>CM020519.1:15305000-15657500 GCA_009823395.1 Thamnaconus septentrionalis
CGGTTTGACACGTCTTTCGAGCTCCGCAAAGTGGGTGAGTGAAAGTTAGGAGAGCGTTCAGCCAATCAATTGATCCGCCTCCGTCTTCTGTCCCCTTCAAGCCGCCTGTGCAACCGCAGGTGCCAGGAGAGCCTCTAAAATCTGTTTTAATGCTGACACTTTTAATGACTTTGACCAATGTTATTTTCTACATGGTTCTTTCTCCCAGTACTGAAAACATACTGAACAGTGACCCCAAAGCAATAGCGTCCACTTTTATATTGAACTGCACAACAAGCAGAGATCAAATTGCTCCACGTCAAGCAACAACTATAATAGTAATAAGTGAATTACTTCAAGCACATCAGGAGTACAAAGTGCAGATATTTGTGTACAAATGTAGGGAGTGAAAGTGAAAAGTCGTTAGAAAAAAGGGCGTTGTGCCCTGGAATCTGTGGCTCAGAGGAGCTGGAGAGGGTTGGAACAGGGAGAGTCGTCCTGGGAATTGGCCCACAGCTCTGTAAACTTTGGCCTCACGCTCCGCGTAGAACCCTCCGCACCTCTAATTGGTTGCTAGCTAGCAGAGGAACATGTTACAGCAGCTCCCCATCAGAAGAGGCCCGGAGCGTTCATCAAAGTTGCCTTTCTGCACAATGTAATTAAATATCATTGTTCTCATCCCTCTTTGATTTTATTTTATTTATTTTTTTCTTATTCAAGTAGTGTTGCCGCAGCCTCTTTAAAGTCTGAGAATCTGAGCTTGGGGGTAACATCAGTCTGCACTCTGCTGTCTTCCAGGGGTGAAGCTGAGCAGCCTGGTGGGGAAGAAAGGCAGCCTGGACAAGCTGCAGAGCTACTGGGACGTGGGCTTCTTCCTGGGCGCCAGCATCCTGGCCGGCGACAACATCAGGGTCATCCAGGCCTCGGAGAAGCTCTTCAAACTGAAAGCCCCCATCTGGTGAGAACAGGGATGAAGCTTCTCACAAGGGGTGGGGGGGTGGAACATTATTTAAACGTGTTTGTCATTTTTGTTAGAATCTGCAATTTGTCATCTTTCATTGTGAGCACTTTTTAACAGAAAGTGTTCAGTAGAAACTTTATTATTAGAAATTAAAAATGGTCTCCAAGTTGCTTTTGTAAAGTTCCGATATTGTATTTTGAATAGTCCCGCCCCCCTCCCGAAATGCTATTTAGAAAGCTAACATTAGCTTTGACTCGCACAACACCAATTCATATATACAGCATATACAATAGTAACATGACAACCAGTAGTGTAAACCGTATATACAATAGTGTGGGGAAAAAAGTTTTCGGACACTCTTCAATTTTACTCTCTCCTGATTATTGTCAATAAATATTTTACAGGTTTGTTTGTTTTTTTATTTGTATTGTCATTATTTTGCTGTTAGCTGCATCAGAGGCACACAAATGGAGATTATTTTGTCAATATTTTGTCAATAAGACAAAATAAGAAACCTACATTATTGGGGTTCTCCAACTCTTGTATGTTGAGTATAAGAGTTTCTTGGAGTATCTTGTAATTAGACTATCTTGTATACACAGTACATTCTAAATGCGTTTCCCACTACCTGACCATTTCCTTTGTCACCATCTTCAGTCCCTACTTTTCCCATAAAGTCATTGTGCACTTTTGTTCAGTGGATTGGCGCCACATCTTTCTAATCTTCTGGCTATTAAACACAGTGGCGCAGAAGCAAAAAGGGGGAGATTGCGCTGCGGCCGTAAATTTGCAGCGCGCTGATGAGACGACAGCTGCTTTTTTTTCTCTCTTTTTGCATTCACACGCGCCCCACATTCTGGGCTTCTATGATTTTAGCTCGGTGTGATAATTATCTGTCGCTACGCTAATTTCTGGGAAATTTTATTTCTCTCGGCCTCAAACTCAAGCTGGCGTAAGCAAGAAAACATGACGGCGCTGCATCATTTGCCCTTGATTAGCCTTTAATTGCGCTTTATATTAAGCATAGATTAAAAAAAAAAAAAAAAGGCTCTTTTACCACAACATCCATTTCTCAAGGGTTTATGAGATCATGCCAGGCGCACACAACATGCGTGTAACGTGCCACTAATGGCCCTGCCGCTCCGTGTTTGCGTTGGTGCTGCGAAAGCTCTTTAAGTTGGTTTTAATGCCGCAAAGACAAACGAGTTCCCAGCCTGGAAACGCGATCTCGCCGCGTTGTTTGTTTCTTCTTCTGTGCTCACCGCTTTGAAACGAAATGAAACTCCTCTAAATTATGTTTTTTCTTTTGTTTTGTTTTTTTCCTCCCTTGATGTGTTATGACTTTTTGATGGTGGGCGGGATGCCGGAGAATCTTCCTTCCCGCTGTTCAGCAGTTAAATTGCAAAGAATTCACAGTCGATTTGATGTGCTTTACGTTTTTGCCCTTTCTGCTCGTTCTCAGGTATCTGCGCTCTCTGGTGGAGACCATTTTAATCTACCAGCACTTCCATAAACCCGGCGTGGAGCAGCCGGCGCCCAAACAGGAGCTGGTGGATTTCTGGATGGATTTCCTGGTGGAGGCCACCAAGACAGACGTCACCTCCGTGCGATTTCCTGTAGGTTCACAAGTCAGCCCTGCACAACACGGAGGAGGGAAAAATGTCTTCGTCCTGACTGGGCGCAAGATGAATGATGTGACACGTGTCTGTTTTTCAGGTTCTGATACTTGAGCCAACCAAAGTTTATCAGCCTTCATATTTGTCCATAAACAAAGACGTTGACGACAACACGGTTTCCATCTGGCACGTCGCCCCCGACGACAAGGTTGGTATTGGTGGTCCGATAACTGTCACTGAGATGAAACAGCGTGAGGTCTTCTGTTAAGTGCAGGGTTTGATAAAAGTAGCAAGAAAATGACGACACGTCAGATGGGAGTGTTAATACTAATGTAAACAAGGTTAATTTAAAGCAATCCTTTGAATGATTGTGTTCTATCTGATTTGAAACCTATTGAAAATAAAGACAAACAACCAGGTTTCAGCCGTGCAGGAGCTAAACATTAGCTAAACAGCTACCGTTAGCCAGACAGCCACGGAAACATGTTAGCTTAGGGTGGACAAACTTTGTGACTGGTGAGACCACAATGGGTTCTGAAATTTGACGGAGCAGCAGCAGATGGATGGAGTGTTTTGGTGACCCACCTCGTAGGAGAAGAAATGTGTAGAAAACATGTGCTTCAGTTGAAAATGAACAAAAGCCTAACTTCAAAATGTCTCTTTGACGTCCTCTTTGTTGAAGTCAAAATCAAACGAATGAAATACGGCTTTTGTCTAGTACTAACAGTTACTGTTATGGTATTCTTCAGTATATCATCATCACTGTGGCAAAAGAACGCCAGAACGCAGGGAAACTAAAGCATTAATAAGGTTTATTAACATAGTTTAAAATTCGGCGGGCCAGATTAAAAATGGACCTCAAATGGCCGTATTTTGCCCATGCCTGTGCAAGCTAGTCTAGTGCAGTGGCTGTTATAATTTAATTTTGTCTTACCTAAGCTATTTGAGTCCATATTCTTTTGCCATCCAAAGCTCAGCTGCTCTTACGTGCTTTATGTAATTAGACGAGCTAACAAATGATAATATCAGAGGCGCTTATCATAAGTAGACATTAACAGATGGTGGACAGATTGCTGCATTTCCTGCCTTGTTATCTTGCGTAAGATGCTCGCTTGGCGCTCCTTTGGTGCCATAAGGATGGTGCAGCTGCCTCATTGATTATCTTCTAATAATGTTAATGCATTGCAAACTTTAAACTCATCTAAAATTCATCAGAAGAAAATTGCCCGTCAGCCCCGCTGACCTGGTGGCTTGACTCCGTTCTTCCGTTGCTAATGTGATGCAAACCCTTGAGGTATTTTTTTTAATTATTATTACTCCCGAGGTGGCCGAGGCCATGTTCGGTGATGCTGCGATCTGTTCATATTCAATTTTGATCTGCCCCACAGAACAAAGGCATTCACGAGTGGAACTTCAGCGCCACATCAGTCCGAGGTGTCAGGTCAGTTTGGACTTTGTCAGTGTCGCACGTCATCATTCTTTTGTTGTATTTTCTACCTCAAACTCTGATCATTTTCCTTCTCAACGATGTGACATTGACCCTTGTAAAGCAGCCCCACATGAATAGTTTCAGGGATGATTTCCCTGGACCAAACCTTTGCATACTTGCAATTAACGTCATGTCAAGGAAGTCAAAAGTGTGGATCCACTTCATTAAAGTGGATGAAAATAAGGAGAAATAGCACATTTGTAGTAAAATCTAGCAGCAGATCAAAACTTCACCAGTCAAAACAGAATATCAAAGTTTTGTGCTGCAATGGCAATGCATTTTTGTTGTTCAGATTGGTTTTTGAAATACCTGGAACCAACAAAAGGTATCGAAATTGACATTGCATCAAAAAATTCTGACCACGGATCATGTGATTTGCACCATCAAAGCATCTCAGTTAGTCCAGTGTGTAATATTTGGCTTGATTTATGATTTTGATTTATGATACATTAATAAAAGTGCATAATCGCAGTACAATTATTATGGTTTTCCCCACCCTTAGAACGGTTCTTATTTATATATAATATACACATATCAAGGGTCTTGCTCCCAGTTAACTGCCATCTTGGAAGGAAGCCTGGTGTGGACAATCCAGTCCACCTGACAGCGCGTTTCGTAATTAGGCTGAACGTTTGTGTCCTCAAATTAACCAACGAAGAAGAAGGTGGACAAGGTTTGGGGTATCCAGGTTTGGGTCCACAGGCCACTGTAGCTCACTGGCAAGCTCGGGTGAGGGAGGAGAAGTGAGAAAGCGCTGCATTCTAAAATGCAACCAGTTGATGTCGCTGTTTCTTCTCACAATCTCCAAATATTACACACTGGACCTTTGACCTAGCAGACGTTCTCCTGCCGATAACTGGAGAGCAGGCCGGGCTGAGGTCAGAACTTGAACCATCAGGAGACTCCGCCGGAGACCACATCCCTCCTTGACTCGTTCTCCGCCGTCCTCGGGAGGAATTCGGTGTCAGATCGGGCAGAGACGGAGGGCTCGCACTCGCACGTTGCTAGGGAACCACTCGTTCTCCGTGCCCACTCAGCCTGCAGTCAGCCAGCGGGACACAATAGCGGCTGTGCAGGCAACAATGACGGCCACACACACACACACACACAGCCGCTCGGCCGCTCGGCCGTCTGGCTCTGCAGCTCCCGGCCTTGGCGCGCTCGCTTAACCGCGCAAGTGCTCGTCTCGGCGGATAAGTTCTCAAACAAATGCTTCTCTGTTTCCAACATCCTGCACGAAACGGCGTGAATCGGCGTCGCAACACTGCTACCGCACGCACGAAGCATCACTCTCAGCTGCGTGGTTCACGCTGTTGGTCCGTGCACGCTGGGATTTCTTGGCAGGAACTTTGATACCTGAGGCTGTTCGCCTCATTCAGCCTCCGCGTTGCCGCCGTGCTCAGGTGTTTTATATTTGTTTTTCTCCTCAGCATCTCCAAGTTTGACGAGCGCAGCGCCTTCCTCTACGTCCTTCACAACGCCGAGGACTTCCAGATCTATTTCTGCACCGAGATGCACTGCAGAAGGTCTGTCCGCTCTCACCCTCACTGTCAGGCCCGGCACTGCTGCAGTCATCACACCTTGATGTGCCAGGTTCAGACGGAAATAATCGAGGGAAAAACGTCGCATCCGGTTTTGTGCTAGACGAGCCAGAATACAGTCTCTATCACACTGATGATTGAAAATCATGACATCAGTGGCCGTGTGAGTCTTTGCATTCGTGGCTGCATTCAACCCTAATTGATTAGTAGACCAAGAAAGAAACAACAACTCTCAACTCGATCAGTAATTCAGTGGAGTTGCTCACCCGGCGCACGAGACATTCCGACAACTTGAGTTTACTTCCGCGTCATGCAGCCCGTGTAGCATTCGCAGTAGTGTGACTTCCCGTCGCCTCTGTAACTCACACGACGCATTAAAATGTTTCAGCCAATCAGAGTGAGCCGACACACAGCAGGTACGAAGCCGCAATGTCGCGCTCGTAATAAACTCTTTTCTTGGGATTTTCTGGCCTTTAGAACGATTAATTAAGAGTCCATGACTTGAAAACACATTAGAAAGGTTTTATTATGAGCCGTGTCGTGTGAGGCACTGACCCCTGAACAAATCAAGCAGGAAAAACATTTTCACACATCAGTCATGGTTGTGTTCTCACACAAAGATTTTTTTTTATTTTAGATCCTTAAGACTTGCCTGCCTCCCAATATACCACCCCAAACACACAAGCGTACACTAGTTCAGACCCCCACTGGCAAGCTGCTGCGCTCAGGCGGAAAAATTTCCCACTTCCTGTCTATTACGGCAGAAACAGACCTCGTCTCGTTCTGGCGCAGTCGCGCCTCTCGAGCTGAGCCGAGCCGAGACACCCGGCTGTCCAGACTTGCGGCTCTCACGTCGTCGTCTCTCTCTCTCTTGGGCACTTCCATTAATGTGAAGTGCGAGAGCCTGTGATTCACGGTGCACCGCTGTTGTCATAGAGCTGCTCATCTCGGTAGAGGCGAGACGAGGGGGCGAGGCGGCAGGAAGGAAGGGAGGGGAGGGAGTGTGTGTGTGTGTGTGTGTGTGTGTGTGTGTGTGTGTGTGTGTGTGTGTGTGTGTGTGTGTGTGTGTGTGTGTGTGTGTGTGTGTGTGTGTGTGTGTGTGTGGGGGAGGTAGCGGGGGGGCATAGGGGGGTTACGATTGTGTCGGTGCGTGTGCACATGTGACAGCAGGACGGCGCAGCGTGCGAATGCACGGCATGTGCATGCACGGGGCAGCAGTTTGCAAAAGGTCATCACACATAAATGCAGACACGTGGGCAGCAGGTGTGCAGCAGTGCAACGTGGTGTGAAAAAAAATAACTGTTGAGAATCATAAACGTATGGTTTGAAAAAAAAAAAACAACAACACGTGGAGTATTTATGTTTTCATCTTTCCTGATGGACATGGCGATACTGTGTAATCTGACGACTTGTTGAGGGTGTAGCCCCGCCCCCCTGAAACTATGGTAGGAGATGACTGGCTGGGCATTAAATACATCTCTCGGGTTACTTTTTGAGCAAAGACATAAGTAGTAGTGATAAGTGGATCACCACGGGTATTTTTTCACAGTTGAAATGAAAAAAAAAATATGTTGAAAAGTTTAAAAAGAAAAGTGATTGTCTAATTTGTATGATGCAAACTCTGTGGACAGCAACCTTATTATGGTTTGGTGTTAAAAATCCCCACTGATACTTCAGAATGATATTCACCAGCACAAGATATAACGAGCTGCTTATTTTTTGCCTGCAAGTGATTCTGATGGCAACAGGCTTTGTTGTTGGTTTTGCAGCGACTCTTGGTGCCCGCTGAGGGATTCGTTCCTTTCTCTTTAGCAAAATGTGAGTCTACACAAGTCCGTCTTTCTCCTGCAGGTTTTGCGACCTGGTCAACAGCATCACGGAGGAGGCCTGGAAGGGACCGGAAGAGGGCGAGTGCGACGCCGACGCCTTGGAGGTGACACACTTTGGCTGAGCACTCACTCTGAATAAAGAGGCTAACAAGCCCATATACGCTACGATGGGGTAGTGAGGGGATCTGTGGCGGTTGGTGCCAGACGGGCTGGTCTGAGTATTTCGCCAAAGCGCTGATGCACTGGGATTGTCACCACATCACAATGACCTAATGGCCCCTCCATCAGGTAGCCACTACTTGAAAGGTGGACCTATTAAAGTGGCCGGAGGGTGTAGTTCTTCATTTTAGAAGGCCTGATAATAATAAAAAATAAATAAATAAAAGATTTCCCAAGGCAGTGCTCGGTGGTGAAAGAGCAACCCGACCCACAACATTCTCAACGCTGACGCCTCAAACATCCTGTTGACTGGTTGTGGTGCATTTATCTGCGCGGTGGGTTTTTCTTCTTGTTTTTTTGTTTTGTTTTGCGCTTTTCGCCGGGCTGTAAATGTCACAGGAAGGATGACGAGGTTGATGCGGTTCCACCCGTCACAGAGAATAAATTGGCAGGACTTCATTTTTTTTTTTTTTTTCTTTTGTCTGTATTTATTCCCCATGCATTTCGAACCCCGGTGTCTTTTGGAAAACGTCATGCAACATTTTCCAGCGTTTTTGGGGCCTGCACCGAAACAGAACCCCCAAAGGAGGGCTGGAATTTTGGGTTCACGGTTCGTCAGCTTCGGAACTGCAGAGCCGACACCTGCAGCTACTCAACACTTCACTGCGGACACCCACGACAAGAAAAGCTTATAATTACCTCCCTTAACACCTGAAAAAAAACCCAGTTTGAAACAGTAAAGGGACTCAGAAAGGTTTCTGTGTCAGCGAGGGTGCTTACAAACGCATTACAGGACTGTAGAGTAACATGAAGTAGAAGTCATCATTGGCATGAATACACTCGGTTCTCACTGTGTCCCATTTTTATTTAGCTTTTCATAAAAGCAAAACAACTGCAGACATTTTATTGCACAGCAAAGGCAAAACAAAATATGTAATAAACTGTAACATCATGAAAAGATGATGTGATTTTGCAAGTAATCGTTTCAAGACCTAAAAGCCAGAGCTTCCAAACTGATTGAATTTTCATCTCTGCTGTATTCCAGCGCTGGTTGCCCTTTTTTTTTTTTTTTTTTTTTTTTTTTTACAAGTTATTGCCTGAAATCAGCCACGTGTCAACGAATGGCACACCTGCTTATTATTTGACTGCGGCTGTCGCATTGATTTGACTTAAATCTGCGTACGCGTCACTTACGGAGCGACTATAGAATGTGTCCGTCTTCTTCCCGGCAGTACGACTACGAGTACGACGAGCACGGTGAGAGGGTGATCCTGGGAAAAGGCACCTTCGGCGTCGTGTACGCCGGCCGAGACCTCAGCAACCAGGTGCGACTGGCCATCAAGGAAATCCCAGAGAGAGACAGCAGGTGAGAAAGGAAGAGGGGGGAAAAGAAAACACGCTGCACGGTTTTGCTCACTGCCACACGCTGTGATTTCCTTGTAGTTGAATGCGTCCTGGTAAACTGTGACTCAGCAGACTGGTCCAGGAAACACTGGCTCCACTGTGTTTTATGTTCTTTAACCTGATACCCAGAGACTGACTCCCTAATACAGTGGTGGAAAAAAAGGTTTTGGACACCTCGTGCATTTGTGATGTTCTGTATAGCGCTAAGAATCTTCAGTCTTGATTCTCCAAGTGCAGTTTGTTTTCATGCTGTCACCAACACTTACCCACATGCTGCACGTGCACTGTTGACTCCAGCTCAGAAGTGGATGATAAAGCAAGAAGACGTCCTTTGGAACACATCCAGAGTGCAAGAACTACAGGAATTCAAGTTTCTTATTTTGTCTTACTAGTAAAATAAATAATAAATCAAATCATTTCCATTGTTTGTGTGCCTGTGATGCAGCCACATCTTTTGAAACAGCCAAAAAAAGTTAAGACCATCATCAGCATCATGGCATCAAGTTTCACTCTGGATTTTGGTGTAAAAATGCTTCTTCCACTTGAGGCCACTGTGGCTTTGTATGGCCAGTACTGTGTGCTGGGCAGTGACATTACTGATATGTACGAAAGGGGATTGGGGCCACAAGAAGAGAAAAAAATATTACAGCAAGGAGATTTTTATTATTACTATTTGTTAAGTTTTCATTTTGAGTTTTGAGTTGAAATTTCGTAAATAACGTCGACATTTCATGAATGAAGTCTTGCGAGTAGACTGGCTGGATGGTGGATTAACCCAGTTACCCACAGTTAAAAGTAAACTGCTGAAAACGGGTTTATCCCACAAGGTTCACACAGTAATCAGGAAACTGGCAAAAACAGAAGTACTCCACTAGACTTGCGAGCAGAGCCTTTAGACTTTATTCTCAACATTTTGTCTTAGCTCACATTTGACACTAATTGAAAAAAATTGATTTTATTCACAGAGTTTCATCTTTTTTACGTCAACTTTATTCTCGAATTGGCAATTCCATGTTGGCAATTCCATGTTAATGTTTTTCTCTTGTGGCCCTACTCCTCCCCCGTAAATACGGCTATTCTTTTGGTGTGCTCACAATTTATTTTTTTTCATTTTTTATTGATTTAGATTTTATGCTTAAATTGTTTTTTTTCCTGAATTACTTGAATTCATATCAGTAGGAATTTGTAGCTGGACTTTCTTTTCATCTGTACTTGCGCCATTCTGCTTTTCTCTCATCAAGTCGTGGCCCAAAATCACTGTTCATTCAAAAATTACCCCTGTTGTTGGAGTCCTCATTGTGAGGCCTCACAGTCCCCAACTCCGTCCCCCCGGTAGCTGCTCCTCGCACAGCTGAACGCCGCCGTCCGCCTCTAATCACATCAGCCAGTCAGCAGTGCCGCTCGTCAGCCAGGAATGTTGAGAATTTAGGTAAATAAGTCGACCGTGTGGGAACCGAATGTGGAGACGGGGGCTGAGTCTCGCAGGCTGCGCGGAGTCGGAACGTGTGAAAGATTCTGCCGGCTGTCAGCTTTCAGTCTGAGCGCGTCGGTGACATTTAGCGTGGCCCTCGAGGAAACGCTAAGCGACTCTGGCGTCTCTTTCAAGTCTTTAGCGCCAATCGTCAGGCGGTCGCTGGCTTTGTTCCTGCTGCTTTTCATCCCCAGCGAGACAAACACAAGTGCTGCACGTTCACAGTTGGAGTCGAGTTCATCGACTGCTTGATACTCGCCGACATCTGTTTTTCCAGATTTACCCATCAATAATTTAGAAATGATTTCTTTGTGATTGTTCAAGGGTTGCTCTCTTTTAGCATCTTCATTATCATCATCATGTTGGTAATTGGAAATGTTTGTTTTTAAAAAAAAAAAAAAAAAAAGATTCTTTAACTTTTAAAGCGTTTTGTTGAATTTCCAGATACTCGCAGCCCCTTCACGAGGAGATCGCTCTTCACAAACACCTCAAGCACAAGAACATCGTCCAGTACCTGGGCTCCATCAGCGAGAACGGCTTCATCAAGATTTTCATGGAGCAGGTGCCTGGAGGTGAGACTGCGCCGTTTTTGCCTCGGCTTTGACTGAAAACCTGTTGCTAAAAATATAAAGTAAAACCCAAAACAAGCGTGTGGGAAAAGGTGTCGTCTCTCAATGGTGAAAACTCTGGTCCCCAGGCAGCCTGTCGGCGCTGCTCAGGTCCAAGTGGGGACCCCTGAAGAACAACGAGCCCACCATCGGCTTCTACACGCGGCAGATCCTGGAGGGGCTCAAATACCTGCACGACAACCAGATCGCACACAGAGACATCAAGGTGACCTGCGTCTGTACTTTGCTTTTCTCCGCCGTCAAAGGCTCGAAAACCTGTCGAATTCCTCAAATTCCTCACAGCTTCTATGGAATTTTGCTAAAAGGAGATTTTGTTTTAGCCTGAGCTGCCTGCTTGTTGTTGTAATTTTTTTTTAAGGAATAAATATGATGCATATCCTGCATATGATGACTAGTAGATAAAGTAACTAGCAGCTGGTCAGTGCTGAGAACGGGAAAGATAGCAGGAGAAGGTAGCCGTCGGTTTTTGGAGCCAAGACTAAAAGACAATGGGCAGCATTTTAGCACAATGAAGAAAAAGGACAAAAAAAAACCTACATTTAAGTAATTAAAATGAAAAGTAACTATACAAGATTAAAAGTATTTCAGGTGAAATCAGATTATATTGCAAATTTTTTTCTCACTGAGACAAGATGGTGCAACAACAGCTGAATAGCGGCGTGACCACACAGCCAAAGGTGAAAAACGCATTTCGCTTCATAGGCAAAGATGAAAGTTGTTTAAGCTAGAAAATCAAGTACTTTTTATCTCGCAGGTTGAGTAGTGTGCAACATTTAATCAAAATGAAAAACCGTGCAAAAACAGTTCTGTCAGATTTAGCCCCGCCCCCAAACAATGATTTGCCAAATCTCTCGTGCCCCTCGGCAAACATTTTTCACCCATCAACAAATCAACCCATCAACTCTTTTCCAACCCTGAGATCTACCTCCACCTCACAGTTTGATATATCTGCTGCGATGATGGCGATCTGTCAAGTTTAAAGGCCTTCATTGCTCCCACTCGGTCATATAAACTTTCGAAAAACTCCCACGCGTTTCGGCTCCGCCACGCCTCCGCCGGGGGGGGTCACTTTGACTCAGTTTGACTCAGATTGACTCCTTGGTGAGGGCGTGCAGCCGAAACGCGTGGGAGTTTTTCAAAGGTTTATATGACGGAGAGCGAGCAATAAAGGCCTTTACAACTGATGGAGAGTTCCTTGAATTTGTTTTTTTCAACTTATCATCATCATCATCCCATCGATAGTCCGTTTTAGAAATGTGCAATATAGGAGCCTCCTTCCTGTAACGTAATGCTCATTATTAAGGAATGAAAACCCAACAGTTAATTGTCATTTTTCTTACTATAACTGCAAAGCATACACATGCATCCTCCACTTAGATGCCACTATACGTTGCATCCTGCTCCAAGTGTTTGCCGCAGTGATTCTCACGTCAGCTTATCCTCTTAAAGGGGGGAGGAGGGGCCTCCCTGAACTGATGGCAGCCCTGCCGCACGCTGTCACTCCTGCCCTTCCACCTGATTTAACAACGCGGCCATGTGAGCCAAACGTTAATCGCTTTGTTTTTGTTGTTTTTGGAAAGCGGGGACGCCGACCTCCTTTGTCACGCGGCGCGTTTCAACCTGCTTCGCCTGTCACTTTCAAAGATTCCCCGTCGGCCCTTTTATCCAAATACCATCTCCCCGAATACCATCAGGGAGATTCAGCTCAGGAATGTGTGTGTGCGTGCGCGCGCTTGCCGTTCTCACACGACTGTCCCTCGTTTCTCAGGGCGACAACGTTCTCATCAACACCTACAGCGGCGTCTTGAAGATCTCGGATTTTGGCACGTCCAAGAGGTTGGCCGGCATCAATCCGTGCACGGAGACCTTCACAGGTACACACACACACACACACACAGGAAAAGTGTGTAATATTTTGAGGAGAAACAGTGACATCAAGTGGATATATATATATATATATATATATATATATATATATATATATATATAAAACCAAATAACTTTTATTGTACTGCGAGTTCATGTATTTATGGGCACTATATTAAGCTTATACCAATATAGAAATGGTAAATCGGGCCAACTTTTACACACTGGACCTTTAAGATGCTTCTCTGAAAGAAAACACAAGCAGAAAATAGCTGACTGTTGCTATTCATAAGCTCCAGGGTGTGGAGTCTGTCTGCCCACAGGTCAAGGGGCCCGTGTGACCATGCGATCTCGACACCCCCTGCCGGCCAATAACGGCTCCCTCAGACCCGCGTGGGCCCTGAACGTCTAGCAGCTCATTGGCCGCAGACGGGGACTCACCCTGAATAGCAGAGCTCTTTCAGGGCGGGGGGGAACTGGGTTGGTCCTTTTTATAGCCTGGCTCTGCTATAAATGTGTCGCCACCTGTTTTTAGCTCAGCGCGCCGCAAGTTCTCTAAAAGTAGCGCCTACTGCCCTGGCGAGTCTATTCTTAGAACAAAGGAGCCCTTTCAGCCCGCGGCGGGAGCTGCGTCTGCACGTTCGCACGCCAGCGCCCAGCGCACTCAAGGCCACGAGCTTGGCTTAACCCGATAAAGCTCCGGTTGCCGTAACTGCTATTTGCAGGGAGTGAAATGAGGCCATGAGGCTCAGTGGGACAGTTTGTTTTTCTGGCATATTTAACCAAATGAAGCACTTTCCAGTGTTTTTGCACTGTTCTGCTTGTTCACACACCTTCATTTTTTCTTTTTTACTGAGGCCGTCCTAAAAGCAGTTGGAATTTTTTTTTTTTTTTTTTGCATTACTTTGCATTACATCTTTAAATTACCCTCAGTTGTCGTTAGACTGTGTGCCAAAAGTGAAGTATGTCGGTATGAGAAATATTTTTAAAAGTTTGTCTGTAGCCAGGTGCTATTAGCTTAGCGTAGCCTAGCACGAAGACTGAAAACGGCTCCAGTTTTGGCATTGTGGGAAAGCAATCGAATCTTCCTTTTAAGTTCATCACCAAACAATGTAAAGGCAGTTAGGCAGTTGTAAATACGGGACACAAGAATATCAAAATGTCAAGATGTGAAAGTGTCTCCAATCAAATGTTTCATAAACATTGTACATATAACTAAAAATGTTCATCCATTCGCAAATCTCTTGCAGCGTCCCACTAATATAGTCAAATTGATGTGAGCCCACACTGAAAGGAATCATTTGTTCAAATACTAAAGGAAAAAACAGACATTAGATGAAATAAAACTTCATCAACTGTCTTTAAACTTGCTTTTCTACATTCCTGTATACAATCACCTATCAATTAAGTGTGTAATGGGTTATGTCTGTTTGTGCAGGCACGCTGCAGTACATGGCTCCGGAAATCATCGACAAAGGTCCCCGAGGGTACGGCAAGCCGGCAGACATCTGGTCTCTGGGTTGCACCATCATCGAGATGGCGACTGGAAAGCCTCCGTTTTATGAGCTGGGAGAACCGCAGGCTGCCATGTTCAAGGTGAGAAGCTGCAGCGGGTTCACTTCCCATCATGCCTTTGGATCCAAACCAAACGTCTAGGTGTTTTCTGCAACCACATGTTTTTGAATTCCCACCTGACCCGGCTCCCCCTTCCTGTCATGGCCATCAAAAAGCGATTGTTCCAAAATCTCTTTTTGTTTTAAAGAATCAAAAGTTTTAGAGACGTCGATCAAAGAAAGTTATGTAATAAGTAGAATGTTGCGGGTATGATTAACAAAATACTAGCATATTGTTTCTTATTACACTATAATCTAATGAGATGTCCTTGAGTTCAGACGCCACAGAGAAATGTTCCACAGGGCTAAATGTCCCATCTGTTCCCCATTTAAGGTTGATTTATCACCTGATTAATAATTATGCTGTTTGTAGGACCAGACAGGATATTTAGACATGAGACAAATGACCATTAAAAATGGATGCAGATGTGCAAGTCAATGCGGACTCTTAAATAATAATAAAAAGAAAAGGCTGACTTTTTAAAAACATGCTCGCTCTCAGTTCCTCTTGTGCAGAACCAGTGGATGAGTCACTGGTGCACCTGCGTCCTGTAACACGATCGGGTCCGGTTGAAAGTGCAAACAAGGTCTACACATGAACATTTGTTTGGGAATAAACATGTTTTGTTCGCGGGAGGGCGACAGGGGAGGGGGTTGTTTGTCTTTTCATATTTCAGTGCAAATGACCCCCCCCATTAATTTTGTCAATGCCACCGTGGAGTTGATTAAATGTTGCCTCAAAAGCATTCTAGCCGTCCAATCAAACGCAGGGGTTTTCCATTAGACGGAACGTCACTCGCTTGCTGAGCTGCGTACACAGAAGCTGACAGACCCTGACAGCATTTCCCATGATCGGCGTGAGAAAGAGCGCGTGTACTAAACATTTCAAAACGTCTCTTCCCTGCAGCGAATCGCACTGCTAGACCGTTGGACTGAACTTTTGCCAAGTCAAACAGGCAAACGAGTCACTTCCTGCTGCCATCACAGTTAGAGGGAAGATTTAACGCTTGAACGACAGGATTGCACCAGTTTAACTGCGAGGTTAGACTTCGTCTTTTGACAAGAAAAAGAAACGGCAGCTCCAGATATGGATATGAATCTCATGTAAGCGCAGTCACATTTGATTTCTCTGCTGGGATGATCCCCTGCCGGTGAGGCCCCCCGTGTCCTTGAATGCTCTTCACTCAGCCTCCCGGAATGTCTCCAGTCTCCAACATTACGAAACGGCAACAAAAGAAGTTTCTCGGGTTATTGTTTCTGCTCTCGCGTGACCTTTGGACATTCCTGCTCCCGACTGCCGCTGCAGGCTACTTTTCCTGCAGCTCCCTTGGAAAGCAACAGGATTCCCATGAAGGCACTTTTCCCACAATGAGAAAATGTACACTTCACATGCAATATGTGTTCACATTCTCAGTCCAGGGCTCCCTTCTGCTCGTTGGTAAAGGTCCTGTGTATAATAAATGGTCTGATTTAAGATTTTTATCTTGGGAAAAGCCGAATGTGCTGCCAATAAATACATTGATAAAAGTGTATAATCACAGTCCAGTGAATTTGGTTTTCCAACACAACGGTTATCATATAAGAATATACATAGATCAACGGTCTTGCTCCCAGTTAGCTGCCATCTTGCACCACCATTTTCTAAGGAAGCCTGGTGTGGACAATCCAGCCCACCTGACAGCGCGTTTCTTTATTAGGATGAACACTCGCATCCTCACACAAACCAAATTAGAAGAATGTAGATGCGGTGCCCAGGTCTGTGTGGGCAGGCCAGGTAGGTCGCTGGCAAGTCTGGGAGGCGGAGGTGGAGGGCTGCAATCTAATATTCAACCACTTGGTGTTGCTGTCTCTTCTCAAAATCTCCAAATATCACTTATATTGGGGCGACTGTGGCTCAGGAGGTAGAGTGGGTTGTCTAATGACCAAAAGGTTGGCGGTTCAAATCCCGCTCCATCCTAGTCTGTGGTTGTGCCCTTGGGCAAGACACGTAACCCACATTGCCTCGTACGAATGTGATTGCATGTTTGGTGGTGGTGGTCAGAGGGGCCCTTTGGCGCAGACTGGCCGCCATGCCTCCATCAATCTGACCCAGGGCTGCTGTGGCTACACATGTAGCTCCACCACCAGTGTGAATATGGTGTGAACGAATAATGGGTTCAATGTTAAGTGCTTTGGGTGCCTTGAAAAGTGCTACATAATTCCAATCCATTATTATTGTTATATCATAATTAGTATTATTTCCCTATATGCGCTCCACATCGCAGGTGGGCATGTTCAAGATCCATCCGGAGATCCCAGAGTCCATGTCGCTGGAGGCCAAGGCTTTCATCCTGCGCTGCTTCGAGCCGGACCCGGACCGCCGGGCGACCGCCCTCGACCTGCTCACGGACGAGTTCCTGACGGTCACCAGCCGCAAGAAGAAGAGCAAGAGTGGCTTCACCGGTACGTCAGCCACGAGCTGAGCACCGCAGGCTAAGGGCTAACAGATTTGACAATGTGGAATGACTAATGAGTTTCTGGCGGAAGGTAGAAAAAAACAGTACTAACTGTAAAAAGACTATATAGCATATAGAGCTAAACAGAGGGCTAAATATACAAATATACTGCGTAGATGTAAGTAATTGTGACATGAATCCGCTAGCGGGTAACACATAATTGAAAAGTTAGCCACAATTAAGCCAAATATTTTTTTTTGCTCTTGTTTTATTGTTTTTTAAATCGTAAGTTGCAATATGAGGTTTTCTCCTGAGAAAGTGGTGATTACTTTGCCCAGGTGTGTGAGGCCTATGGTAGAAACATTGTGGCTCAACATGCTCCTTGTTTTAAATAATATTAAGAAAATCAACATTTTCGCCTCTAGCGATTATACACTGGATCTCCCCTGTCCCAGGAAATAGGGGCTGCAATATCTCAAGGAGACCTCTGTCTGTGTCTGTCTGTCTGTCTGCCTGCCTACCTGCCTGTCTGCCTGCCTGCCTGTCTGTCTGTCTTAGTTTGAACCGGGACACCAGCTGCTGGGAGTCAGCAGGAAGTGCTCGATCGCTGCCAGACAATAATAATAATAATAATAATGTTTTTTATTTATAAAGCGCTTTTTCAGGTGCTCAAAGTCGCTTTACAGGTAAAATAATAATATAAAACAAGAGATTAAGATAATAATTAAAATAGATGTAACACAAGAATAAAATCAGATTAAAAACAAACAGGGTTGAAAGGGCAAAAATGGGCTGGGAGGTGTGGTGAAATAGTCTTTATATCAATACGGAAAAATCTGCTCTGAAACTGAATGAACACCAAGGCGACTTGCCGCTATCGTGTGCGTTTCACTGTCGCCTGCGTTCTCCTTCGAGCTCCACCAGCTCGTCTTGTTTTCCTGGCAGCTGCACAAAAGATCAGAGCGGCGCTCGGAAGGCTCACACCCGTCTGCATATTTTGGAAATGTTGTTCTGCAACTCTTCCATGGAAATCATGTCTTTCTTACTGACGCATACTTCTTTGTTTTTTTGTTTTTCTCCCTGCAGCTCTTTCTCCAGGGACAGGTGAGTTCTTGCGCCGCCCTCCCCGCCTGTTTCCTCCTCCTTCCTTCAGACCTTTGCCCAGGCAGGAACTGCCTCCCGCTCCTCACATTCATTCACTTCATTTCAAGCACAAACAACAACAACAGCGCTAACCACACAGCAACCGCTGCAAGACAAACGCTGTAATTTGCTGTCTAATACATCAGACACAGACTCTCTGTCTGATGTATTTGAAAGGAAGTCAATGTCTCATCTGCACCTCTTCTGATGTGAACCTGCCTCCAGGCTCCAGCCGCTTATTATTTCCCCATTAGTAAATTCTTTGCCTATCCGACCCTTCATCGCGCCTTTGCTCCAATGTCTACCGTCTTTGTCCCTGTACCTGTTCAGAGTACCTTCGCAGCATCTCCCTGCCCGTGCCGGTGGTGGTGGAGGACACCAGCAGCAGCAGCGAGTATGGATCCGTCTCCCCGGACAACGACCTCAATTCCAACCCCTTCATCTTCAAGCCCAGCGTCAAGTGCTACAGCGAGCGGGACGTCAAGGGGCCGCGCTCGCTCTTCCTCAGGTAGACGATGACGCGGGACAAAACGTAGGGAGCGGCCGTGCGGTAGCGCGGTTAAGCTAAGTTTTATTTTGTTTTATTTGAATTTTTATTTCGTTCGTTGAGTTAAAACAAAACAGTGAAACACGAACATGAACATTCCCAACTCCTAAATGAAAGGGAGTAGAAAGAAGAGTAATCTTATTTTATCTGCCCCTTTTACCCAGTGAAATACATTTACAAAGAACTTAGACTAAAAAAAACATCCAACAACACAATCAACATCAAAATATTCAGAACAAGTTTTAAGTTTAAATAAACGTGTGGTAATATTTGAATTTTTAATGTTAATGGTGTTAGCACGCAAGCTAGCATAAGTATCAGCACGTGAAACTTTGTGCTTCCTTCATGTCTGGCATATGTGGTCCCTCACTACGTACATGCTTACTGTACAAAATGCTGTACTGTACAGCATTGCACTCCAGTGCTTCCTGAAACACAGCTATTAAGCCCAGGGTCAATTTTTTTCAATCCCACCATTTTTTTGAGTATCTCTAAAACCAAGCAAACCTGTCATCATCAATTACCAATCAAAAAATTTCACGGCAGTAATACTGGTATGCCGTACAGAAATGGCTTGTCTTTAAAAAGTATATTTTTCCAATCACCCTAATAGAAAGAAAAACAGAAAAGTAAGGAAGGGAAGAAATGAGAAAACGCAATTTAGAGGATGATTGTTTAATGCTGTTAGCTAGAACACTTCAGCCACAAATAATCACCGTTGCTAGGCGCCAGAGCGACTGCTGAGAAACTCAGAGAAATGTAAGGTTCCAATGAAAATATAGAGTAATATTTTCTTCACGCAGTAATTCAGCCAGATGGCCTCGTGTCGCTCGTGAACAGACTGTGAACACGGCGCACGGGACGTCGCACTCGCCGAAATGTCACTGCGCTCGGCTCCGCCCGCTAATAAATAAATGAAACATCGTTAAGCGTTGCGTACAGAAGAGAATATCGATTGAGAAATCCACCACGTCCGTGCGTTTCTTCTCCTTTTGCTCCGCAGCATCCCAGTGGAGAACTTCGAGGACCACAGCGCGCCGCCGTCTCCCGATGAGAAGGACTCCGGCTTCTTCATGCTGCGGAAGGACAGCGAGAGGCGAGCCACGCTGCACCACATCCTGACCGAGGACGGGGACAAGGTGGTGGCCAACCTGATGGAGGCGCTGGCGCAGGTCGGTGGGGTCGGAAAAAACACCAACGAGAGTAGGGATGCACCCATACCGATACCGTGGTATCGGGGTATCGGCTCATACTTGTACGTGCCGATACCACGACTCAGATACCAGTTGTGTATGGATGTATACAGTGCAGTGTTGTCAAAAATATCGATATTGAAGAGTAAAAATGGTTCAATATCACTATTCCATAGTATCAAAGTTCTGCGTTTCAAGGTATATTATATTATAAACCATATTGAAAATCTTTATTTTTAAAAATATTGTATCGAAGTCTGAAATCCAGTATTGTGACAACACTAATACACTGTACAAAATATCCGTCAATATTCAGCAAGGCTCCACATCCCCCCTGTATTTTGCATAGTGGATGTATATGACAATTTTGTTGAATTTGTGCTTGTGCTGCAGTGGAACTTGTGTCAGTTGCTCTGTTCTAGAAAAGCATGCTGGTGAATGTTGTTCGAATAACAGAACATCTGTGGAAAAAAATGTTGTTTTTTTTTTTTAAAAATCCAAGTAATTCTATAATTTGTAATGGCCTCATTAAGTACTTGGTATCGGTGAGTACTGAAATGCAAGTACTCGTGCTCTACTCGTGCTATCGGTGCCTAAGCCCTAAACCAGAGAGCTCACACTATTGGTTGCGACTGGTTTCTGCTCTCCTCGGACCTGCAGGGCTCGGAGGGAACCAGGCTGAAGCCGCAGCACATCTCCACCCTGGTGGTCAGCCTGGCCGAGTTCGTGCGCATGGCCGACAGAAAAATCATCGCCGGCACGCTGTCGCAGCTCAAGCTGGAGCTGGACTTCGACAGCACCGCCATCAGTCAGCTGCAGGTGGTGCTGTTCGGCTTCCAGGACGCTGTGAGTATCAACCAGGACCCCTGTGTCTGGTGCCAGCACAGTTCTTCTTAACTGGAGGTTTTCCAGGCAGGGAGACATAGCCAGAGAACAGGGGTCAACGACCTTTTTGAACCCGAGAGCTACTTCCTGGGTGCTGAGTCACACGAACGGCAACCAGTTTGCTACACATTTCTAAAATAACAAACTTTCTCAGTTTGCCCTTAGTGATATATTATTAATAATGATACTCATCTATATGAAGACACTGATCACGTTCATTTATCACAATAATTATCATGGTATGATACAGATAATATCAGTGTTCAACACTTGATTTCTATGAATCAGAGTTCACCCGAACTTCTCTAGACTTCATGGATGTGAAAATATTTTTAATCTTTTTATTTTTAAGACGTCATTTTTGAATCTTTATAAATGCAAGTGGATAGAGAATAAAATATTTTTTTACGCAGCTCATCGAGCCGTGCGATTTTAAGAGCAGTCCTGTGGGTCACGCATTTGGTCCTCAATACCACAGCTGGCTCTGTTATGAAATCCGGTATGTTCACAGTGTGAGCGTTAAAATGCACAGTGCTGCTTTAAAGCAAAGGCAATACAGTGGGAAGTTAAGTCAGTAGAACAGTGCTACTCTTCTGGTCTGCTGGAGGATTTGTCTTTTTCTCTTCACTGGTCCAGCTTCAACCTTTTCCCATTTTAGCAAATAAGAAAAAACTGAATTCTTGTTTGTACACTCAGAGCACAGAACCGATGCAGCTCTGTCCGACCCAGTTCTGAGCTGGACGGAACAGTGCCTGTGCAGCATGCGGGTAAATGTTAGTGGCTGCACTAAAATGAACTGCACCTGGAGACATGAGGCTGATTCTCAGTGCAATGCAGTGCATCTCAAGTGCACGAGGTGTCCAACAACTTTTGTCCAGCACTGTATTTGAATCATTCAGTGGCAATGGAAGGGAACCGAGGTGGCTGCTGCACATATAAAGCCCAGCTGATACTGTATTTCCTCAGAGCCAGTTGTTGTTCTCTGTTTGATAGCTGCTGTTGCATAATCCTTTAAATGGTGCAGATCTGATGCCCCCTGTTGGTCGTCGGTGCAAACATCCCCCCCGTGTGGGAAATAAAGAACTTGCAGCAGAGCAGTGGTTCTTAATGTTTGCTGTTCTCAAATCCCTTTTTTTTTTTTAATAGATGAAGTCAGTTGAGATACAATTCAGATGAATGAATCAGCTCCTCTCTTCGCTCGCGTCCTCAGGTGAACAAAGTGCTGCGGAACCACAACATCAAGCCGCACTGGATGTTCGCTCTGGACAACATCATCCGCAAAGCCGTGCAGACGGCCATCACCATCCTGGTGCCAGGTAACGTCGTTAGTCCCTGGAGCAGATTGCACCTAAACACATTATCTGGTGAACTCTCGGCCTGGTGAACGCAGCTCGCTGCCAGATGCGTCCCCAGCGTGTGGTTGAAGGGGGCAGATGTACCAGGGTTTCAGTCCAGACAATTAAAAAGCAGTCAAATGTACAAAAATACTGATGAATATTCTACGATAAGTAGGCCCAATTAACACGTGAGCCAATAAATGCAAAGATGAGTGAGGGCGGTTTCAAATTGTATTGCTTGTACAGATCCTATGTTTTTTTGTAGTACTTAATGACCACAACTTCTGAGTCTGAGTGGAATCAATCAGGATACATGACTGAAAGCTGTGATACTCAGTGTACCAAATATGTTGCACTGAAATATGGATTTGCAATGAAAGGCAAGCATTAATGCGACAGAAAATAATATTTGACATTTATATTGCAGATTTCAAAAATGTTTATATTGTTTTACATTGCAGACTTTAAAATAAATACAATGTGTATTTAGAGAATTTAGGCTACAATAGCCGCTTTATGCTTTACTGACCCAATTCTATAAAAAAAAAAATTAGTAATTACATTTTAATGCTAAGTGCAAAAGCAAGTGGACTCTTGCTTTGATAACTTACCTTTAATGAGAGATTATTCAATTTTACTGGAATTTTCCACAACACTTCACTGTAAATTGCAACACACAGTAAATCTCAATTTTATCAATTACTTTTATAAAGCATGTTCCTCCATTAATACACACTAGTAAGCAAAAGCTACGCAGTTTACTCCATTTGGAAGCACATTTATTATTGGTTGTGTGTTCATATTCAGTATGGATGGATTATGATGGATTAAATTAGGAGCAGACTAACTCTGATCCATTATTTATGTGTATGCATCATTGAAGTGTGAATATGTAATCAATAAATGCGTAATATGGATAAATGTGTAGCATAAACATATGTGACTGCTAAAGATGTGTAATTTTGAATACCAAATTTTCTCCAGAATATCCTTTTCCATTGGCACTGTTGATTTCTTCTTCTTCTTCTGACATTCTGAGACATTAAATGTTGTATTTATTGCTTTATTTATTTTCAATTTTAGTTATTAATTTATGTTAACATCTGTATATGTGTATCATATTTACTTTTCATCTGCGTGGTTCGATGTATTTACAAATCTTTATTCTCTTGTGAAAAATAAAAGCACCTTATCTTTCCTTTTTTTTTTTCATCCCTGTGAAAAAATTGTAATACAATTGTGGTTGTAAATTCTTCTTCTTCTTCTTCTTCTTCAAAAGCATGATGATGATGGATATTGATCATAGCTGAAGAATCCCTGCATTGAATCCCTGCAATAATAACAGCATTAATATCCTGTGCACTCCCAGAGCTGCGGCCTCACTTCAGCCTGGCCTCGGAGAGCGACCCGGCAGAGCAGGACGACGACGACGACGACCACGAGCCGGACAGGAACGCCGCCCGCCAGAGCCGCGCGCCCCCCGCCGCCGCTCACGACGACACCGTGGCCACGTCCGGGGTCAGCACGCTGAGCTCCACCGTCTCGCACGAGTCCCACAACGCACAGCGCTCCGTCAGCATGGAGCTGGGCAGGATGAAGCTGGAGACCAACAGGTGAACCTCATTCTTGGATTTTGTTAATTTATTTGCTTATTTGGATGGCAACTGTTGCATCAGCTGAACGCGTGTGATGCCACCAGGTTGCTGGAGCAGCTGCTGGAGAAGGAGCGAGAGTACCAGACCATTCTGCAACAAGTGCTGGAGGAGAGAGAGCAGGAGATCCGACTACTGAGGCTGCGATCTGAGCCCGCAGGTCGGTGCTTCCGTCCAACTGTTCTCCCTTTGCACGCTGCTCCGTCAAGCCGGTATTTTATAAAGCAAAGATTTTGAGGCTTTCACTTCACATCAGAAGCTTTTTTTGGTCCTTTCAATGAGTTTCCAGGAAGTAATGGAAAATTATCTTAATACTGAATTAAAATCACCGCAGAGGTGTACAGCTCCTTTCCAGATAAATAATTGTGTTTGTTAATATTCTTCAATTTTACTATTTCATTTTACAGACGGTTTTCATCCAAAGCAACATACAACACAATGGAGAATTTAGACTGGATAGTAATATTGCTACAGGACCCTTCACAAATAAAGTCATTTACATTGGAATTAAATTGCTATGACGCTTGTCATTACCAAGCTCATAGTTAAAACACATGCTGCTGCAATTTATTTCAAGAAATGAGAAATGGTGCCGCCGCTCAGATGCCACCATCACCAGATGCTCACCAGATGCCAGATAAAATACGGATGCATCATGTAATTTTTCATGTTGTATCACTGATGAAACTTTTTCGATTTTTATTTTCATATCAAATGCCTGCAATTTCTGTTTGAATATTCAACATTCCTAACTTTATTTCAAATCAAGAGTGATAACGGTTAGAGATCATTGGGGTTTTTTGTATAGTCATACCATGTATCCATAATACTTTTCTTAAAAAAAAAAAAAGAAAGAAAAAAATTTACAACATGATCATCCAGTTCCAGTGTCCTTGAGTGAGTTTGTCCACCTTCCCCCAGATGTCCCTCCATCATCGGACGGCCAAGAGGGACAGAGGAGTTCGCCCTCGCCGAGGCACCAAGACCCAGAGCTGACCAGCTGGCTGAGGCTTTACGGCGCCGACCAGGACTCCATAGACAGAGTGAGTCCTCGCCACGGCACAACCACGAGTGTTTACATTAGAAGATGTCATTATTTGGAACGCAAGAATATTCATACAAACAGAATAAAATAAGTGGCTGCACAGAGCACCGTGCAGTTCCACTCAACAGGAGGGGACCTTCAACATTCATGCGCTTTGTTCCTGCAGATACTGGACGAGGAGTACACGCTGAATGACATCCTCAACGATGTCACGAGAGACGATCTGAAGAGTTTAAGACTGAGGTAGGACTCCTTTCTTGTCGCTTTCAAAGAACGCTGAAAGAGTTGCATTCACGTGCGTGGGGCATTGAAATAATCCCTTTTTTTAGAAAAGGACACTTAGGAAACGGGGCTGTGAAAATTGATATAAATTATAAGTTATAGTGCAGAGTAGCCTCTTCAGTGAAGTGCTCGCTGTATGTTAGCACTAGTGTATTAGCAGTGTATTTCAGCCCTGTGTGCTTGTTGTGTGATACACCAGTCTCAACACGTGTAGTATTTACCCAAATTGGGCACTACAATTAAAACACTCCGATATAAAAACAGGCAGTAAAGGCGACAGTTGAATGCACATATGCCAGTCACAAGCCTCTGCGTTTCTGCGCTAGCACCACAGCTAGTGGAGACTTAGCTAGCTAGCATGCTAACACCATCGCACCAATTCCGCTGGGTCACTTGCGTTCTTGAGGGTAAAAAGTGTTGTTCATCGCACGTTCAGCATTTGGGAGGTTTCACATTTTGTTTTCTCGACATGAGTTCCCTTTGCACACTCCTCCTAAGCTTGCCCGGGAACTATGTTGGCTTGCCCACCAAAACCTGGATACCTCGTCCACCTTCTTCAGTGTTGGTTTATTTGAAGGCGCGAGCAGTCACCCTAAATACGAAAAACACCGTCACAGCTGGATTGTCCACACTAGGCTTCCTTAGAAATATAGCGGTGCAAGATGGCAGCTAACTGGGAGCAAATCCCTTGCTCTATGTATATTCTTGTATATATATATATATATATATATATATATATATATATATATATATATATATATATATATATATATATATATATATATATATATATATATATATATATATATATATATATATATATATATATATATATATATATATATATATATATATATATATATATATATATATATATATATATATATATATATATATATATATATATATATATATATATATATATATATATATATATATATATATATATATATATATATATATATATGAGAACCGTTCTAAGGGTAGGAAAACCAAATACTTTTATTCTCCTCCAATTATACATTTTTATTAATGTATTTACAGGCAGTATATTAAGTTTTTACCAATATAAGCATCATAAATCAAGCCAGATATTACACACTGGACCTTTAAGTTTACGCACGAAAAACACAATCACCCTTATGAATGACAAGAGTGATCATCTGTGGTGTTGTATGTTGTCATCTAACTGTCTGTTCTTGGTGTCCTGTCAGAGGCGGGATCCTGTGTAAACTATGGAAGGCCATCACAGACTACAGACAGAAGCCAGCATGAGGCCTTAACGGTGACAACCACTCAGAGAAGTCCGGACTCGGGAGTCCCAACAACTCAGTATTTCTCCTTGATACCTCAGTGTTCAAAGGATTTTTGGAGCGGAGGCTGCATTTTAATGTGCGCACACAGCAGCTCTCCAACCACGGGAGACAGTCTTGACTGGTCGCACGGGGCAGGGACGACGATGTGATTGACGATGACTCCAAACTACAACGTGGTTTTGTCGCGTCAAAGATCTTTTTGAAAAAGAAACCTATAACTGAGAAGTGCCACAGATTTTTGCCGAACATCACGGACACAAAACAGATTTGTGACAGGTGGGTTAGAAATGACATTTGGGTGGGAAATAAATCATGTTTACAAAATTGGATATTTACCATTTTCTAACAAAAGCCTGAGATACAAACAGCTACATTCAAATCCATCTGTTGTAACGTTTCCAGCATTGGCGTTGTGTACACACTACTTTTATTTAAACTTTTTAATTTAATTGTTCATAGTAATCTGAAGGATGTCAGTGCATGCCCTTTTTGAAAATTCAGAGACTTATTTAAAATGTTGGTGCCTTTTTCGCATTTCCTTTTAGCGTACTAATCTTTTGTATGTAAAGGCTGTCATAATTTTCTATGTTAATGATATTTACAAATTAATAAAATATTAATATAGTTTAGTCTCCTGGTGGATTGGACCAAGTCTGTGATGAATATATTTGATAAAATTAAGTGTATTCTAATATATTTTCTATTGTCAGTTCATTTTATTCAGTTCATAATTATGTGTGTTATTACAGCGAAACGTTTGCTCTGTTTTAACTGTTGTACACTGACAAAGTTGTGTTTATCTTGCAAGTGAACAATCATCAATGACATTTCTGAAATGCAAACAAGATTCACACGGAAAAGCCTTGACTGTTTTTTTTTTGTTGTTGTTTTTTAACATGATACCAGAGAGGGAGAGCATATTTATGAAGTGTGTCTCCATCCTGTTCCTTTTTCATATCTGGTATTCTTCAGAAGTTTTGTGTTATATTACTAAAATAAAGATTTTCAACTTAAAACCAACAGTCCCAGACAGAAATGTGTAGCCTGTGTGATATTATCTGGAGTATCTTTTTTCTTCCCTCAATGATATATGCATATTTTGTCTTGGAAACATTTCCTCCTCCACTTTCTTTTAATTTCCAAAATCTTTGGTGCTCAAAGAAGGCGAAGATCGCCAAAAACCTATAACCATAACAAAGACTTATGATGTAGCTGGAGGCAATAAGAAATGCGTATGAGGACCATGTGCTTTTATTTTTCTCAGATATTTGACCTCAGACTTATTCGAACCATGATGGTAAATGGTCTCTGCTACTTCAGCACAAAAATGATAATGACAATCTTAGAAAAATGTAAGCTTTAAATATATTTTACCGTCAGCCAGATGTGCACAGACTTTAAGAAATTTCTCATACAACGCAGTTTTCCGTCTGCTTTTATTTTGGCATTTCAACCTTGAACCGTCAGCATGCTCGGGCAAATAAAGGCGGAACAGGTGCGTTTTCTCACCGCCCACCATATTTTTTTCGCGTGTTGTGACGTCGGCAGTTTGCGCTCAGCGCAGCGGCTGGCTCTCGCGCCCCTGCGACCTCCCTACCTCCCTCCCTCCCGCCTCACCATGACAACGACGGATCGGTAGCATCGTCAGAGGGCGACCCGCATCTCCTTCGCTCGTCACTTAAACGAGGAAAAACCCCTGAAACGGCCTCTAATGAGAGTGAATTTTTTTTTGGCTATTTACTTCAATGTAGGAAGACGACACACAGGCTGTGTGGAGCCTCACGCTTCGGGAGCAGCCGTGCGACGTTTACGTAAACAACATGGCTCTCGCTCCGCAGCATCCTCTGCTGCCGCCGCTGCTGCTGCTCGCTTGCGTCGCGTTGCTGGCCGCGGTTCCGCCCGTCGGCGCTCGCTCCTCGCCCATATCCGACCTCAAATCCAAAATAACCGGCGTGGAGGAGCTGCTGGAGGAGTTCCGCAAGCAGCTGCAGCAGGAGCAGGCGTACAAGGCGGGCGACGCGGGCGACTCCTGCGCCGGCGACTTTGACGGCGTCCGCGAACGCATCATCCAGACCAAGGCCTCCATCGAGCAGGGGGCCGCCTTCCTGCTGGCGCCGGACGGGGTGAACACCTGGAAGGAGTGCCTGCACGCCTGCTGCTCGCAGCCCCACTGCACGGTGGCGGTGGTGCAGGAGGAGCAGAGGCGGCAGCCCGGCGAGAGCCTCAACTGCTACCTGTTCAACTGCACCTACAGGGGCGAGCACGTCTGCTCGTTCGCGGAGCAGCAGGGCTTCACCTCGTACAGCCGGACGAGCAACGCGACGCGGCGGGGAGGACGCCTCCCCGTTTCATCCAGCGGCGGCGGCGCCAAGGCGGCCGACGAGGGGAAGACACAAGGTGGGACAGACAGAGACGATGAAATCAGTGGCACCCAGTGGTGTTGGGATTACTCCATGAAAGTAATCCAACTACTGCTTACTGCTTACTCCTTTTAAAAGTAATCAAATTCTTTAACTAATTTGTTTCATAAGTAATCAATTACTAATTACTTAAGTTAAAAAAAAAAAAAGATAAAGTAACAGTTGCTCAGTGCTTTGGAATGAACTTTATTCAAGTGCCAATTTTGCAATTCCAAATATCTTTTGTAACTGTTATAACTCTTAACATGAATGAATGCTTGCTCTATAAACTCAAACGGCACATTTCACAGGACAAACTCCTGTACAGCACTGGTGCCTTTTGCACAGCCCATAATATTAAAATAATTAGAAGCACAGTAGTTAAAAGATCCCTACTCTGCCGACTTACTTGTAAACATGGCTTTCAACAATTTGTGAGGTTCGACGCGGATATTTTTGAAGTTGAGAACCTCCTGTTTCCTGCACTGAATGTACAACGAACCACAATATTCTTTAATTTAGATGAGATGAACTCAAAATAATATGTAACGTCACAGCATATCAATCACGTTACGTGCACGGCTGCATCATCAATCTACGACATCGTTGTTTTTTTTATTGTTTTTCTAAATTTCAGACATTTTGTGGATAATTTTTAGCTTGCAAAATATTTCAGAAAAGTAACGGAATCATTACTTGATACAGTAATTATGATATAATTACCAGTTTTGCCACAATAATCAAGTTACAATACTCCATTACTCAAATAGTAGTTTAATTACAGTAGTGCAGTACTTAGTAATAGATTACTCACCAACACTGGTGGCACCAAAAGCAGAGTATACCCACTAGAATAAACTAGACTGTAGTTCATTCTAGTGGGAATTCAGTGACGTATGTACACATCTGTCCGGTAGTTGCCACTTTCAAACAGCACAAAACAAGAACCACCATGCTCAGTCATGTAAGCATGGTGTATGAATCCACATGTAAGTGAGATCATGAAAGACTGATTATGTGTTGTCTAAATGTAAACGTACTGTCATTTACACCTGGACTTTAACTAACTGACAAACAGCTGCCACAAGACTAATTTGTTAAAATATAGAAAAAATGAATAAATATCACACTTATATAGAAAATATCCGGTTTCAGAAATCAAGTGTAAAAAGTGGTGCACACACACAAATACATTCTTTAAAGCAGCGCTAAAGCAGATCAGAACATAAAATATTCTATTAATCTATTTTAAACAGGAAAGTGAACGTTGTGTTAAAAAAAAAAACATACTAATAGGTATAATTTACCTTTTCTAGTGGTTACACCCCAGACTATCACCCAGACTATCACCCAGACTACACCACTGCTTGAAATGTCTACATGACTGTTTTTATTATTCTAATGTTACTGTTTTTTATGTTTTCAGCGTGACCTTAAAACAGCCTCTATCAGCTTGTTGCAACTGTCCTAGGGTCAGGGTTAGGGTTACATTGAAGTTCTTCTTTGAGTGATTGACATGGACTTTGTTCTTTGAGACACAAGATCTTGTGTCTCAAAGAACAAAGTCCATGTCAATCATTAAGTCAGAGATGCATGTGGAAAATAATATACTGTCCATCAGTCAGGTCTCAAGTCACTGAAATATATGTGAAAGGACATGAGAGACACTGCTTCTGGCCTGCAGTCGTGCTCTGTAGTTCAATGACTGCGGGTAAATGTAAGCAGATTTATCTTGACATTTGAGGACATGGAAACCTTGTGGGAGTTTTTTTTTTCATTTGTTTTCAAGCCCTGTAAATTTTTTTCATTGAAAGCCTTAACATTTGATGGGCAGTAGAGCTGCACTTTACATCTAATCATCCCCATAATCATGGTGTCATGGTGCACTTGCAATATACAGCACTAATTGCCGGAAATCACAGGGAATTGTTGCTTTGGGAAATTAAATTCACCGGCTGTCCACGCTTGGCATGACAATGTAATTGGTAGCTTATAGCACATGTAGCTGAGCACATGGTGCAAAATACAACATAACTGGACACGTGGGTGCTTCTCGTGGAGATAATGATTCCTTTTATCAGCGTCCGCATCGTCCCCGCACTCTCTGGGCTCTATACATTGGCAGCCTGCAAAGAGGCTTGGCATTGTGATTTGTGATTTAGCATTCGACTCAACACACATCGCCGTCGCAACATTCCTCACACCTAACGCACGCATGGCGTGCATTCCTATTGTCGTGCAGCCCTAATGGATTTTTGGATAAGCCAAGTTAATCCAATGGTTTCTGATACGTTGAGCTTTTTTTCTTTTTTTTTTTTCCAATGTTTGCCACAAGCAGCTGTGTCTTATCTGGACAAAGCAGGCAGGGTGGGTTAATGATTTCCCTTTAAGGCTCTCAGCCAGTAAAACAGCATGAGGACCCTGAGGCCAGCAACAGGTGTTGATAGGGTGATTGTTATCTTATTTCTATTCTTTTTGCTTTTTGCACTGCTGATTTTCCTAAATGCAAAAACTGTACTAAAATGCTGGCGCATCCCTGCATGGAATAGAGAGTTGAAATTAGGGATGCAAATTGTCAATTCATTCATTTTTTGTTATTTGATTGACCTTTATCGATCGATTAACGATTAATTGATAAGCTGCAATTTTTCCTGAGAACTTAAATTTCACAATGGAAAATGAGCAAGGAACACATTTAACCCTTAAATACTGTTGAGGGTCCAATATGACCCATTTTTACATTAGAGAGCAGTAAAAACACCCTAAACATTTATCCTCCGACTTTAAGTTGACTTCTAATTTATATCCAATTTCCATTTCCATTTATTTATTTATTTTAAAGTTGTTTAAAAGTAATGTGTTCTGGGTATATTATGACATCACGGTGTCTACAGGTGAATTGCTCTTCCCTGCCACTACACTGTTATAATGATATTAACTACCCGTGTCAACAATGTTCAATTAAATGCAACTAATATAATTTAATCGATTAAATTCTTAATCAACAATTAATCGACAATCGATTCATTGTTAACATCCCGAGTTGAAATTATTTTTTTTTGTTTTGTTTTTTAACTTCACTGTTTAAAATATAAAATTAATTTGAGAACATTTAGAAGAAATACAGAAACATCTTGACGTGGCCTTAATGATCATTTATTATCATGTATTCAGATATTAAAAATATCAAAAATAATTATCCCATCATTGCAGTAAGAATACTGTCAATGCCCAGATGCTGTTGATGAACTCAATCGTCAGCTGATGCAGTTGGCTGTCCTCTGGCTGGTCATGCAGATGTGGACGAGCCCCCCCGCAGCGACGCCGGACAGGACGTGGTGATCCAGCTGCCCACCGACTGGGCCGTCCTGGACGGGCGGGACAGCGTGGACGACCACGACATCAGCCGCTACGAGTGGACGCTCATCAAGGGGGACACGGCCATCGGCATGAAAGTCAGTGTTCGGCCTCACCCAGCGCACCAGAGTTGCAGAGTTCTGAGCCTGTAAAAGAACCGAGCAGGGCCAGCGACGGAGTCTAGATGAAAGCCTGCACAGAAAGCAGCGTTGTCTTCTCCCTGCAGCAATCACACGACTTCAACATTTGGATTTGTAATAACTTGTTTGTGTTGGTTAAGTCAACAGAACCCGGCAAATTGTCACTTTGCCAGCAGATATTTTAAATTTTAAGAAAAAGCTGTGAAGCAAATACCCCCTGAGACAGACTGCAGGTTCTGTTTAAAATTCACCCTAATTGAGGCTTTTGGTATTTGTAGTGTTACTATTGTAATAAAAGTAGGTAATTATGGGCAATATTAATACCCTTTAATTCCTCTAGGAAATGTTTCATAATAATTTTAACCAAAAGTAAAAACTTGTTCGCTGGATACTGATTACTACAGGAATGTCAGTCTAATCTGAGGTTTGTTTATACTCAGAGATAAAAAATAAAATAAAATAGAAAATACCTTCCTTTCATTCCTCTCCTGGAAGAGAAGGAATATGATATAAATAGATATGACTGCAGCTATTTTGTGATCTGGCTGAACTGCCAGAGCTGTTATGTAATGCGGCTGCAGCATCACACTACTTATAATGGTGTTCCGTGAGGTTTAAAGTCAACATGATTACATTGGTTGAAGTAACAAGAAGTAACTATTTAATGGAAATGTAGTAATTCATCTTAGGGCTGTTGTTTAATGTTGTTGTCATGATAGTAAGGTGATGACACGCGCATTTATTTGCTTTCCAAAATTTGAAAAAAAAACAAAAAAACATTTTGAATTAGCTTTATTTGTACATCACCAAATCATGACGTTCAGAGCGTAATTTCAGGGCATCGCGCTCTTTAAAAGCCATTTGTCCTCACTAAGAACAAGCACGCCAGCCACAGTGATAAGGAAGAGTGTCTTTTTGAAATGCAGAAATCACACAGGGGTAATAATAAGTGTGATGTGCAGCAGGTGTAGGTGGCTGCAGCTGCAGATCCTGGACCTGCTGCTCCAGGCTAGACATGATGGAGCAGCACAACTCCAGCACCATTCCATTAAATCTTTGTAATTAATTAATGAAGTTGAAATTGGACTTTAGTTCTGGAAGGACTTCTGTCCGTCCATCCATCCAACAAATAGACAAACAACCGTGCACTCTCACATTCACGCCTACGAACAATCTGGCGTTCTATTGCTGTTTTATTCAGTTTTTTTATTCTTTACACGCCGTCATCGTGTTCACGCGCCTTTGCCCTGCGTGTTCCAGGCGACTCATCCCGGGCTGCTGAAGGTTAGCGGGCTTCAGGAGGGCGTTTACACCTTCAAGATGACTGTGACCGACACGGCCGGCCAGAAAAGCTCCGATGACGTCTCCGTCACCGTGCTGGCGCCCAAACACCAGGCGGAAGGTAAACGGCGTGCTGAAGCTGTGTAGTCAAAGTGTATGTGAAGTCACAGTGTATGGATAACAGAGGGATGCAGCTGGAGCAGACAAACTTACTAAGTTTAGACTTGCAATTGTCAATTTCCATTTATTGCTGTATATTTAACCGTTTTATTTATTTTATTCACTCTATCTTTAATTTCAAACGATCACCACCCTTCTTTTTATAGCTTGGATTCTTAAGTTCCCACCGTCTTGGAAACTGTATAGGAACACCGCAGTGGGAAAGAGTGCGGGCTCCTTCCAACGTGTATAACCCACTGTTTCCCAAATCAAAAAGTTTCATAACAACAACAACAAAAATAGGGTTGCCTTTATAAGAGAGATTGGTCAGTGATGACTGGATTGATTCTCAATGTTTTGGGTATTTTTCACACCCGCAGTTTGTACCGGCCACTGTTCAAACTATCAGTTCATGTGCGACGACGGCTGCTGCATTGACATCACGTACGCCTGCGACGGGAAGCAGCACTGTCCGGATCGCTCCGACGAAGACTTCTGCTCAAACTGTGAGAGCGCCTTTCGCTTTTCTCCCCCCCCGTTTAGTTGAAGGGATGAACTGGAAATGCCTGCAAAACTGAACCGCCGTGTCACTTTTCGCTGGTTTCAGTCGACAGCAACAGGAAGTCGGTGGCCCACACGTCCGATCTGTCGAGCCTTCGTCGGCCCGGAGCCCAGACGCAGCGGGATGAGGATGACGCTGTGCCACAGAAGACCGTGGACAGACCTCAGGACAGTAGCAAGACTGTGCACAGCGCCAGTCAAGAGGAGCCTCAGGTCAATCCAGGTGTGTTTCAGGGGGGTTTTGTTTGTTTGTTTGTTTGTTTAATTTTGGTCAGACAAACAAGTATATGATATATGAGCTAATATATACTGACAAAAATGGCCAGAAAACACATAACAGGTGCACACAATATACTCAAGAGGTCCCAGGGCAGTTCATTAACACCCCTATGTTCAGAATTTTGTTTTATATTTCCGAATAATTGTATTTTAAAATATATTATCAAACCTACTCAGCGTATTTAATTTCCGTCACCTTTTTTTGTTATCCATCATTGTCCTAAATTTGGTCATTTCATTAATCTTCAAGCAGCGTTTCTCAACTGGTGGGTCGCGACCCAAAAGCGGGTCGCTGAGCTGTTTTGATTGGGTCGCAGCTTTGTGGTCGCACCCTTTTTTTTTTTAAGGGATTTTAAAAAATATATATATATATATATATATATATATATATATTTAAAGAGAAAATGTTGGTCACTTTATTTTGTGGGGCACACAATACAATTCAATAATTTCAATAATGGATTTAACCAGACTTGATAGAAAGTGGGTTTTTATTTTTGTGGAATAAATTTGGGTCACAACTTCATGATAAGGAAAACAATGTGGGTCCTGAGACTCCACTAGTTGAGAACCGCTGTCTTAGGGGTTCTCTAATCACCCTCGAAAAGAAGCAATAAAACTACTTAGTATGTAGTAAAAGTTGCTCTGCAGTCTGCAACTCCTTTTGCTTGTGCTGCGCTTGTTAAATAACATGCCCGACAGGGTGATCCTCCGCCAGTTGGTCGTTAGTGCAGCATCCCTCTATGCAAAGGTTTTTTTTAAATATGGACAGGGAGGCAGATGGAGACCCTGTAGGCAGCCATTGAGTCTTAGCACTGAGCCCAGAATGCCAGTGAAGCCACAGGGTTGTTCTGCACTCCCTGGGAAAGCAGCTCTCTCCCTGCTGGAACAAAGCTCCTCTGTCCCCACGGCCATACGATCCCCGAATCAGAGCGAGACTGACCAAAAGGTTTCCTTCCTCTTCTTCTTCTTCTTCTCCTCCTCCTCCTCCTTCTCCCCTCTACTGGTGAACAACCACAGGTGCCATTGTTTAGAAGTAGGGGGTATTAAAAAAAAAAAAGAAAACTGGACACTGTTTTTCATGGGAATTTGTGTCAACATCACTTTCCAGTAGACACGAAGCACCATTAGAATTCTGTCTGAGTCCTGTTTGGCTGGTGCTGCTGAGGCTGACAGCCGGTAGCAGCGACCGGAGAGCCAGAACTGAAGAGACGTGGCACAAAAACAAAAAACTGTGGGCTGTTGAAAGCTGAAATATGTCGGGTCCAGTTTCACACTCGCATGCAATAGCCACAGTATTTAATCGCAGTGAGCACTTTGAAATGAACTTTATATGTGCGCCAATAGACTATGAATGCCGGTCACGACTGCATATAGTGAAAACACAGCAGAGTTTGTGATGCATGTGTTTAAATAAATCTTATTTATTTATGATGGTTCTTAGTTTATGTATGTGTTATTTTTATCCTAGTATTTCATTTTGTTATTTTGCTCATACCAACCTTACGTGCAGCAAAATTTTATTACATACCAAGTAGAGAACCTTGAGCATTGCAATGTCAAATAGCTTATTTCTCTAAAAGGTCTATTGTGCATTTTTTCCCCTGCAGACTAAACAGTTCAGAGTTTTATTAATTCCAGAAAAAATCTGCCAGAATTTGGCTGATTTCTCACAGAAACAGCTGAAACAATAGATGTCCAGCACTAAGATTCTTTCATTCTATAACTTATTCATGTTATTTGTGTATTTTATTACTTGTTTTAGCTACTACCACAATGTAAACACATTGTACATTATGTTTTTAATACAAAGAGCTGATCTTGTCCGTCTCTTTGTCTTTAGACCCATGCGCTGCGGCTCCGGTTGTTGGACCCTGTAAGGGAACCTTCCCACGCTGGTACTACGACCAGCAAGCTGGAGAATGCAAACACTTTCTATATGGAGGCTGCCAGGGCAACCACAACAACTTCCTCCAGGAGTCTGACTGCGTCAGCGAATGTATTCAAAAAAGTGAGAATCAAACTTTTTTTGTTGTTGTTTAGTGCTTTTATTTCTCTAGGAAAATTGACAATTTCTTTATTGTACTATATTATTTTATTCCATACTATTAATACTTTATATTACATAACTATATAGTTTAAGATGTTGGATTATGGGCAGCCTTGCCATTAAAACCCATTCATACAACAAAATACTCCTGACTAAAAAACCTACCAAGTTATCACCACACATGAAAGGATTAAAACTACATTTGTTTGTATGTTACAGTTCATTGAGATATCTCTCGTTGCAGGTCCAGCTTTCAAATCAGCGACTGTGACTCCTCCGGTCACCAAACAGACTGACATAGGTAATGCCAAAGCAAATTCTTGCTTTTAAAACAAAATGTAACTTGTGTGTCGGAAACGGCGCTGAAATGTCATTTGTGCTTTTTGGCAGCTGCCCCTAAAGTTTCCCAAAGTCAAGTGCATACGGGCATCGCCGTCTCCAAACCCTTTCAAGCAGTGGGAGGACATCCGGCACCAGAGTCAGGTCAGACCCGCTTAAACGTCAGCGTTGGGTGCGCGTCACCGACTAAGCTGCATCCGTTTGACACCTCCGCTGTTTCCTCTCGCAGGGGCCATCCTCCCTCTGGCTCTGGGCATCGTCATCACCGCTCTGCTGCTGCTGATGATCGGCTGCCGTCTGCGGCTCGTCCGACACAAGCTCAAGAAAGCCCGCCCACTCACAACAGAGGAGTCCGATTACCTCATCAACGGCATGTATCTGTAGCCAGTCAGGCGGAAAGGACATCGAAGCGATTGGGACGTTGATGCGGTCACTAGAGCTTGACGCAAGACTCTTTCTTTTTTTTTTTTTTTTTTTGGACATTCTCTTTATCTTTCCTTCTGTCATGTCTTTCTAATTTGTCCTCCTTTAAGGGTGGAAACGTTGTTGACTGTTTTGTGAACACAGCTACACAGAACCCTGCGGACTGGTTAATTTGCTGCTGCCTTCAAAGCCAGAAAGACAACATTAAGGTCATGAATTTATCCTAATGTTGTCCTTGGAAAACTTAATTGTGAATCTGTATCTTAAGATTTTAAGACCAATAATACACACTTAATTTTTAAAATGACTTCTTAGATATTGTTACTTGTTACAAAATTTGTTTTTGCAAATGGGCAACACTGACATGCCATATTTAGTCTGGATATTTAAGCCTATTTAAAAATACCTGTTTGAGTGCCTGTTATATAACTAAAAGTAAATCTGAATCATACAAAGCCATAGCAAATTGTACTTCTCAAATTCACTTCCTGAGGTTTGGTTACTTTTTGTCTTCAGCAAGAAGTTTAGTTTGTGCTTTAGCTGGGCAAATGTATTCCCTCAAAGTGTAGTCTTTCGTGTCAGATACTAAAGTTTATTACATATCAAAAACGGTCGTGTGGTCTGGTGTGATGTGCATTTTACTATTTAAGTTTGCCATTAAGTTTTCAAAAGTGCAGTGTGTAAAATTGCGCCATCTTGTGGTCAGGTTTCTTTAAACGTCAAAAAGGTCACGTCAACAACAAGCGAGTGCGGCTCTCCTCCGGAATATGACGTACCTATATACACACCTATTTCAACTAGTTGTTTGCCAAGTTAGCAAACTTTAGATTGTCGTCACGCAACTGAAACAGTATAACGATTTTCCCGACACTGGTAGCATTTTCTTGCTAACATATTAGCTTTATCTCTTCATTTTGTATAAAATTCAGGAAGTTCTATTTTTTTATTTATTTTTTTTAAATGACATTTTCTTTATTCGATTGGTTTAGAGAGCGTAGCATGGGTAAAAACATACATGCATGCATACAGTATGTGCATGTAGCAGGGGATAAGGTAGCACCAGTTCGGTGCTAGCTGGCTATATGCTAGAACCTTCTTGTAAGTGTTTGTTCTGCAGAACTGAGAGTCTTAATATCCGCTTTGTTTCACATTATTCCTCTGCTCAAACTCATAATTCAGTCATTTCTTTGTAGTTCCTCCTGGTTATTCTTAGCTATTACTACAGGACTTGAATTGTATTTCCTTCGGAATATCTTTCAGCGAGGTTGGCGTTCGGATGTGAATGACGCCGAAGCCAGGCGAGAATCTGTGAGAAACACCATGAAAGAACTGTTCTAAGGGTATGAAACTAAACTACTTACGCTAGAGGTCAACGAGACAGACTATTGGAATTGTGCTTTGTCAATATTTTGGTTTGTCTTTAAAAAATGTTGTTTTGGGTTTTTGTTTTTTTTTTAAATTAGAAATTTAGAAAGTAGCCAGCTCTTTGCACTGTTTTGGTCGTTTTCCCCTTATTTTAATAACACCCTTAATTGATTACACACACACACACACAAATAGACACAAAAGACAGAGCAAAACATAGGCATATTTTATTTTCATGTTTGTTCCAGAAACTGTGAGAGCCTAATGCCATCCACCACTTGGATCACCCCCCCTCCCAAAAAAAGTACAATGTGCTTTTTTTTTTATTATTATTTCACAAAGAACAAACATTCATTTGCTTGATATTGTTGGTTTTATTTTGGCAAAGCAGTGACTTTCCCATGTAGCATTCGTCACCGGAGGAACCTTTTGCACGCGCCGTCGATGGAAAGTTGGTGAAAGCGACACACCGCCGGTGTGAACAGAAGCACAGCCCTGAATGTGCATGTGTCAGTGTTAGTTGACGCGTAGAGAAGCTACTGCATGATCCCGAGCATGTCTTACTGTATGTTACATGACCTAAGGGTGCTGCAGCGTACACAGGAGCAGGTGGACTACGTCACTGGCGTCGCCTGTGCGTGTGTTCCTAATACAACAGGCAGGAGGGGAGGGACTGAGGGAGGGAGGTCACGTCGGCAGATGACTCTACAGTTAGATGATCCACACAATGCGTGCAGTAGCTAAATGCATTATCAGTAAGTGTCAGGTTTCTTTCGTCTGTCCCCCGTTCTGCTCTCCTCCAACATTTAGCGCAGATGCTGCTGAGCTGTAATACTTCAAAAAAAAAAAAAACATTTTTTAAAAATGGCTGATTGAAATCCAAAGTGATGAGACCACAAAAAAAAAATATCCAGCAGTTTCAAAAGAATCAACACAACCAAAAAGGAAGCGGGTCTGAAATGAAAACAAAAAGCTCTCTCCCACAGTTCTGTGCTGAGCTTCGAGCAGTCTTTCTTCTCCAGCCCTCCCAGGCTGTATGCTAGTCCGTCATTAGACAAAAAAAAAAGTGTTTTGTTATGCTTTGAACAGAATGCCGTGGGCAGCCTCATCCCTGTCCCAAGTTTTCTTCAGGTTCAGACTTTTATGTGGGTTGTTATGGTGCGTCTTTCTTTTCAAAGTTCATCCCTGCAGGAGACAGACGTTCAGTGTTAGGAGATGTGGCAGACCAAACCGACAGTCCATCATTAAGGATGCATTCATACCAAATCTGGGTCTGCAGAAGAAAGTAATGTGCAGTGAGAGTGGTCTTTCTTGTTTGATATAATAAGCCCCCTGGGTTTATGTTAAAGGGTATGGAGCAGGTTGAGACGCCAATGCATGTGTAGGCAAATAACGTGGGAGCTAAAATTTTTCATTCACATGTAACTTCATGTAAACACTACAGTTACTCCTGTTACTTTTTGTTGCATTTGTTTTGCAGAAGCACCAAGAGAAGAGTTTTATATTAACAAGTTTATGCATTCAATAGTCATTTTCGTCATGGTAGGGGTTATTTTTTTGTGCATGTGCTTTTATTTTGAAAATGTAGACGGAGGGACTTGTGCCAAATTGTGAGCTACTACAGTACACTGTCACTCATGTTACTTTATGTTGCATTTGTTTGCAGAAGCACCAGATTTGGTTTGAACACGACACAAGTCATGCAGACACAGGTTTAAGTTAGAACGTCATGCAGAAATTCAAGCAGTTACCGTTTTTTTTCTGTCTCTAAAAAAACAAGCACAGGAATGAAGAAGTTTGATTCAACACCCGGCGAGCATGAAACTGACAAAAGTAATCTTGTTCTTTGAATAGAATACCGCTGCCAATTTCAGTTTGAGTATCAAAACTACAGGTGTGGCTATCGATGTCAATAGTCGAGCAGGCTACATTAAAACCGGTTAAAAATCTATGTGAGTTTTTAAAAATATGGACGAAACGTGCAGCTTTTTGGGGTGTGGTATGGAAGAAGCAAAAAAATAACAAGCGGCCCAAAAAAAAAAAAAAAAAAAAGGGACGGCCTCTTGGCATCCGTTGCCTGCTCCAGGCCACACCGTTTCACCTTTGCCACTGTGAGAAGGAGAGAGGGGGGGAGAAGGGGAGGAAGGAAGTCACTTCCACCTTGACCACTGCTTCTCTTTGTCTGTTAAAGGCACATAAATCACCCCCATCAAGGGCTTCATTTTGGTGCTGCCGTCTTCCATCTTGTCGTACTGCTCGAGCATCTGGTTGCCGCCGGCCGGGCCGACGGGCAGGATCAGCCGGCCGCCAGGCTTCAACTGGTCCAAGAGCTGGAACACAGGTAACATATTTTAATGAATTCATTCATTTATTTATTTATTTAATGCGTAGCATTCTCTCAGACTCCATCCATCTGTTTCTAGTCTGGCCCCTCTGTCAAATTTTAGAGCCTATTGTGGCTCACGAGTCAACAAGTTTGCCCCCCCCGACTTAGAGTAAAGGGAGAGGCTCACAGCTCCAGGGACTGTCGGTGCGGCTGCGCCCACATGGATGGCATCGTACGGTGCCTCTTCAGGGTAGCCCAGCCGGCCGTCTCCAACTGAAAAAAATGTAAAGGTGAAATGGGTTATTTGGTGATTTTGAAGAAGAAACAGCAACATCAAATGGTTAAATTTTAGATCGCAGCGACTTTAACCCCTGAAGCTTGCCAGTGAACTACGGTGGCCTGCACACCCAAATCTGGATACGTCGTCCACCTTCATCTTCACTGGTTTATTTGAGGACGTGAACATTCATCCTAATTACAAAACACGCTGTCAGGCGGGCTGGATTGTCCACACCAGGCTTCCTTAGAAATATAGCAGTGCAAGATGGCAGCTAACTGGGAGCAAGACCCTTGCTAAATGTATATTCTTATATATACATGAGAACCCTTCTAAGAGTAGGAAAACCTAATGACTGTAATTGTACTGCAATTATACACCTTTATTAAGGTATTTATGGGCAGTCTATTAAATTTTCACCAATAAAAAAATCATAAATCAAGCCTAATATTCCAGAGTGGACCTTTACATATCTACTTGGAAAAGAAAACTATGCTTTTCTTTCATACTATCATGTATCATAATTATTTGGATTTTTTTCACGTGCCGTCTGTCAATATTTAACTGTAGAGACAAAGCTAGACTTTAAAGTAAAAATGAATGAAAAACGTTTCATTAACTTCCACATCACTGATGCCCCACCTGTGAGTGTGATCCTGCCTGATGTTATCAAGCTGGGATCGTCCTTCTTCACATTGCTTATTGAATCGTCCACCAGCTCCTTGATGTGATCGATTCCTATAACTTTCCCTTTGGGACCTACCTGTAGAGCCACACAGGGACCAGACAAAAGTTGAATGCATTTGCATGTTTTTTTTTAACCGATTTTCCATGACATCTGCTGGGTTGACGAGCCAAGGAGCAAATAAGAATCACCCTCCCTCAAAAAGAGAAAGTGTATGTGTTTACCCGTCATGTGTGGCTCACCATTCGTGCAAAGCAAGCAGAGAGGATTCCACTGCCGGAGCCAACGTCCAGAGCTTTGGCTCCCTCATAAAGCTGGTCATGCAGAAGCTCCAGGGCGTAAGCATGCTGGGAAAAGAAGGCACCCAACAAAACCACTGTGTTACTACCCTTTTAGCCGCAGGTCCGCCCTGACTGTCGCACAATCCATCCAACCCATCTCACATTCTTGGTCTGCTAGCATCAGCAAAATGTTTCATTCTAATCAGTTCAGATGTTTGGAGTTGAGTTTACAAAATCTGCCAGAAGTCAGAAGTTGCCAGGACTTGGCTATTTAAAAAAAAAAAAAAAAGTAATATTAAACTCACTAAATGCGCACAAATTCTTTTAATGACTTAAAGCCATAAAAAGGGTCCGTACTGCAATAATATACAAATACTACTATAGATATAAATGCACCAATATTATTTCATCTTGAGATCATTTTGGTTTGTCCTCACTGCTTTTTGGGGTCCTGTGATTTCTATGACATTGAGTCATGGACAGAATCACTTCAATTGACATATAAAAACATCGTTAAACGGATTATCATAGTATTGCCCATTATTTGTTTTTTTTTTTAAAAAAATCTCTTTTTTAGAGGAAATGGGGACAGTTTTGTCCGCCACCCTCCTTCCTAGTTACATACCAAATACTCCGACACCAAGAAGGAGGAAACATTGGAAATTCGGACAAAATAATATTGACTGGAAATTTGTAGATTTGTGCAAAAACCTCTTACAGTATAAAGCCTACCAGTAAAAAAAAAAAACTGTGTTGGGAAAAATAATTACAAGAAACTAAATTAAAAAAACAAAAAAAAACAAAAACAGCATTTGGGACAAAAAACAAAAATGTCTAAAAAAAAAAAAAAAAATCGGTTTAAAAAAAAAAAAGCTAACGTTCACTTGACACGTGTACAGAATGCAAAATCTCCTACCATGTGTGGAGCGCTGATGGTCGCCTGATAGCCTTGAGGTGAGGAGAGAGGCACACATTAGTGTGGTTAATGGCTCCAGAAACTGCGGTGGTGCATGAGCGGCTCTGGGATCGTACCTATTGACTGGGGCGAGTCCATGAATGGATTACACCTAGAGAAGTGAGATCGGTCTGTGGCCAGCATGACTTCATAGACCTTCTCCGACTTAATAATGCCATTTTCTGCAGAGTGGGGGAAAAAAAAAAAAAGACTTTGTGTCGTTGCGATAATGCATGACGACCGGCGAGAGATACATTACGTAACTGTACAGTGCATAGAAGACAAAAGGCGACAAGCGTCATCATACACACGGATGCACAGAACAAAGGGGTTTTAAAATCCAGGCACGGACAGCAAACGCAGTCAATGTGCAATACACCGACTTGTAACAGGAGCTCACGACAACCATTTGCTTCACATTCCCAAGTAATGTTGCGCCTGATTTGGGAGAAACAGAAATGCCAGCCTCGTTATCGTGACTGAAGCTGATTTTACAGGATTTTATCACCCGCCACCGCTATGGTAGAACAGCTTATTAGACAAAAAGCAGCACGAGTCTCACTGTGCCGCTTAGAAATACAGGTCACATCAAACAAAGATTGCTGGAATTGTTTTTCCTTGCAGCACGGCAACAGACACATAAGCAGTGTCTGACCTCACTGAGCAGGACCATGATTGAGGAAAGCGTCGACGGTCCAAAGGGCTGCCATAAAAAGGTACGCGCCGGAAAAGTAACACAACAAGATGAGAGAGAGCCAAAAAAGGCAGACATTTCTGGGAGGCAAAAGATGTTTCGGAATAGCCGACGCCTGCTTGGCGTTAAACACTTGGAGAAAACGGTTCAAAGATTCCTTGCGCGCTTATCAGACGTGACAGAACGCATGCTAGTGACGTGAAGCGGCACTACCACCTGCACCTCCACCTGCACACAGGTGGAGGTGCAGGTGGGAGACGACGCTGAATACTCCTTCAGAATGGGTGGCTGGAGCAGCTGGGTCCAAAGCCAGGAAGAGCCAGTGAAAGCCGACGCTGCTCTCCATCGCCCTCGGAGCAACGTGGATATAATAGGATATAATATTACACATGAAGCACACTCGCTGCCACAGATTGACTCATTGCAAGAGCATGACCAAGAAAATAGAGGGTGTCAAGCTGTCAAATGTATGGTCACGCACAGCGTACACACATTTACTCAGTGCGTGTGCAATAAGAAAGTGCGTGAGGGGGGGAGGGGTCACAACACAAAAATTAGCATTAGCATGCATCCTGAATCAGAACTGCCTAAATTTAGCTAGTTCAAGGTTGTGTTTAGCTCCATTCCGCTGAGTAATGGCACCACTGCTCCAAAAATAGTTCAACAAACTGTCAAATAGCAAATAATTATGACAATGCTCCCGGGGTTTGCTAGTTGTATTGTTATGTTAAATTTTCGAAACACAATGCATTTCGATAGATAGACGGGTTCTAGACACATTCTGGCCCCAACATTACATTAGCAAAGGCTACACAGGGACCGTTGGACTACATTTTCAAACCGCACTGCTCTTGACAACATGCTCAACTGTCCGACTCATTTATACGCTGAACTGCACGGAGTATAAATAGCCTCGCTGGACACTTTATATATCAAGAGCTTGACTTGCACGCTCAGACATCACAGGTATGTTCCCAACGGGAAGGGGGGGCATTTCATATTAAGTAATCGTTGAGCGCCACCAGCGCCCTGCAGTGGGTATGAGCGCAACCATGTGGCACCGATAACGAAGAAGCACCTAGAAGCAGCCGCCTGGCGCGGAGTTAACACCAAGTCTGCGCTCTTTTCCCCCGTCCCCTTAACAAAACAAACCGCCTTTATTCCGCCGTCGTTCTCAATCACCCGCGAACAAAGGCGCTCCCGGATAGTGGGTGGGGGTCGGGGATTGGGATTTTCAGCTGTCGGTGTCACACGCGTCCGTGGACGATTGAATGGACCTGGCTGGAGCTTATCAATGAGAGTGGGCAGGGCACTTTAGCTGTCGTTTACCGCCATCGCTAGCTACAGCGCCCTGGATGACGCACATAAGGCTAGCGGTCCGGTCCAAAGAAAAGCAACTGTGACCCCCTAAACTGCACGGATAAAAGTAGAGTCGGCTGTTTTGTGGCCGTCATGCAACGCATCGACGATTCGCGTGCGCGCGTTCCACGGCGCCGACGCGATTGGGGGGGAAAGGGGGTGGAGAGAGGTAAACGCTAGGTCAACAACGGAGCCCCGTATAGCTTAGCAACCAGCTAACGCGGAGATAACGTTCCGCTGTCGAGCGACGTTATTTTTCGGACGACGCGCCCGCACTGGTCACACGAGCGCATCGTCCACGAGGGAATAAATAAACGAGCAATCGGACTTACTGCGGAGGTTGTTCACGAGCTCTGCGTGGCTGGCTCCTCCAGATTTCCAGGCCATTATTAAGCAGACTTTGCGGAGTAAGTAGACAGCAGCTGTTAGTGCCGCGCCTGCGCCAACTGTTTTGCCGATGAAACTGACAACCTCCAAAGCAGACGGTGAGGCGGCGGATACGTCACCGGGCATCCAAAAGGATTTTGCAGCGCTTTCAGGCACCCGACCCCCACACAAGGGCAGCGTCCTTGCATAAAATAATGAACCTTTTAAGGCTGCAAGCATCAACCGGGGTTACTGCAGCGCTATTAAAATAAACCTACACTCAGTGCAGAAGCAGAAATTCCTGCAATTTATATGTTGGCCGCTGTGTGGTGCGCTCCTTTGATGTCCGACTATAGCCAAAGCGGGTCGTGTCGCGCGGCTAGCTAGTTTGGCTTGTACGAGCTTCCGTAGTCGCCTACGAAAGACAGGCGCGTAATGCGTGTGTGTGACTGCTAGCTAAAAAAAAACAATCAACAAAATAAATCATCCCTCTGTTTCATGCGCGTGGTTTGAGACTATTCTTCCGTCATGGAGAGTATAAACGCCAAGTACGTGTCCCAGAAAATCAACAAAACCAGATGGAGGCCAGTGTCGCAGTCTACTTTGCAGCAACCGGACATCTTTGTGACGGGATCGTGGGATAACGAGGTGAGCCAAGTGCCGACGAAACTTATCTGTACCAAAAGCAAGTTACTTTGTCAAATAGCAATGTGTGTGTTGATTATTTGGAATGTTATATTACCAGGCGACTCTTAATGATAGTGAATGTGTTTTATGTCAGTCATTATCTTGTGCTAAATGTGAGTTTGTTCGCATCGTGTTGTCTTTGCCTTGCCTGTCTCTTCTTAAACGTGCTAGTTGGAGGCAGACTGAGCTCGGACATGACTGAGTGACTGTAAGTGTTGTCTGTACTGTAGGAAAACAGGATTTCCGTTTGGTCTATTGTGAATCAAGACACCTCTGCCATTGAGGACGGATTTGAGGGAGACCCGCAGCTTCTATGTGATCAAAAACACGATGGCGACGTGCTGGACCTTCAAGTAAGATTCTCATATGAACTCATGAGCTAAAGCAATATGAACGTATTGTTAGGCCAGAATAATACTGCAAGTGTTTTTAAGGCTCTACAATTGAGTCAGCCCCTCAAACCTCTTTTTTAGTATTATTATTATTATTGTGCCATGTGTTTACACAATTGCATATCTCAACTTTCAACTCTGCAAGTGTTATTGGATGACAGGTTTAGTCCACATTAGCGTGGTGTTACGTTATATTTCTAACCAGGGAAAAGCTTGAATGTCAACAGGGTGCAAATAGAAGTAAAATAGTCGCTTGTTTTAGGCATTCTTAAACTAGCAAATTGACCCAAGTCAGAGTCCACAGCAGTGCTGCGTGATGTTAGGAAAACATCCAAAAAGTTTGTGAAATGTTGAGACAGAGATAATATTAAAAAACACAAACATGCTTGATATTAGAACAAAAAATGCGCTGTCAAGCAAGAGTTATTAAGGTTTTTCTAAGTTATTACTTGTCACAGTACTTTTGTTGTTGTTGTTGTTGTTGTGTAATTCATTTGTTTCCCTGCAGTTTTTGGACCAAGAGAGAATTGTCACCGCATCGTCAACTGGCGCTGTGAACATTTATCGGCACCACCAGAGCAACAATCAGGTACACACACAGGTTGAGTTGGAGTTATACATACATATGTTACTAAGCCTTTTGACACCACATGTAGTTAGAAGGACATGAGGCATAATTAACGCACTTGTAACTATTCCCACTGTCACCAAAATATGTGGATGTCATGTTGCAACTATTAAGTGCTACGGGCTTAAATACTGTGTGCGTTATTTTATCTGTGAAAACAATCGATCGTACTCATCGCGCTTGTCGAATTATGTACGTTTCTAACGTCGTGCCCACTTGGAACGCAGACTGTATCGGTTTCCAAGCGCTGGGCTCGGGCGCATCACTTCCCATGCGACAACGCCCCCTGCACCAGCCTGGTGTGCAGCAGCCCTGAGATCGTCACAGTCGGCCAAGACGGCAGGATCGTGGTCTTCAGGGCCGACCAGGAAGGAGTGTCTCGGGTCATAGGTCAGTTGGATGAAGACTGGTTTGCGTTCACGTTGGAACGCCGGCACGACCAGGGTGTCGCGCACGGCAACATGACTTGATTGTGTTGTCGATATCGTGCAGAGAATGCAGACAGCAGCACTATCCATGCCGTGACTTACCTGCGGACAACAGAGGTTTTGACCGTGAACTCGATCGGACAGCTGAAGCTGTGGGACTTCAGACAACCGAGCGACTCGCCGTCCCAGATTTTCTCTTTGTAAGATCTCTTTACTTTATTTGAATTATGATTTTCAGAATATTGATTTTAATGGAAAGAAAATTCTAACAGTGGGTTGTGTTTAATTTTATTTATTTATTTTTAGATTTGGGGATCGTGTCCCTCTGCACTGTGTGGACAGACACCCCAACCAGCAGCACATTGTGGCCACAGGAGGGCAGGATGGCATGCTGTGTGTCTGGGACGTTAGACAAGGCAAAACGCCCTTCTCACTCATGGAGGCTCACTCTGCAGAAAGTAAGATACCCCGGCTGAACTTTTTAAGTACATTTTTTTTTTTTTAAATCTCTCTTTTAACGATTTGCTGATTTATGATAATTTACCATTTATTACGCTTCACTGAGAGACTTTTCTTTGTTTCATGCACAGTGTGGGAAGTCCACTTCCACCCAACAAATCCAGATCACCTGTTCACGTGCTCCGAGGACGGTTCGCTGCTGCACTGGGAGACTTCACATTCAGACATAACCTCCTTTTTACAAGGCAAGACCACTTTGTGTCTTATCACCTCGAGCATGTGATAAAATGAAAATGTTGAACCTTGGAGCAAAGTTGGTCAAATCCCTGAGTCAGTTAAAGTAGTTGCAGAGAGAGTGTAATTCCAAGGAGCTCTATGGGATATTCAGCTTATTGGACAACCTGGAAAAGCATGTTTTGCCTCGTGCGGAACTGCAGACAACTGCAACAGAAAGCGACTTCACGCAACCTCTCTGTGCTTTTCCTGCTTCTGGTTTACTGGCCGGGCCACCTGCACAGACATTTGAATCAATGAGAACCTCCTGTTCCTCCCGGCCTTCACAACGATAATATGGAAATATCATGAAGGACATCCGTTCCGATCCATCCGACAGTTGCGATGGTGCTAGCGGTCAAATTAATTTGCATATTGCTTCCTTTAAACGGGGACTAATATTTGCAAAACATTTCAAGTATTTAAGAAGTTTAAAAGATTGACATTTTATCCCAAACTTGTTGCCCTGTTAAGAAGGGCTTTTGATAAAATGCAACTCTGGATGCCTCAGACGCTTTCCACAACTTTCCTCCTGTCTTCACGTGCTGGTTTGTCACCAGCATTGCATGTTATTTTTGACTGTCAAAGGGAAACATCATTAGCGCTGAGTCAGCAAGCATGGCGAAGGTTAGAAAGAGGGAAGAGACAGCATGTCATCCAACAGACTGAAGGGTTGGGGTTTGAATCCCCGGCCGCCCAGTGTCCGTCTGTATGGAGTCACATGTTCGTTCTGTTTTGCATGGGTTTCCCTCGGCCATCCAAAGACACTTAAGTTCAGGTTGGCCCAGAGTGGTGGTGACCTCAGTCACATGACATAATGTGTGACAAAATCCGATAAAATGTAATGCAGTTGTTTGCTTTTCAGGGAGCAGAAACAACAGCATGATGTCACACAGCGCCATGGCCCCAGCTGGAGGGAACCAGTCTCTCATCAGTGCCTGGCTCAGTGGAGACTCCAGCAAGGGCCGCCTGGAGACCACTCACATGCTGCCCAGCCAGACGCTGTCCGTCAATAGTTTGGATGTGCTCGGCCAGTATCTTGTCTGCGGGACTGACGGAGAGGCTATTTTTGTCAACAGACAGGTCCCAGTGTAAAAAAAAAAAAAAAAAAATGACTGGATCTGTACACAAGAAATGAATAAAGACTTGTTGAATAACTGTTTTTCTTTTTTGATAATGCCATTGGCCAAAATACTCTGTCCAAAGTTGCGCTTTTGAAACTTTGGCTGAACTTGGTTCTGGTGTAATGTTGCTAAAACACCTGTTGCAATTTGGTAGTAAAACAAGTGGTTTAACGCAGCAGTGCTGTGTTCCACTGCATCTTGTTTGGAATAAATAAATGGTCTAATTCAGAAATATCTGATCATTTGCTTTCATCGCCGGCTCATTTTTTTCCCCCTCAGAATGTTTGCTTTAACACAGCCTTGGAAATCATGACTTGATGTCACAAAGGGCACTCGGGTACCTTGCCCCGTTTATTGACTAAACCCCCAGCCAGGTGTTGTTCTTCCCACTAAGGCTCCCTGTTTCAACAAAAACATTTGTAAGGATTACTTTTAGGAGGGTGGTGACAGAGGGTCAAATATGATGTTCCAAAAAGACCTGTGTAGAGCGTTCTAAACCAATATACACATTATTTACAATCTCACTATAGCCTAAAATACATCAGCCATCTTTTGAAGAGTATGTAACGTCATCCTCTAAGTTCAGGTTATTGTGCATCTGTAGCAATACATTTTCAATGCTATGCATGCTTTTGTGTGGGTTAAATATGTCCTTTTTGATTTCCCCGAAAAATTATTGTTGTTTTATTGTGAAACGGAAGTGTGTACGCATATGTCTTCCGTGTCTTACTTGTTGCTAGCTATTGTACTTGTCATTCAGACATCCCAGGAATTCAACACGACTACAAAAACGCGAGTTCGGCGCGGCAAGTCAAGTCTCTGTTGCCTGCCTGTCTTGAAAATATCGTTTCTCGCCAACAGAAGAAAAAGTGTGGAAGAACGCGGTAACCACAACGACTAGTAAGTTGTCAAACTCGGCTAACAGCTAACCAACTCCAGTTATGTCTCGAGCTAACAGCTAATGGGCAACCTGTTGTTGAACTCATAGCTTAGCAGCAAATGGATGCCTTTATCACAGGCCGCTGAAGTTCTGCTGCGTTGTTTGATAGAAGCCAGAGTAATTCGTTTTAGCTGTCGTTTATAACGCCCGACTTGCAATTCATTACAGATATGTCAATTATTTTAACTGACCCTCATTCTCCCCAACAGGCAGGACGTAAATTAGCGTCAACACAGCGTTCTATTAGCTTCAAATGCTAACGACGCTAGCATTCAGAGGTTTCTAGCTTTGTGGATGAAATAAATATAAACATCTTCAAATTATATTAATGCCCCCCGTACATTTTGAAAACATGTGCTTGTGTTATTACCTATAACGTTCAATGCTAATCTACATGAAGAAAGATATTTGTCTGCTGAATAGACAAGCATTTCTCTTCATGTTGATACTTGATGTTACTCATAGTTGTCAACGTCTGCTGAAGATTGACTGCAGTCTCAGTGTTTACCTGACCTGTTTAGCAACACTGCTTATCTCCAGTTGTGCTATCTATTTCTGTTAGCAGTATGCGGACCTGAGAACTATCTGAGATTCCGGCTCTCCATTGGTGCAACCCTGGATCGATTGGCATCCTCTTCATCCCCCTCGTTGTGACCCATACATGCTTTTACATGAAGAGAGGCGAGAAACCCGAAGGACACAGACAGATGAGACCCAAAACGTTTCCCACCAGCAACAGCAGCGGCAACAGCCAACAAATGCTGCAGGAAATACGCAATAGCCTCCGCAACCTGTCCAAGCCGTCTGATCCCCCGAAACTGGACTTCAGCTGCGCTGGGAAAATGCACCCAGAGGACCTGAGGCCGCAAGGGCGCAGCAGCAACCCCAAGCACCCCTACCACAAGGCCTTGCAGGAGATCCGCAAATCCCTGATGCCCTTCGCCAACGAGCCGTGCACGTCAGGCCCCGAGACGAACAAGCACATGTCCGCGGAACCCCCGTTTGTGGGCTTTGAGGAGGTGAGATTAGTCGAGTGTTGGGCTCCTCTGATGAAGAATGCGGAAGATTCCCATTCTCTTCATAGCTGTATTTTAAGGGAATAATTGCTTGTGACACTTTGTTTATTGAGAGCCACTTGAAAAATGAAAACTATGCAAAGTGGAATGACGAGCTCGTACAGGCGACAATGCGAGCGGATGCCGTTCGCACCAAGCCCCGTTTGTGATCGACACAGGTATTGAGTGGCGTGAAATGAAGTAATCCGCTGTGATTGATCTCACCAAACCTGTTGTCGTTCAAACATTGTCAGAATGGCATTGTTTTCGGAGCCAAACTTACAAATATCCACTCACAAATTTCTTTGGGCTTTGTGAAATGAGCTGAAACCATATTAAACTGTATATATGTACATTATGTGTGTTCCTATTTATTATTTAGCTAGTTAATTGTGCTAATTTTTTCATCACCCCTTTCAAGCAGAGCAACATACGCTGTCTGGGCTCTGACTACATGAGTAAGCTGAGCTACCAGGAGTCGCTGAGGGAACAGATGGCCGCCAGCAACCCGAACAGCGCAGGTCTGAAAACCTCAGGTATGGAATGTGTGAGGCGTAAACGCTGGTTTCTCCCTTCCGCCGTTCAGTGTGGTTAATCGGCCTCGCTAGCATGTGTAGGACGTCAGGCATCTGGCTAAAAAAAAACAAAAAAAAATCTCAACATTGTTGTGTAGTCAGTGTTTTCTTTTTGTTTTTTACTCCTAAGGATTTTTTTTTTACTCTGAGAAAAAACATTTCATTACATTCATCAGTTCATCCATCCATCCTCTGTACCCGCTTCCTCCAAGCATGGTTACGGGGCTCTGCTGGAGTCTCTCCCAGCGAAGGCAGGGTGACACCCTGGACAAATGGCCACATAGAAAGACAGCAACCATTCACTCTCTCACACACACACACCTATGGTCAACTTAGAGTTTCCAATTCATCTCACAAGCACGTTTTTGGAGTGTGGGAGGAACACGGAGAACCCGGAGAGAACACACGCAGACACAGGGAGAACATGCACACAGAGAGGCCCCATGCCCGGAATTGAACCCGCAACCTTCTTGCTGTGAGGCAACGGCACTGAGCTCTGCACCACCGTGTCGCCCTAATCAATTCATGTTTTTTGTATTATTTTTTTTCCTAACATATTGCCTCTGAAAATGAGTTTATTTTCCTTCTTCAGTTTGATTTCACCTTCACTTTTTTCTGCTTTGCGTCTTCCAGGAGCTTCCCACATGTCGCAGGCTGTGCTGCGGAGGCCCAGCTGGAAAGGCTCCAAGGAGTCCCTGGCCCCTCGACACGGCCCTCTACTGATGGACGGCATGATGTACCGCTCAGACAGCCCCGGCCCCCCGCCGCAGGGCCACCCGGCCGGCAGCGGCGGCCAACGGGTCAACCCCCGCTGCCCCCAGGTGCGCAGCGCCACGCCCGCCCAGCAGGGGTGCCGCCCACCGCAGCCGCCGCCGCCGTGGGACAGCAACCCGTCGTCCAGCACCAAGCGCTACTCGGGCAACCTGGACTACCTGGTGCCCGCATCTCGCCCGTCCCCAGGGGCGGCGTCGGGCCAGCAGCGGCATCAGCCCGGGCCCCACCAGCCCATCATCATGCAGAGCTCCAAGTTCACCTTCCCCCATCAGCTGGTCCCAGGGCGGCCCCGCAGGGCGACTACCTGCCGGGGCGGCCGGCAGCCGCCGCCTCCCTACCCGGTCAGCCGCCACAGCCCCACCGACCAGCAGCAGGCGCCGCCACCGCCTCCTCCCCTCCTACGCCAACGGCGGCGCCCCCCACCCGTCCATGATGGCGTCCAACAGGAACAGCCACAACCTGGACGTGTACAACCTGGGCCCCCCGCAGTCGTGGTCCCAGGCGGCGGCGGGCAACAGCAGCAACAGCCGCCGCCGCCTGACGACCCGTCGGCACCGTGGCAGCACCACCCGCCCGCCCCGCTCCAACTCCTTCAGCAGCCACCCGCTGGGCGGGCGCCGGCCGGCTCGCAGCCCTCCCCACCACCGCCACGGCCGTCACGCAGGCGCCCGGTCCTGCAGCCCGTCAAGAGCACACGCGTGCAGAAGCCAGAGCTGCACACGGCCGTCGCACCGCGCACCCCCCCTGGATGCAGCCGCCGCAGCAGCAGCAGCAGCAGCAGCAGCAGAACCCCCCGCAGCCACCGCCCGCTCCCCCCTACCAGGAGCCGCCCCCTCCCTCCACCTCCTGCTCTTCCTCCTCCTTCACCTCCGCCCCTCAGCTCCCAGAGGCCCCCAGCTACCAGGGACCCCCGCCACCCTACCCCAAACACCTGCTCCAGCAGCAGCAGCCCTGCTGCCCGCCCACCTACGAGCCCGCGGCCGGCCGGGAGGAGGCAGGCGCAGAGGAGGAGGAGGGCGGACGAGAGGCGGCGGCGGCGGCAGAGAAGGAGAAGGAGAGGAAGCAGATCACCACGTCGCCCGTCCCCGTCCGCCGGAGCAAGAGGGACGAGGAGCGGCGGGGCGAGTCGGCCCGGGTCGCCGCCTACTCGCCCCAGGCCTTCAAGTTCTTCATGGAGCAGCACGTGGAGAACGTCCTCAAGAACCACCAGCAGAGGATCCTGAGGAGGAAGCAGCTGGAGTGTGAGATGCAAAGGGTGAGGAGGAGGAGGAGGAGGAGGAGGAGGAGGACGATGCAGAAAACTGTCCTGTTATTCTCTCCTGTTTCACTACTTCCTGCTTCTTTAAAGAACTGTCTTTCATTTACTCGTCTGAACTTGTCCTCGCTCTCAGTCTGTTGATCGTTTCTTCACTTCTTCTTTCCCTCCTTTCCTCCTTTGGCTGTCATAGCAGCTGATCTGAAGGTAAAAGCTTTCACAGTCCGCATGTCTGATTTTGAACATTGTCCTTGCGGCATGTTTGTGGTAACCGTGCATGACCACCACCTGGGCATCTCTGTGTCTTGGTTCAAAGGTCCAGTGTGTTAGATTTTAAGAAAATTGGTTGCAGTGCTTTTGCACTCACCCTCCTGGTCCCGAGCTTGCCAGTCAGCTACGGTGGCATGCGCACACAAACCTGGATACCTCCTGTGTTCACACCAACTTCCTTAGAAATATGCTGTATGTATATTATTATTTTTATTTTTTTAATTAAGGTCCTTTTTATTTTGGTTTTATTATTTACAGTTCACAGCTTAACACAGGTCGGGCGAAACAGAAACGGAACTGCAGAGCTCTTCCAAGCTTTTCATCATAAATCAGGCCAAACTTTACAGACTGGACCTTTAAAATTTACATTCAGAAAGCTCACCCTCTAAGATATTTGCACCGTCTGCGCATTTACTCGTCAGTTCGGTCGAACCGCGACCGTGTATTTCCTTCTTTTTCGAGGCTTTTTAAAGAACGCGTTGTCTTCCGTGGCCCAGGTCAAGCTGTCGTCGGAAGCCCAGGAGCAGATGCGCATGATGCTCTGCCAGAAGGAGTCCAACTACATCCGGCTCAAGCGGGCCAAGATGGACAAGTGCATGTTCAAGCGCATCAAGACGCTGGGCGTGGGCGCCTTCGGCGAGGTGTGCCTGGCGCGCAAGGAGGACACGGGGGCGCTGTACGCCATGAAGACGCTGCGCAAGAAGGACGTGCTGCTGCGCAACCAGGTGGCGCACGTCAAGGCCGAGCGCGACATCCTGGCCGAGGCGGACAACGAGTGGGTGGTGCGCCTCTACTACTCCTTCCAGGACAAGGACAACCTGTACTTCGTCATGGAGTACATCCCCGGCGGCGACATGATGAGCCTGCTCATCCGCCTGGAGGTCTTCCGCGAGGAGCTGGCGCACTTCTACATCGCCGAGCTCACCAGCGCCGTGGAGAGCGTCCACCGGATGGGCTTCATCCACCGCGACATCAAGCCCGACAACATCCTGATCGACCGCGACGGCCACATCAAGCTGACCGACTTCGGCCTGTGCACGGGCTTCCGCTGGACGCACGACTCCAAGTATTATCAAAGCGGTGCGTCGCCCCTCTCGGCAGAGCTGGTTATCATAGAGTTCAATGCAGAAATGAGGACAGAAAAAAAATTGAAATTGGAGGAAAAAAAAATTGAAATTGAAAATTTCAATGGAATTTAAAAAAATGTTTGTAATTACATGTTTTGCCAATTTTCTATGAAGCTGAAGGAATCCGAATGCTGACCCCTGTTGGTTTACCTGCTATTGGAAAAGCTGTTTTAAATAAAAATTTTGTGTTAATTTCCCCTAACGAACATAAATCTCAAAGTTCTTGAATTGTTCCTATTATTTTTTTTTCCTCTTCCCCACCCAGGTGACCACGTGAGGCAGGACAGCATGGACTTCAGCAAGGACTGGGAGGACCCGACCAACTGCCGCTGCTCCGACCGCCTCAAGCCCCTAGAGAGGCGCAAGGCCCGGCAGCACCAGCGCTGCCTGGCGCACTCGCTGGTGGGGACGCCCAACTACATTGCACCAGAGGTCCTCCTCCGAACAGGTACCCCCCCGAACAGGTTTGGCTGCATCAGAGGAACACAAACAGATGGAAATGATTTTGTTTTTTCTTGTTCATAAGACACAGTGAAAAACTAAATTCTTGAACTTGGTCATCATGCTGAAACTTCCAGTTCTGAGCTGGATGGCACAGTGGACGTGCAGCATGTTGGTAAATGTTGGTGACTGCACTGTAATAAAGTGCACTTGGAGACTTAAGACACAATACAGTGCATCACAAATGCACAAGGTGTCCAAACACTTCCTACCACCACTGCACATTGCGTATATGTGCGTTTATTGCGAATCTCGTCCTCTTCACATTTACTCTTTTAAAACCTAAGCAACAGAGGGCAAAAATAAAATACCTCCAATGTTTGTGATGTGTTTTTGTTCCTGTGACCACCCCCCACCCTCCACCCCCCCAGGCTACACCCAGCTCTGCGACTGGTGGAGCGTCGGCGTGATCCTGTACGAAATGGTGGTGGGACAGCCTCCCTTCTTGGCCCAGCGGAAGGTACAAAGCGCCCATGGATTTCCACCACATCACAGTTGCTATATTATTTGTGGAAGGTACTGCATTTAGAGCGACCAGTAAAAGGTGTTTAAAAGATTCATGCGATTTAGTACAAGTACTTGCATTTCAGTACTCCCCAACAGTGATACTGAGTACTTAATAAGGCCATTACACAATATAGAATTACTATGATTTTATTTTTATTTTTCCACATTCCTCAGCATGTTTTTCTGAACATGTGTGACTGTCACAAGTTTCACTGCAGTACAAACACAAATTTAACAAAATTGTCAGGTACATACATATAGAACTGGTATCGGCGTTGTGGTACTGGCACATATTTTGCGAGTGGAGTGATACCAATATGATACCCGATGCTGTTATCCATACGATACCTGATGCTAGTGCCGGTACAATACCTGATGCTAGTACTGTTACGATACCCGATGCTGGTATCGGTATTGATACCGATACCCAATGCTGATACCGGTAACAATACTTGATGCTGGTACAAATTTGATACCCATTGGTGATACGGATACAACACCCGATGCTGGTACCCATACAATACCCGATCCGATGATGGTACTGTTACGATACCCGAGGCTGGTACTGGTAATGATACTTGATGCTGTTACCAATTTGATACCCGATATATTACCCAATGCTGGCATTGGTACCCATACTGATACCTGATGATGGTACTGATACCAATGCTGGTACCGATATGATACCTGATGCTGGTATCGGTACTGATACCGATACCTAATGCTGGTACCGGTGCAATACCCAATGCTGGTACCGGTACAATACCTGATACTGGTATCGGTACTGATTAGGGCTGAACGATTATGGAAAATCGAATTGTTTTTTTTCCTCAATATTGCGATTGCAATTTAATTATTTATCTTTGTCATGTATTTTTCCACAAACAAACAAAAAAATGATCTGTATTATAATAAACAATATCACATTTATTAAAAATAAATTGTACTTTTTTTTTATAGGCTAGGCTAATGTTAAGATAAAGGCAATTGAAGCATGAATGAATATGAAAAACCCTTTATTTAGCTACTTGTTGCTTTGTGCCACACACAAGTCACGTGACTTCACATTCAGACCTAGTACTGATACCCAATACTGGTACCAGTGCATGCCTAGAATAAACAGAACCTGTGAAAAAATAAAATGGAATTTTGGCAACAAAAAAAAACAAAGTGGGTTTTATAGGGCGCACAATTCATCTGATTTCTTCTCTCCTCTCTCCCCCCTCCTCCCTCCCTCCCTCCCTCCCTGCTACTGAACCCAGGTGATCAACTGGAGGAGCACGCTGCGCATCCCCCCACAGGCCCGGCTGAGCGCCGAGGTGTCGGACCTGATCGTGCAGCTGTGTCGCGGCCCCGACGACCGCCTGGGCGCCAACGGCGCGGACGAGATCAAGGCGCACGCCTTCTTCCGCGGCGCCGACTTCTCGCGGCGACCAGCGGCAGCAGGCGGCGCCCTACGTGCCACCATCGCCCACTCCACCGACACGTCCAACTTCGACCCGGTGCACCCGGACAAGCGCTGGAGCAGCAGCGGCGGCGGCGACGGCGAGGACGACCCCAGCGGCGGCCCCGGCGGCCTGAACGCGCGCCACCCCGAGCACGCCTTCTACGAGTTCACCTTTCGACGCTTCTTCGACGACAACGGCCACCCGTACAGCTGCCCCAAGCCCATCCAGGACCAGGAGGACCTGGAGGACCAGGAGGAGGAGGCCGGCACCGCCCGCGACGGCCCCACGCAGGACGTGGCCTCCGCCAGTCGGGACCTGGTCTACGTTTAGCTCGGTTCGCTTAGCGGACGCTAGCGTCAGTTTCTCATCGTCAGCGGTCGGAACACTGTCACATTAACAAACTTTGATATTTTATCTGAAATACTCAGTTTAAAGGAACGTTTGAGCGTGTGGGGGAACATCCGCTCACAATTCTTTTTTGTCGCCGTCGTGTCGTAGAAAGCACAAAAAATGACGAGTCGGTGATTTTAGCATTGTAGCATCTCCGCCATTCGCCGCCTGGTTGCTAACCAACAGGTGATGCATTTTCCGACATCGGGAAAGCAAAATGTCAGTGTTTTGTTTTATTTTGAAAAAAAAAACAGTAATGCATACAAACGGTAGAGAAATAATGTTGTGTTATCCTATTGATTCACTGACCTGCAGACATCTCGTCTCTCTAATATGTCGAACTGCTAACGGTGCGGTGGGGAGGTTTGTGGACGCGGATGAAATCGCAAACTTCTCTGAGTCTTAATTTATTGAAAAAACACCAGCGCGTTTCCCGTTAGCGCGTCGTCGGAATTCCAGTTTGTTTGTTTTTTTAGTCCAATCCTAATTTATATTTTAATGTTTGTCGCAATAGGGGAGGGGGGTTTATAGTGTTGTGACTGTAATTGCAGGGATAAATTGCTCTCATTATTATTCATTGCTGTGCCTTTTTCTTTTTTTAAAATTATTTCTCTTTTCACCAAATATTAAAAGAGGGTTAATAATCAGACTGGCATCAGAGTAGCACTAGGTGATTGAACTACACTAGGTTTTTTTGTTTTTGTATTTCTAATTTATACCTGAACTGTATTTATAAATTAAGTTGTACACATTTGCTGTAAAAAAAAAAAAAAAAAAACTTTTTTTTTTTTTCTTCTGTCGGCTGAATTTATTTTTTTTTTTTTTAATTTTCCTTTAGGGCAGGCCCTTGTCAGTGTCCACTGCTGCATCCTTTTCCTCAGTATAATCTCCACTCACTCACTCACTCACTCACTCACAGTTTTCTTTTCGCACTCGACACTCGTTTCTCAACCAAAGCACTAAAACGCACGTGGGCCGTTTCCTTTTTTCCCCCTTCACCACGACCCGTGTGTCGTGAATAACGCAACACACCACTATGTAATGTAACTGCTGCCTTTTCGCTGTCCGAACGACTCTGTACAGATTCAGAGGAAGGAAGAGAAGAGAATGTGATAATACACTACAATAATTTTTTTTTTTTTTTTTTTTGGTGACTCGCGGTACGTTTACTCTGTGTTTCATGTAGGAAAAAGATTTGTGAATGTAGTTACGGACCTGGTGGCCACTGACACTGCACTGTTAATTTTTATTTTTCGTTTTTGTTGTAAGAGAATTTTATTTTGTGTACATCGTTGCTCTTAGAGGTTGGGCACAGGGGAAGGGGTCATCAAATAAAGAATGTAAAGGCTTTTGTTTTTACTTGCACACTGACTGTCTGCCAGCGTGAGTGTTGACGAGAAAACGAATAGGCCGGCTGAGCCGAGAGCCTCCCAGCAGGAGAACACCAGGGGGAGCTGTTGCTGTGGCAGCTCCCTCAACACGCACCTGTAATATGAAACGCTCAAATATTATAGGACGGTCATTTCAGGTGAGTAAGAGCTGTTTAAAGTCATTTTGAATTTTTTTTTTTACCCCCAAAAATCAACATATACTATGCATGTTAACTATTTTTCAATTTTCAGACATGTTGAGTTGCAGTGTTAAGTATCCTTGGGCAAGGCACTGAACCCTAAATTGCTCCCAAAGCACCGAATTGCAATGCAGCAGCCACCAATCGGTGTGCTTTTTGGAGGAGCTTTATTTTGATACGCTACATCAGAATTTTCTGAAATTCAGTGGGGTTCCTGGGGTGATACACTACCACCCTGAAGTGGAATGATGGACTGACAATCAGGAATTTTCCCAAAACTTTAATCTGAAATCAAGACTATTAAACAGATAAATCTTATTTTTTTTGGAGGAGCTTTATTTTGAAATACTACAGAATTTTCTGAAATTCGTTGAGGGGCTTACTTGGGACATGTACTACCAGGCAGACATGGAAGAATAGACTGGCAACAAAGAAATTTCCAAAAATATTAATTTGACATCAAGTACAGCGAAAAGCGATTCAATCTAGTTTCTCCGTTGTTACCGTAATACCTGGTGTGCACGGAGCCATCAAAAAGCGCGTGCCTTCTGGCTCGACCACTTTTGTCGAACTGTTCGGTCGACTTGAACGCAGTGTGCTGACTGGGTTTCCTGTGTCGAGCGAACGGCGGGGGTGGGCGATGCCTGAGCCTCGGCTGATGTGGATGAGGTTTAATAAAGTCTTGCAATAGGAGTACAACGGCAAGAGGTCGATGTCCCAGTGTTGGAAGAATACAAAATGTACACATCTTATATACTGTTGAATAAAAATGAGAATTAAAGGTCCAGTGTGTAATATTTTGCTTGATTTATCATTTTGATATCGGTAAAAGCTTAATATACTGCCCATAAATACATTAACACAGCACAATAAGTAATTTGCTTTTCCTACTCTTAGAAGGGTTCTCATGAATATATAAGAATATAAATATAGTGTCTTGCTGCCAGTTAGCTGCTATCTTGCACCGCCATATTTGTAAGGAAGCCTGCGTGACAGTACGTTTCGTGTTTAGGGTGAACGTTTGCGTCCTCAAATAAACCAATGAAGAAGAAGGTGGACGAGGTCGGGTGCGCAGGCCTGGCAAGCTCAGGAGGGGGTGGGAGAGTGAAAGACGCTGCAATCTGAAATCAAACCACTTGATGTCACCGTTTCTTCTTCAAAATCTCAAAAAAAAAAAAAAAAAAAAAAATGACACACTGGCCCTTTAACACGTGCACGCTCAACCCCGACTGGGAGTCACCTGAGTTTGTAAAGTGGGCTTCTGAGGGTGATAGAAGACAAAACACCAAGAGAACTGAGGGCCCAGACGCAGCCAGATGCTCATGGCACTCGTACATACATACAGGTAGCATAAGGCCAGATACAATTTACGGAGGGGACCAGGTGAAGCTTGTAATGCTGCAGCCATTAGGACACAGGGGTTAACAGATGATCTTCTTGCCTTGTTCTACATATATGCAGGTATTTGCTGCCTTCCTGTCATCCTGAACCACCTGACCATTCTCCTCTGACCTGTCAACACAGCATTTTCTTTTGTGCAGAGAACTGCTGCTGGTTGTGTATTTCCAATCAGCCTTTAAAACAGGGGTGGGCAAACTTTTGACTCGCGGGCCACAATAGGTTCTAAAACATGACAGAAGTGGTGGGAACAGGAGCAGATGGATGGAGCGTTTTGGTGACCAACCTCATAGGATAAAACGTATCAACATGGGATGTGTAGAAAACGTGTGCTTTATTGCTAATGGAAAATGAACAAAAAAATGTCTTTGAAACCTGACGGTATTCAGCTCTTTATTGAACTGACTCTTAAAACACTGAGAAAATTGATGGAATATAGTTATTTCATGACTTACCATTAATTTTGTCAAAGTTTGGCCGGCCGAATTAAAAAGCTTTACGGGCCGCATATGGCCCCCGGGCCGTTGTTTGCCCATGCCTGCTTTAAAACCTTTGAGTTGGCAGCACACAAACACAGTTTTCAGTGGTTCCTGAAGTAATCAGAGTAGCTCCTCGCACAAATGCACACAGATGATTTCCTCAGGTCTCCTCGACCATGTCTTCACACCTAAACTGCAGCAAAGTAGCTGAAACGTGATTCATTTTGGCTTGTAGGTCACAAAGAAGTTTAAGTGAGGGATTAGAACTCGTTCACTGGGATCATGTTGCTCTCATTGAGGTCTGAAACTGAAACTGACAAGGAACTGACTAACTTGATAAGAGATTCCAACCGATGTCGAGACTGACAACTTTGACTTTTTATCACTACGCCCAAAAGATGGCGCCAGAGAGCAGGTCTAAGCAGCTCAGTAATCAGTTTGTTTTTCTTGTAATGTAGCAAGAATCCCAATTATCAGGACATTTAAAGTTGAAGTGCGTACATTTCTAATCAAAGACCAACTACTTTCTTTTCCATATTTTTTAGTTAACGCATCAGCTAATTCATTTGAATCAACTTCTGTATAAGTCTCTTCATTGTAAACAAACCTACTGAGAGTCGAAACACTGGAGACACGGAAGCGCACACGGAAAAACCAAACAAGTTAACTTAAACAAGCTTATTTTTAATGGATCTGCAAAAACTGTTTGAATTTCAAAAGAGAACTTCTGTACCTCCCACCCACAGTTACCCAGTGGCCAATGTTACACGTTACAGAAACAATTCCAACCCAAGACATGTGCATGCAGGGGAAAAAAAAAAATACTGGAGAGGAAAATCTTTTTTTTTCTTTTCTTTTTTTTCAAAGTAAGGTTAAAGTAAAACTGAAGTAAAATAAATCATACAGATAAAAATAAAATCCAATACACAGGACATAGTGTATAATGCCGTTCTCTTGGCTGGAGGAGAAATTCAAACGCTTCTGCTTCAGTTCGACCCTTTTGGCCTGAACTGACTCGAATATTAAACTGTAATTTTACCAGGTGAATGTGGCTCCACCCGTGACAACAGCCCCGCCCCTGTCTTCCATATAAGGCACAGGACAAAATAAACCCCCACATACAAAAGGAGCTAGCCACGCCTTTGTCACTTGGTAACAAATTGCAAAGGACCAAATACGGTTAGACAACAGAAAACCCCACTAAGTGTACAAAATGTTAATCCTACATTTGTCTTATTTTTTTTCTTTCGATTTTCATTTTGATTTCATCTGATTGCAGGTGAGTGTTGTGTGTGTGTGTTTGTGGGGGGGAGGGAGGAGGGTAGGGGAGGAGGAAGAGGACAGGGAAGTGGGGGAGGTGTCCATCCAAGTGACCTCAGGCAAAGGAAACATTAAAAAATATGAGTTTGTCTTTTCCACAATTTTTCATCTTTTTTTTTTTTGTAGAACTTTAAAAACAAATGACAAGAAACGTGACTTGATTTCTCTTTATATCAGAAATAAAAATAATGATCAGAGGGTGAGTGGAAGAATATGGTGGTGTGTGGTGGGGAGGGGGCGGGGGGGTTTAGAAGCGTGAAGTGGTTTATTGGTTCATTTTTTTAATTCCGATAAAGAGACGAGAGTGTCAGTGTGCAAGAAAATTCATGAGACAGGTTAGAGAGCAAGAGAGTTAGAGTTAGCAGTTAGAGAGTGTGTGTGTGTGTGTGTGTGTGTGTGTGTGTGTGTGTGTGTGTGTGTGTGTGTGCGTGTGTGTGTGTGTGCGTATGTTAGTGTGAGTGAAACAGAAGTTGTTCAACTGCAGCACTTGCTCTTCCAGCCCGTCACTCCGCTTCCACTGCTGATGTCCACGTTTTCACTGTTGGGCTCTTTTACAGGCGTCTGCTTAAAGAGACAGGAGGGGAAGGGAGAGGGGGAGCGGCGTGGGGTGGGGGTGTGTGTGGGGGGAACACACACAGAGCGATAGTTAATTATAATTTCATTGCACGCACGCAGCCGTGGTTCAGAGCGGAGGGGAACGGAGGGCAACGCTCTGCGGAGCGTCGCATGGCGTGGCGCCGCGACAAAGACGCCAGTTAATAGAACTCTTGCGTCAATGAGTCCAGTTGATTTTTCAGAGTTGTTGGTTTTCCAGCAGCACCGGTGCGTTCTCAGTTTAGCTACTTTTTTTTTATGGCATCGTCAGTTTGTCATTTTTTTCACTTTGAAAAGAGTCTCTCTTATCGCTGAAAGACGTCAGCAGTCATCATTCCCAGCCTTCTCTCAAGGGCTGCAAAAGCTAATTGCTAACCATTTGGTTTAGCTCACTAGAACTTTTTTTTTTAATCAGAATCAGAAATACTTTACTTATCCCGAGGGAAATTCTTTTTAAATATAGTTTCTTAATCCGACCGTTTTTAGCAGCTACACATGTGCAAGGAGTTTGTCTTTGTCATCTCAAGAGGTCAAGAGAGTTGTACAAATCTTCCCACCAACCAATCACAGTCACGAAAAAAAAGATTTTTAGATGCCCTCAAAATTACATTCAATCCAAATGACTGCCATTAAATACTTGAGAGTTTTTGTGTGGGTTTCAAAAGGTTTGGCTGAACAAAATTATTTTGTTATTTGTTGTCGATAAATCTTTTTTTTAACTTTGCATTTTTGTAAAACTTATATTTAACTTGCCACTTTTTTTTTTTTTTTACACTTCCTTTATTCCTCGTAATGCACAAACACGTGGGGCTCTGCCACACCAACATTTCACTGCCATGTAACGTGACAAATAAAGTCTTTAAATCTGAACTTAGGGTGGAATAAGAGAAAACTACGTGTTTGTAGTTCTAGTACTCTGCAAAGGGACAACGCCATCGTGCTGAAACATCCAATTCTCAGCCGTTCTCAGCATGTGGCTGAAGCAACCTTAGTTGTAAATGAACAATTAACATTTCTGAACTGCGAACACTGAGTTATGCACGGCCTTACAGTAACTATGTTGAGTTGAAATGTGGGAACCTTGTATGAAGCTGCACGGAAAACAACCCCGACCGGCTCGGCTGTGTCGTCGCTAAAGGACTCGCAATCAGAAATGTTGGGACTGCACCAACATAAACCGCACAGTACATCGTGTCCATTAGCCTTTTCCCACCACTGCATTTATATTTCTGGCGAGATGACGGCCTGCAAAAGCGGCGCAGTCGGTGCGGCGGGAAGACAAATGAGAACTCTTCATTTTCGAAGCCGCCGCCGCCGCCGCCAGTCCGGTGCACTAACCTTTTTCAGGATGTCTTCCGCTAACGTGAGGAAAGCCTTCTCGATGTTGATGTTGGCCTTGGCGCTCGTCTCGAAAAACCTAATGCCATGCTCCCTCGCGATCTGCGGAGGGGAGAGGGAGAGAGAGAGAGAGAGTGAGAGAGCAGTGAGGGGTGAGTGAGAGGCGGCTAAAGCCGCGCTCCAAAAATAAAGCCACTGATCCCAGCGTGCGGAACACAGATCAGGTATCGCCGGTGCTAGCAACCCCAACACACACTCACACGCTGCTAGGTCAGGTGTGTGTGTGTGTGTGTGTGTGTGTATCCGATGTTGCTATATCTGCAGGCCACTGCTGGTTGCGCCTTTGTGCACCGAACCAGAGAGCTAACAACAACAACAACAACAACAAAAAAAAAAACCTGCTCGCCAAATGTTCCGTTTTTTTTTTTTTTGTATTTGTTTTTTCTCGTTAGAAATAAACAGGAAGTGCTCTCAGTGTTAAGCACTTGTGATAGGATGTCGCTGCATTCCAATGTTCAAAAACGCCCTTTTAACGTTTAAGGAGCGAGTGTGCAAAAATCAACGACAACAACAAACTGGTGCGTTCAAATACAGCAGGAAAACGAAAATGAAGCTCTTGAGATTTGAGTGGGGGGAAAAGCAGCTGATGCAACACATGAAGAGAAGGGATCTGCAGATGGGGGGTTGGGGGGAGGGGGTGGGGGGTTTAGAAGTAAATGATCCCACAACTCATCTCAATGTGTACAGTTTTGCATGTGGCCGCAGCAAAGCCACACAGTCGCGATGGAATCTGCGTGGAGGCTCAGTGTTTACTCAATAAATTCCCCTTTGAGGCAATATTAACACAAGGCCAGGTCCGGATTATGGCGACGCTGCGACGCTGGGAGATTCAGCCGGCGACCACGTTGCATCCTCAACGTCTCAGCAGACGGACCTGCGAACGCTGACGTCTCTCACTTCCTTCACTTCTAGGAGTCGTTCTTCTACGTTTTTCATTTGACAAAAAAATAAGAACCAACTAACTTGAGCATTCGATGAGCTACAACAGTGGTGGGCAAACTTTTTGACTGGTGGGGCCACAATGGGTTCTGAAATGTGACGGGGGGGGGTTGTGGGTTTTGGTGACCCACCTCATAGGAGAAATGGGAGTTACGGGATTGTACAAAAAAAATCAGTCAATTGAAAGTGTTACAACCAAATGTGTCTTTGAGGCTCCAGGGCGTTTAGCTCTTTATTGACATGACTCTTAAAACACTGAACAAACGGATGAAACACAGCCATTTTGTGACTATACATCATCTTCAAGTTCAGCGGGCCAAATTTAAAAGCTTAGCGGGCCGCATTTGGCCCCTGGGCCATAGTTTTCCCATGTCTGAGCTAAGCATGTGAAATGAAATACAGCAGCTTTTTTTAAGAGAGGGGAAAAAAAAAAAAAAAAAGCCACGTGTTTGTGTTCACATCACCAGGCTCATCTGTGTGTCCCTTGGTTTGGTGCTCATTTACATACACAGGTCTATCCTGCTTGTATTTTGCAGACTGACTCAGAACTTTCATTGCGAGTTCCTCCATATCCTGCCATTTTCTCATTGCGGTTCTGAACTCCATCTGTCGCACTCATTTCATTTTTTGACTGTGCGTTACCTTTAACTGGGACCTGATGTATCCGGTCACGACAGCCCACTATTCACTGCACTGTATTTGTTGATGGTGTTCCACTGATTGCATTCTGACACTGCTGGTGTTTGATATTCAACTTCTCAGATGTGTGAGAAAGTGATTGGCTGGCGTCACGCGGCCACTCCTTTTTATGACGGCCTCCTGCGTTGGCGCAAACATCGGCTTGACCGAGGTCCCGGGCGCAGACGGCGCAATAAAGATTTTGCTAGTTGGCCGCGTGAAAATAAGACTCCAGCAGCGGAGAACCACTGGGCTCAATGGTGGGAAGGTGCTGGGTCAGTGTGTGTGTGTGTGTGCGCGTGTGTGTGGACTCACCTGCTCCCCCTTGGCCTTTGGTACGACCCTCTTGTCCTCCATGTCACACTTGTTGCCCAGCAGCATCCTCTCCACGTCTTCGTTCGCGTGCTGGAAGCGACACCGAGGGGGCGGGCGAGCAAGAGAGAGGAGAGAGAGAGAGGCGCTTGAGGCAGAGTGGTTGACGTGCTGAAAACGTGTGTTTTGGTCCGCCTCTGGCGTGGACTCGTTATGAAAGTCCTCCTAATGAGTGTTTGCTTCCGAGTTGCCGCTTGACGCTGCCGCGTCTGTGATGGCAACTCCGTCTTAATTGGCGAGGACGCCACCCGTCATTGGCGGCGTGGGAACCCTCGACCTCTCTCGGGGAACGATCAGGCGACTGAAGAGTGAGAATTTGTAGTCGTCGTCGTCGTCGTCACCAGAACACGGACGCCGAGGCTGAACTCTCTGCCATCCGCTGCGAAGGCGGAGCTCGGAGGCAGCGGCCGAGGCTGCCGCGATACAAAACGTGACACCGGGGCGGCTCGTCCATCGCTGCCAACTAAGAAGAAAATCTAATAACATGAGTAACGTAATCGCCAACCGGTCGGCGAGGAAAGACTCAAGTGGTGAATGGATAATTAGAGAGCCTCAGTGAGGTTCACTTTTCATTTTTTCTTTTAGAAACAATGTTGATATTCTAATTATCATCATTAAAAGCACTAGAATGTGTGTAGACCTGTATGTGTTTTTCCTCTTTTGTTTGTCTCTTCTTTATTCTTCCTGTTTGTTCCTTCCCGTCCTGCTTCCCCTGATATCAGGACGAATGCAACTATGGTTCCGTCTGATTGATCGTCCAGTTTTGTTGCTGCAGTTAACATTATTTGCGAGCTGCACATCAATACTGTAGCTTTTTGCTCACTTGCACACCACTACTACCGTCTTCAGTCTCTGTTCAAGTATGTCTCGTTTGTCTTTACCCGTACGTAAAGAAATAATAATAATAATGACATCATAATGACAAGTTTGGTCTCAGGCTTAAACAACCATACGACTGCGCTGGTTTGGAAAACCTGCTGCCGGAACAGAAACCAGTTGAGTTGATTTTTTTTTTCCCACGTCTGCAGAGTCAACTCACCCTCACTGGCTGCACTAGTGCTGCGCTGAGTCACTCCGTCGTCACCACAGTCTACTGGACAGTCTTCTCCTACTGGCTGAACGCTGAACCTTATGACACGCCAGCTGAAATCAAACTTGTTTTCATCTTCAGGTGTCAATGTTTCGGGGGGGGAGGCCGCCGCTAAACCAGTGAACTTGGGCGACTGGAATTAAGGGAACGCGAGTCTGACATTGTCACTGGATAATTGCCAGAAGCGGCTGGTAACTGCGTGACAACTCGGGACACTGGAGATGTTCCGCCTCTCGATTGCTGGTTCAGGTCGTGGAGAAATGTCACCGGGTGAAAAACAGCGGTGGAAAAAAGTTTCCGGACGACTCGGGGAACCTGCGACGCACCGAGAATCAGTCCGTTGGTGCAGTTTCTTTTAGTGCAGTCACCAGCATTCACCAGCGTGCTGCACTAAGAACTGCAAGAGCTCAGTGTCCTTCTTCTGTTCTGTAAACAACAAAAGAATTCCCTTTGAAACACACAGGGAAACTATTCTCTGGCAAAAATGCAACGACTCAAAAAAAAAAAAAAAATTCAATACTCAACTGTGATTGAGTAACAGTTTAAGGGTGTCCAAAAACTTTTTTCCCCCACTACTGTACTATCTAGAGCCCTGTCTATCTAGAACTCTACAGATAGAATCCTTCCTAAACCAACGTGTTTGTTCCACCTGTGGCCTCTGATAATGGAAGCATCGGCAAAAATGTTTTCATAACTTCATGAATTATTAGCACTGCCGACTGATGCAAGAGAGCGACCTCAGCAGTGCGTCACTGCCCTGAGGTGATCTGCCAGACGCTTCGCACTGAACTCCGCTCGCAGCCAGTTGGGAGCGCGGTGACTCTCAGTTCCCCACCGAGAGCGGCGGCGGCGCTCCTCATCGAACTACCTGTTCCGCTTGTGCATTCTGCTCGCGGCGGTCACTTCCTGCTTTTGCAACAACAAACAAAAAAAAAAAAAACAAAAAAAAAAACCCCAACAGGTTGAGGGACGTGCGCGAGGAGACTGGACGTGCACGACCTCGGCAGGCTGCAGACTCGATGAGTCACAGGCGCGACTGCAACTCTGGAGTTCGGTCGCAGAAACCTGGCCGCAACGACGGCGACTCTGCATGCCGACACAAGCTTGTGTGTGTTTGTGCGTGCGTGCGTGTGTGTGTGTGTAGGCGGAGGTTGGCTTTACCTCGTCGATGTTGCGCAGCCATTTGCTGATGTTCTCGAAGCTCTTGGCGTTGGTGATGTCGTAGACCAGCATGATGCCCATGGCCCCTCTGTAGTAGGAGGTGGTGATGGTGTGAAACCGCTCCTGGCCTGCCGTGTCCCTACACACACACACACACATACAAACTTATTGCCTGCTCACATGCTTTTTTTTCTCGGTGTTTTGGAGAAGTGGAAACGAGAAAGCAACAGTGATCAACGTTTTGATGTCTTAGTTCTTCACCTGAATATATCAAACATTATACTGTATTTAAATCCTGTAATTATATTATTATTACACCATTATTATCATTATTACTACAACTACTGCTACTATTATACTGATATTATTACTGTTATGATATTATTACCATTATTATTATGGTATTGTTTCATAATTTGCATTCCATTGTTTGCAACTAATTATATTATATAGTGCACTACTCCATAACACTTAAAACACCCTTATCTTTACTTGCTACTTTTTAAAATTTTTATTTATTTTTTTAGTTAAATTAGTTTTTGTTTTTTTTACACATTAATTCTTTTTTGAATATGCTATATATGTTCATAATTATTAATCATTATTATTATTTCTTGGGTGGTTGACACTATTTCTTTTTGATATTTTGCATAAATTGTTTTTTGTTGATGTGCACAGAGGCTATTCGAAATAAAAATGATTCATTCGTTCATTAACAAACAAGTTCGCTTCTGCCACAGAGTGCAGTTCCAAGGGCTTGCTGAGAAATCAGAAAGCTCGACTCCAACAAGAGGAACCCGCGCTTCACCTTTAACGGTGCGCGCACCGAAAAGCATGGCTGCTTTACCGCGTTCCTCACACCTCCACACTCACTTCAACCGCAGCGCTTCCCCGACATGGCAACCCCCCCCCAACCACGATTCTCCGATACAGAGAAAGGAGAAGGAGCCTCGACGCAGCAGGATGGCTTATCGCACATCTAAGAATAACCTTGGCTGGATGGGAAATCTACTGACGGATCCACATGGAGACAATCAGAACGGTTGGAAGTTTTCATGAAGTCGACGCAACTCTGGTTCAACTTATGGACGAGAGGAGTGGGCAAAGTGAATGTTTCAAAATCAAACAGTGGTGGTGGGGGCTGCTGCTGTTGTTGTCGTCAGTGATAATAGCCCAGCAGCAGCAGCAGCAGCAGCAGCAGCAGCAGCAGCAGCAGCAGCAGCAGCCCAGATGGACGGCCTGTTTCCTTTTCTGGCATATTTCTGTGCTTAAGGAAGACGCGTCAAACAGATGTCTCACTGTCAGGCAACGATGGCGCATGACAGGTTGAAGAAATTGGATTAAAAGACTGCGCAGTCGAGGTGCAGCTTTCGATTGTTCCAAAAGTCGTTATTGTGACACTTTAACAAGCGCTTGGAAAGAAAATTAGGCACGACTGATTTTTTTTCTTGTCCGCTTTCTTTCTTTCTTTTTCTTTTTTTTTTTAAACATTTGGCAGATTTATTGTGTCGCTGCGGTAAAGTCCAACTCCCATTGTCCTGAACAGGAAGTTGGAATAAAAGACTGAATTAGTCAGCAGTCTCGAAAGAGAGAAGGTCACATACTAAAATCACTCATTACCAACATTTGTATAACCTTTAGGACAGGTTTTAGACAATCAGCAGGATTTTAAATCATTTGTTTGAGGGGAATAATTGTGCGTCCTGGTAAAAACAAAGATGCCAGCCACCTTTAGTGAACTCCGGGAGTTTAGTCAGTTTGCAGGAATTTACGACTTTCTAACTCTGACACTGTAATCCTTCCGTACTCACCGTGTTTTTTTTAAAATTTTTTCCCACAAAATTGACTCATTTCACACTTTGTGCCCTGGCAGTCCCCTTACAAATCCCTATTTGTGTTGGCTTTAGGAGTAAACCCCCTCTGGCAAGGGGCAGCAATTACAAGTTGATTTGAGATTTAGAGATTAAAAAAAGAAGGCAAATGAAACATTGAATTCTTGCCCTTTTTTTCAAACCACGAAGGTCCAGTGTGTAATATTTGGCTTGATTTATGATTTTTATATTGGTGAAAGCTTAATATGCTGCCCATAAATACATTAATAAAAGTGCATGTTTTCTTGCCCTTGGAGCAGGTGCTCTTGCGTGTATAAGAAGTGTCTTTTTCCCAGTTAGCTGCCATCTTGCACAGCCAGATTTCTAAGGAAGCCTGGTGTGGACAATCCTAGCAGCCTGACTGCGTGTTTCATAATTAGGGTGACTGCTCGCGTCTTCAAATAAACCAAGGAAGAAGAAGTTGGACGAGGTATCCACGTTTGGGTGCGCAGGCCACCGTAGTTCACTGGCAAGCTCAGTAGGGGAAGGGAGAGTGAAAGACGCTGCAATCCAAAATATAGCCACTTGATGGCGCAATTTCTTCTTTAAAATCCCCAAATATTACACACTTAACCTTTAGGTGGAAGTCTCAGACATTGGTTTGTTTCAAAGTTCCTCCTGGTCCAAAGGACAAATCTTCATTAGTTTAACTAATGCAAGTCATTCCAATACCTTAACGAGTCACAACATATGATCAAAACAGCTTATATGTTATTTATTTAACAAATAACATTATTCTCCCATAGTTGTGTATAGCCTCAACCTATATGCACATATACAACAAATGTTGACTCACCAGATCTGTAGTTTGATCTTCTTTCCTTGTAGTTCAACAGTTTTGATCTTAAAGTCTATTCCTAAGGAAGAGAAAAGAAGCAAACACATTAGCACAAACTATGAGAATGACACTCCAGTTTCCACCTGGGTAAAAACCAGGGGAGACACTGGATTTAGAACACTGCAGAGTGAAAGTGACCGGACACCGTTTCCACCACAGACAATAACTTTGTCTCTTCCTGATTCTGCAGTGTCATGGCCAGACCAGACCAGGGCCTGTTCGCAGGCAGCGGTGGGATCAGCAGCTGGCCGACAATAAGTGAAACGCAATACATCAGGGTTGAAGCAGGGAAAACTCCAAAGGGGCTCACGTCAGCAAATTCAGTAACAAACTTAAAACTAAAAAGCTGTGCGTGTGTGTGTGTGTGTGCAAGAGCGCGTCATTCCCGCGCACTCGTGCAATTACAGCCTGTAAATTTACAATTTCTCCCTTTTTCGATGACAGACGCGCCCTGCGAAAACAAACTGCGGTTCGGAAGATTGCGTTATTTTCCAACTTTAGCATTTTTGGAAATAGAGTTCGACTTTCCATTTTGGCAGAAAGTTTTTTTGCCAAAAGTTGTTGACGGTATGACAGTACGAGCAGTGAGCGTGCGTGCATTCCCGTCGGTGCCTCAGTGCTTAGCCAGCTAAACCATTTTAAAGAGCCACTGGCGTGGGCCGACTCCCTCCGACTGATTCAACTGGTTTGCTCACCGAATGTCGCAGTGAAACGTTGAAAAAGGCGCTGAAGTTTATCAAACACCTTTGTTTCTCACTTTCTTATTTACGTTTCCACCGATGCAACACTACACCACAACAACTATTATATTATTATGAGGAACTAAATGAGAATGCTACAACATGATGTCCATTTATAAGCCGTTTCGATCATATAGCCAAACTGAACTATTTTCTCTATTGCAAGCAAAGTTATAAAAACGTCAAATACTCAAATAGCAGCATGAATGAATGAACAAACAAATCAGGAAGACTATTTTGCCAATAGTCTTTTTCTACTGATACTTTAAGTTTCAGTTATAAGAGAAAAAAACCTTGACAATTTAACCATGACAATCAAATTGTTATGTTTAAAAACCCTTAACAGAGGTTTTAAACCAAGTCGGAAGAGCTGCGTTGACATGTCTGCAGTCAGAAACTGTGGTTTGCTCACAAAGAGCCCTCGACACAGCTGTGCTCTCGGTGGGGCGGAGACGCAAGAATAACGAAGGAAGTGAGCGCCAAGTTGTGACTCACTAAATATTTTACACTCCCGAGAGAAACGGACAAGAGAGGGCGGAACGTATAGGCGGTCGGTACTGCTGCACACGCAGCCTTCTTAATACTAACATTAATAATTGACGGTGAAATAAAGAATCGCTGACTGGTACGATATGGTTACCGACAGACTGACGGGCCAAAACAACGGCCCTTGGATCACGACGTGGTCAGCCAGGCCAGCATCACCGGGCAGGGATGGGGTGGGATTGGATGACCAACACAGACTGGACCGTGACGGCCACATACAGTATATAGGTCAGGCCTTTTTCCCGCTTTTTCCGCGCTTGGCGGAGGTATTACATAATCACCGCAGAGAGACACCCAGCAAGACGTGGGCAAGCGGGATTTTGTTGACAGGTGAACGGCCAAGATCTCGGAAGATATACACGCGCCTGACCCTACAAATTGAAGAACTGAAGGGTCGATTCGGCACTGCTCCTTTGTTTCTCTGTGGTCCAATATCTTGGTGGGCCTAACGATTTGTTGTTCATACATATCCAGCTAAGTTTTAGTAAATACCGTACCGGATTTCTTTGTATTTTGTTAGGTTTTGTTAAAAACAGTGGCGCAGTGGTTAGCGCTGCTGCCTCACAGCAAGAAGGTCGTAGGTTCGATTCCGGGCCTGGGACCTTTCTGTGTGGAGTTGGCATGTTCTCCCTGTGTCTGTGTGGGTTCTCTCCGGCTTCCTCCCACAGTCCAAACACATGTATGCGAGGTCAATTAGAAACTCTAAATTGTCCGTAGGTGTGTATGGTTGTTTATTTCTATGTGGCCCTGCGATGAACTGGCCACTTGTCCAGGGTGTCACCCTGCGAACGCCTCCAAGTTAGCGGCCGACGTCACGCTCATTTTCTAGAATATGCAAACGTCACTCGCAAAGCAGAACGTGGGTTGGAAATTTAGATGCGTGACAGACAAGAATTGGGGGGGGGGGGGGAGTTTCCCGGTGGGGGTATTTTGAGAAGCAGCTGTGCATCTGTGTCCCAAAAGGTATGACGGTGGAGTCAGAGGAGGAACAAACCACCTTCAGAGTCGCTCTCGTTACAGTCGGGGGGGGGGGACCATGTCATGTCTTTGGTCTTTTCAAAAGGTGAAGTTCATGTGTTTGGGGTGAAACCTAGAAGAAGAGACTGAAGAATGAAGACTTTACTGGACCAACATGCAGCTAAGAGAGTCAGTTTGAACACGTCAATGCTGCATAGCATTCAATATTACACTTGAAATTATGGGTTTATCCTTTTTTGGGGGGATGGGTATCTCTACAGACACTGCACTGGTGGGTAGACACCAGGAAAAGGATATGATTGGACTGCAGCCCCTGGTGACCATTTTAATTTGGGGTTAACAAGCTTACGCTCCTATTTACAACATTCCAGAAGGTTACTTAAAAATTGTACACCATGTTGTAAACACAGGGTTTATTCCAGAGGTAACACATATTGTTCGGTGGGGTCAAAATGTTCTTGCTGGTACAGGTTTTGAGTCTTGAGGGCACCATGCTCCACAATTTGAAACTTTTTCAAATCTAATATCTATAGATGACTCACTCTGGGTTTGAGGTACTGATTTAAAGGGGGAAGAAATGATGTCGGATTACAATAACTGACTGAGGGGGGATTACCATGACGTGCCCTACTGCCAGCCACTAAAGTTACTGAATATAAAGAAAATCAGAAATTCTGACCATGTTTCAATAGCTGTCTTTAGAGAGAACATAGGACTTTTCAAAATGCTTTTTAAGATTTTTTTCAAGAAAAAGAAAAATAAGTAATTTTATTTGCCTAAGTGATGGTTCAGACTAGACGATGTGAAATTTGTGATGTCACAAGCTATGCGGCATTCTCAATAATCCCCCGCGACTTCTGAGATTAACAATTCAACTCGCTGTAAATGACAAACAAAGACTAAAAGTGAAACTGAAGCTTTGGGAAACTACCTTGCGGTGGACCAAAGGTGACACGGGGGGGAGTGGGAGGGAATCATGATTGCCTTTTAGTATATCACTGCAACCAATGCTGCTTATGAAAAGTCAACAGAGATAGGACAGGAGAAAAAAAAACATAACAAACGAGAAGGGGGCGGGGCCACACCTGCCAACGGGGACTGAAGATGCAGTTCGAGTAGTTTGCAAGAAGTGTGCAAGAAGAAATGACAAAGAAGAAAGTATGCTGATGGAAGTAGTTTGAGAGTAAGTGTCGCAGAGAAATGCATAGAATGTCTGAAGATTGCGCTACGCTGATATGGGTAATTGGATTTTCTGCCCTCACACGGCCGTTTTGGTGGAGTCAAGCGAGCCGGACGTCATGGGAAACTGGTTCTCGGAGCTAAAACACAAAAACTGCTCGGGGAAGGAGACATTATGTTGAGTAGCGCCGATGACATTTTTAAAGGTGACTGACTCGGTAACGTGTGTGGTCCCTGCTTTATTAGGCGGTGAGATCAGCCCTGCAAGAGACACCAGTCCCCGCGTGTCACTGGCTGCTCGACCACCCGTCGGCCTGCATCTGACTGCCGCAGTGACCGGGCACAAGCGCACTTGCAAATTATCTTAAGTTGAACAAGATGCATTATTCCTGTGATAGTGTTCGTCCTGCAGCAGAGGCGTAACAAAACAAGAAAACTGTTAGAGACTACAAATAAAACGCCAACGCAAGCACGAACCAAAAACTATAAACAGACGCGGCTGCTCCGCTGCTCTGCATGGACGCTACGGAAACTGGCGGCCGACTCAAGTACGCTGCCGTTCACTTGGGCAACGCGTCTACGAGTGGTTTGCCTGCTTTGAAACTGTACAGAGAAAAGGGAGCTTGGGAATTAATGCTCGTTTAAGACCTCAAGGATACACAACCCAGTGAGGCAGCTTCCAGGTATTCAGCGAAACAGGTCTGATGCTGTTTTATTACTCAGTGCAAATGTTAAGCAACAGCAGAAATGGAGTCTTCAGCTGGGCTGTGCACAGATTTGACACTTGACTCATGTGAGTGTCATGACGTTTGCAGGAGGCCAGTGAGGGGTGGAGGGGGGAAAAAAGTCAAAGGTGGCAACATGCTGATGGACGGTGGCTTAGAATCTTTTGAATCCAGTCATTCACTTGATTATGACTTAATGAAAACCTGATTTGTGGGCCTTTATTGGTAAAGCCATGAGGCATCATACTGGTTTTAATGCACAATATAGCCATAAAGATGATCACGGGACGCATTGCTTCACTTACAAGCAGCCCCATCTAGGCTGGATGGGGGATGTTACCACCTAAAAAGCGTCAGATTTAAGTGGTTGGTATCAACAGCTGGGGGAATAAAATTATAGTTGTTTTTTGTCTTGATTTCCCTTCTTTGAGAAAAGAAATGGTTAAATAAACAGGTTGGGTAATCGTTACACATCTTGCTACACTTTCACTTAACTTTGCTTTAAGAGCGTTTATCTTTTTTTTGGGGGGTAGATTTGCCGACATAAGCCATGCGTTTTTTTAACGTAAAAGCTACATACATTTCACTAAACCGTAGAGGACTCTAGTGATTGTAGGTAGATGATTTTCAGTGCTTTTGTAACAGCAACACGGGCCCCTCATGCTAACTTGTTTTAGCCTCGTTCGCCGCGTAGCCAACGGGTCAAGTTAGATGTCAACAATTCCTCTGCCACCTAAACCGGTTAAACTAGTCGCTTCTGATGGTTTTAACCATAACAAGGATCGTGTTGGCAAAGTCACAGACTTTTGAGAGGGGGTAATGCTCACAAGAGGCAGCACAAAAAAAAAGCTTCCACGCTAACCTGAGAAGGCCGTGACTGGCGCTAACGTCAGCCGATTGACTAACGCACGCTGATAGCCTCCTGGCTACCCAATAAGTCCTGCCTACCATTCCCTCCTGCTCACCATTTACAACCCAGTACCAGTGGTAAACTTCCTGCCAAGCCCATTCAATATGACCCAATGCCCGTGGCGAAAAAAACAGCACAATGTCTGCAGCCCTGTGACTTCTTACCTATGGTGGAGATGAAGGTTGTGTTGAAGGCGTCGTCAGAGAAGCGGAACAGCACACAGGTCTTCCCCACGCCCGAGTCCCCGATTAGGAGAAGCTTGAACAGCAAGTCGTACGTCTTCTTCGCCATCGGAAAACCGCGTGTGCTCCAAGACAATGAACGCAAAAAAAAGAGCTGAAAAACCCGGCACGCCTATTGAAGTCTAAAGCCAGCTCCTTTGCCAAGCTGACCAGATGCCCAGCTACTCTTGACCGTAACAGTTAACTATCTGGGATTTGTTGATTAGCTTGGCAAGCTAATTGGCTAAATACCATCCAAAATCGCGTGTCCGTAGACGTGTCCGAGAAGTTATATTTCCCAAACCCGGCCGCTTGCCCCTCTAGAGCATGAGAACAGAAAACAAAAATAGGATCTCCTCCGTGTGATTCCTCTTTTCCACTCTCTTTTCTCCTACACAGTCGGGACAAAATGGCTCCTCTTGCTACCCGACACACTCTTTCTTCAAACTAACGGCAAGCTAATTCAAATTCTCGGCACACTCCGTCATTCCAGAGTCTTGCCACCAGCTCGACCGAAAAGAATCAAGAGAAACGTTCACGCTTAATTGTGTCAAATTCACAATCACTTGGCAGACACTTTGCCTATGCTTCGGAGAGATTAGAACCGAAATATAGACGACCACCGTCGCCTTCGAATGGGAGCCACCGCGGCGACACCCTAGTCCCACGGACACGCCCTTGTTCCCGCCTATTCTGTCAAAATGTATGCATTCTATTGGGCAATGTTGCTTTCATTTCACCCAGTGCTCTAAAGTGATTGGCTTATTGCCTCATACGGAAAAGAGGCGGATCTTAGACTGTCAGAGAGGGCAAATGCTACTGCGCAAGTAAACCAGACATTCAGGCTCAAATGTCCCATCGCGTCAGTTACCCGAACGTGTCCGTTGATCCAACATGGCGGCCAGTTTCTTGCGGATCTGCCCTTAGATGGGGTGTGTTTGAGTGCAGTTTTCATGGCTAGCAGTTCTCGTGGCTAGCAGTAGCTGGCATTTGATGCGTCGGCTGTCCCAGCTGTGACTCAAGGCTGTGATGTCATATTTTAGTACTCGTGTGCTTGTTACGGGCGTTTCCCCACTTGTCATCTCAGCGAAAAGCAAAGTCGCTCTCCTTTGTCTTGACAACTGTTGGCTCCTTTCCTTCGATTCCCCCCTCTCTGAATTTGAGTGTTAGCGCACGCGTGCGCGCGGCCGAGAAACTTTCCTTCTTCCGCCTGTCACAAAAAGTCTGGGAGTTTAAAACTCTCAGACACTCCCCAGGAATGTTGGGTATGCCCTGCTTTCCACTGCCAAGTACAGACTTGTCAGTAAGGAAGAAAGACTGAAGAACGTAAGGACCAAGGTATAATGAAGGTACATAGAAAATAAATTTTAGTAGCCTTGATATAAATAAATAAATAAAGGCTGTATGTAATTCAAGATTTAGACGAGTCTTTAAAAAAAAAGAAGATAAAAATAAACGTTCAGTGTTAGTTAAAATTAAGAACAAGTAAGAAGATGCAAGTATAAAAGTGAAGCCTTTCAGAAACTAATTGTTGACTGATCATCACAATGTTATGTTTTTATATTAGACAATCAGATCTTTTTGGGAAATTAAAGATAAACATGAGCCCATGAATTAATACCTGCTCTTTTCCCTTTAAACACACAGGAATCATAACTCCCTTTACGTTTGCTACATTATAACACATTAAATGCAGTATTTGATATTGCATGTATTGAACAGTGTTATAAATGTCACTATTAGTAATGTAATCATATAAAATGGCACTTTCCCACAATATATGTCCCCCTGTCCTATTTTACGCAGTGGATGGCAACTGCAACATGGCAACGGGTCTAAATTAGATTTTCATTTTGTGTTTTAGGTGCATCCCAAGCTGTCCCTCTTTTCAGTTAGAATATCTTTGTTAAGCCAATAAATCACAGCTTCCTCCCAGATCAGGCCACATTCCTGTATTTTGCTGCAAGAGGCCCCGAGGGTTCCACTCGCACTCTCACACAAACCAGCGGCGACTCAGTCAGGTTTCCCTCTCATCTAATTTGTTTTCAAAGTGTATTTCTTTCAACTACTGGTTGTTGGCTATCAAGTTCTTTTCTATTTTGGCTCTTGATTTAACCTTAAAACCACCATTGTGGTTAGAAAGTGACTGAACAGGAGAGGAACAGCGGGGGGGAAACCATGTAACTTGGGACTGGACTACAGTGGAGAGTCTGGTATGCATGTTGATCACTTGGACATCAGAATGTCCCAACCATGTGTTTAGTTTTAAGAATTTGGGGCCCTCTTCCTCTTAAAGAAGTTAGTAGTGGGCAGATGCTACAACAGCCACATTTTCTTTTACAATAGTTATTTTTCGTAAAGAAGACTTGTTTCATCTTGCTGTTTATATAGATCAGATAGTGATTATGCTGACTAACTCTGCTATGTATTAATATAGCAGTGCTTTCCCTCGAATGTATGATGGCTTTATTTTTTTTTACTGAATCCAGTCATATAGACATATATATATATATATATATATATTGACATATATATATATATACATATAGCTGTATTGTGCTAAATAGGTTGTATATGGTTATGCTGATCTTTACTCTATTGTTGAATTCAAATCTGCAATTACAATCCCTTGTTTTGATTTTTTTTTTAATAAGAGCCAATGCATTTTTGCAGTCCGTGTACAACACCAGGTTTGAATTTTTTTTTTTTTTTTTACAGCTTTTGAATTGTGCTAGTCTGATAATTTGATCTCGATTGCACTAAATGACCAAGATTGTAATGACTTCACAAGATAAGACATGATTAGACGTGCCATTGTAATCGCGACTACTGCAGATAAAACACGCAACATTCAGTGTTCAAAGGTAAATGATAAAATGAAGTCCATAGCTGTAAAACCAAAATGGGGAAGGTGGTGGTGAATGGTAAAGTAGAGGTCAACTGTAACAGAAATTGAAATATGAATAGAATGTGGTGTATGTAACCTACATAGATTGTTTTAACACATGTGACCTGAGGTAGTTGCACTTGAAATATAGATACTGTGTAAAATTTAAAAAAATGTTTAGGTTGCAGTGACAGTCTACATAGACATATATCCAATTAAATGACTTACAGACAAAGCTCAATTAGACAACTGGTCAATTTCAGGCTGATGAAATCTTAGATTATTTTGTACACTGACATATTATGGAAACTAATGAATTGCTTTCCCGTTTGTGCAGTATTTTGTCCTTGTGTTTCAAATTATGATGAAGTAGAAACTCCACCTTGAACTACCATGTCTCCCTGATGTTGTTTTGTTTTTTTTTCCTCTTGTGTAAATGACCTTTTAAATATGACAGCCTTCAGCTCTCAAGCCTAGGGGATTTTACTCCAACAAGGGTCTCTTTCTCAGTTCTCCGTCAGGAAACTTTAGCAAACAACCCACAATGCAGACATCCTGTTGGTCATTTGTCATTTGTCGCATCTGCGGCCAATCTAAGTGGCCAGAAACAATGCCTGGATTTAAATGTGTGGGAGATTCATATTTTGCTCTTACGCCCTCTCTGTGGATGACAACTGGTGGAATCTGTTTGAAACAGGAAGAAATTAGGGGGAAACGTTGGTGGAAAGTTTTTTGTTTTTTTTTAGGAGATTTCATAGTCATGCCAGTTTCTACTTGCCCTTCATAAACTAGCTTTTGTTCTCACTTAACTGCCATTGTAACTGACAACTTCACTATGTTTGTACATTTATTATATTCATTTTCAAATTAAACAGTGTTCACCTATGCATTAATCTTCTATCACCACAGGGTCATGGGGTGAGTGGGGGTGGAGCTTATCCCAGCTAGCTCAGGATGAGGACATGGTACGCCCTGGAAAAGTGGACAGTTCACTGCAAGGCCACCACAATGAGAAGGACAAGTACTCATTCACACAAACTGACAATTCAGAGTTGCCATTAACCATTTGCACGGGTCTTAGACTGTAGGAGGAAACCAGAGTATGGCAAAGCAACAAGAACTGCTAACCAAAATAATTTATTCTACCATATGTGAATGAGAGTTGTTTATTTTGAAAAGTACTGTTAATAGATTTCAAAGGACTGTGTATTAATCACAACAAGCATTCTTGGTTCAAAGTCATTTTGGATGGCATATATCACAAATTTAGATTTTAAAAAAATCATTCCCCTTCATGATTTGTGTGTTTTCTCTGTAAATATTTTCTTCAATAGTCACAAAATAGATTTTTGTAGCTGTTTTTTTGTGTTATGTTGTACTCCCTTTAGTCCATTACACTTTGTTTCTTATGCAGCCAAAGTAAGTCGCCTGGGAAACTTACCATGTGTTTTAGAAACAAAATAATACACCCAACTTCCAGTCGCATCCCCCCCAAAACCCTGACCTTTGGTGACATTGACTATTCGCCAATGTACTGCACACTCCCGCCACCAGGTGGTAATGTTGTGTCATGAGTGAATAGGTTCAGCAGTTCATTAATAATTTGTGGTATTTTCCCCCTTTATGCCCCTTTTTATGCTTTAGCGTCTAATTAGATGTGAAATGACTTGCGAAAAAAATACTTCGAAATCCTCTAATCATTGATACAATAAAATTATGTAACTTACTGTATCTAATTGTTTTTTTTATCATCATTATTATTATTATAAAAAAGACATTCTCGAATGTAAACTTGAAAACAACACACCAAGAATATACTTGCAGCTGAACTGTTTTTGCCCGTCACAACTGCAAAAATGCTGATTTGTTGACTATTGTCCGCTGATTAGCATGCCAAGGAAAGATAGCATGGAACGACATTTCCCATGGTCCTTTGTTGCGCTCCGCAGTGGTTGTGGGGTGTGGTGTGGTGGTTGAATGACTGACTCCGTGTGTGTGTGTGTGTGTGTGTGTGTGTGTGTGTGTGTGTGTGTGTGTGTGTGTGTGTGTGTGTGTCGCTTCGGAGAGCTCCGTCTCCCCCGCAGGCACCGAGAGGCGAGAGCAGAGTGAATCCGGCTCGCAGCATCATTGATCGGACGAAGGGAAGATGCGGACAGCGGTGTGTGTCGGTCCGCCCGGGTTTGGAGAAATCAAGATATGACCGGCCTTTGTTGACGGTTCCGTTTTTCTGCCTGCATTGTATATATTTTTTTCCTCCACCGCCAAGCGAAGCAGGATCGCAATGGAGCGCCGTCCCAACGCCGAGAGCCGCCGACCGTCTGCTAATTTGTAAGCCAATATTTCAGACGATTACAGGAAATTAGCCTTCAGACCCAGTGGCATTCCTAGATTTGTTTTTGCTTTCATAGGTATTCACAATTATAGCTGTTTGCCATTTTTTATATTATATTGAAGGCATACTGAATTCGTTATTAATGGTTAAAGGGGGGGATAAAAATCAATGGTTACACAATTCATAGGCAGCAGAGGGGGGGCTGATAGAAGGCAACGTAACGCTTTCCGGTTGATTTAGATGATTACAGCTATCCTATTGTACCCCATTGCAAGAAGAAGCAGAAGGCAGACATGTCTAAAAATAAGAGCAGTGAGTCAGTGAAGGTGGTTGTTCGATGCCGCCCTTTGAACCAGAGAGATCAGTCCAACGGGCCCGCGGGGGGCATCGTGCAGATGGACCTGCGGCTGGGACAGGTGATTCTCAGAAACCCCCGGGCACCGGTCACCGAGCCCCAGAAAACATTCACGTTCGATGCCGTCTATGACTCGAGCTCCAAGCAGCGGGATCTGTACGACGAGAGCGTGAGGCCGCTGATAGACTCGGTCCTGGAAGGGTTCAATGGCACCATCTTTGCGTACGGCCAGACGGGGACTGGGAAGACGTACACCATGCAGGGCGCGTGGATGGACCCGGAGAAAAGAGGCGTGATCCCCAATGCGTTCGACCACATCTTTACACACATCTCCCGCTCGCAGTCCGACAAGCAGTACCTGGTCCGGGCGTCCTACCTGGAGATCTACCTGGAGGAGATTCGGGATCTCTTGGATCCCAAACACGGCACCGCCAGATCCCTGGAGCTCCGCGAGAGCCCGGAGTCTGGCGTGTACGTGCGCGACCTCACGTCGTGCGTCTGCAAGAGCATCAAGGAGATCGAGGAGGTGATGAACATGGGCAACCAGGCCAGAGCTGTCGGGGCGACGGACATGAACGAACACTCGTCGCGCTCCCACGCCTTGTTCCTGATCACCGTGGAGTGCAGCCAGCCCGGGCCCGATGGGAGGAAGCACATCCGTGTTGGACGCCTCAACCTGGTGGACTTGGCAGGAAGCGAGCGTCAAGCTAAGACGGGCGTACAAGGAGAGCGTCTGAAAGAGGCTGCGAAGATCAATCTCTCCTTATCGGCACTGGGCAACGTGATCTCGTCCCTGGCCGACGGTCGCAGCAGCCACGTGCCCTACCGGGACTCCAAGTTGACCCGCCTGCTGCAGGACTCTTTGGGTGGCAACGCAAAGACCGTCATGGTCGCCACCTTGGGCCCGGCGTCGCAGCATTACGACGAGACCCTCACCACCCTGCGCTACGCCAACCGGGCCAAGAACATTCAGAACCAGCCCAGGGTCAATGAGGACCCCAAGGACGCCTTGCTGCGCGAGTTCCAGAGGGAGATCGCCCGCCTCCGCGCTCAGCTCAACCACAGGAAGTGGAGGAGCAAGCAGAAGAAGGAGCAGGTGGACGGCGAGGGCTGGGACGACGGGACGGAGGGCGAGGAGGAGATCGCCGAAGAAGAGGTGGAGGGGGAGGAGGAGGCCGACGACTATGTGCGGCTGGAGATGGAGACGGAGGCCATCAGAGGGGACCAGTTCATGCTGGCCGAGGAGAAGCAGAGGCTCCTGGGGGAGAAGGAGAGGATGATGGGGGATCTGAGGAAGGAGCAGGAGGCCACCGAGCAGCTGACTGCCAAATACAAGGTAAGAGCTCGAACCGGCAATCCCTGTCGCTTACCGCTAGATTTCTGCAGCAATCCAGGTAATCAGATTAAATACATGTCATCAGTAGTCTAAGAGGTTATTACGGTGGTAATCTGAAGAACAGCTCATATCTAGATACCTAAACCTTCTAATCTGGGTTCTGTGGTACCGTTGTACGAAATATCATCATGCCATCGGTCTCATAATCGAAAGCCTTGTAATCAAAGGCACAGGGCCTACAAGACCATTGTGCCATCATTGGCAGTTTTACAACTGTACTTTGGCCTAGCGGGCACTAATTATTTAGCAGCACAATATCATTTGTTTGTTTGTTTACTGGACAAGACTGACTAGAAAAAACAACTATTAAATAAGTTATTAAACCACTTGAGGGGCAGCGATGCATGAAATATTCGGAATTTGGAATTAATCCTTGTACAAACACAAATATTATTGGGTCAAAAAACAACCGTCTTTAAGAAGAACTCAGATAAGAGCACAAAACAGGGAGACTTGGGAGAGTGAATGCAACACCTGACCCAAACACATCTCATAGTTTCCCCTGAGCGGGTTGTGTAACAATAGACTCTTGTTTTCATGCAGCCAGGCCAAGAGAAGTCCAACAACATCACACTCCAGTCATCTCTGTTTACTTGGTTTTCAGCTCTGTGTGCATTACGCTGAAGTGCATCATTTTTCCATCAGACAGTCGCCGTCCCAAGACATCCTCATTTTTGACTACGCAGCTAGAAATATGGAAAATTTAATATCCTGTTGCTGTCAGAACATCTGTTATGTTAAAACAGGCCCTTCACTTCTCTCTGAATCCTTATGAAAAGTAGACTATAATGCTTAGCACATTTTAAACCACATGGCCAGACTGCTTGGATTCAGGATTGGATTGGACTCTGATGCAGTTGTTGAACAGCAAGAGCTGAATCAATATTATTACTATTATTGGTTCAATTATCATCCCCAAATCCAACTCTTGGCTTATTATAACCCCAATTATTTTTCTGAAAAAACTGTTTTCGGGAGCTTATGCGATGTTTTAATATATTTGGCAACTTCTAGCCAGTGTGCTCATTATGAGCATCAAACATATTAGGACTGTCTCCCAATGTTCTGCCTAAAATGAATTTTGGGTCAACAATAACTGAAGGGCTTTTAACACATGAGTGATTGCCTCATCACTATGTCAACTGAGGAAATGCAACATGAAGTTTTTATGGTTAGCTCACTAACTAAACTAAACTTATGCCACTATCTATTTCACAAAAACGGTTGTTTTTCAGCTAGCGTAGCATGATCAGTGGCAGGCAAAGCGGGTCCCATGTGCAGAGATGTTGTGACCTTTGCATTTTAGAGCTCCCTTTGCCCTTTTCCAAAACCCACTAACACAGACTGGCTGAAATCAAAGGCTGAGTCAGATTTGAATTAATTACTTGTTCTGACTCACAGGCGTATTCAGTCAATAAGTCGCCCATGCAGAATGACCAAGCGACTACAGGCTATAATTCCATAGCTACAGCATCCAGCAAGAGTCACTGGCAGATCAGCTTTCTGAGCCCCAGAGTGATGAAATGAGAGGAGGAAGGAGATATTTTCACTGTCATAGGAAGGACAAACTGAGCTTTGTCCCCCGGAGAAAAAAGCTTAATCTTCTCTTCTTTTTTTTTTCCTGTTTGCTGATGTTATGCACATTTGAACCCCCTCCTCATAACACAGAGGCTGACTCTAACAACACACCAGATCCGAGTTGTGAGCTCAAAGCATTCAGCGGTGCGTAATGTGAGCTACAGACTGTGTAGGAGAAGGGCAGAGATTTTCTCACTCTGGTCACAGTTTCGTCTTAACACACGGGATGGATTGTGGTTTCACTGTTTATCCGAAGCTCTCTATCTCGGAGCTGTTGTCAGAGGACAAATTGATGATTTCAGGCCATTATATGGTGAATTCCTTCAATCTAGGGAGGGTTGGTCATGATTATAGTGAATACCACAGTCCATAACATTGCGCTAAAGTCAATTTTGTAGTAATATTTTGTATTTTTGTCTGAAAGAACCTGAAGTTTTGCACATTGTTGTTTTACCATTTACATTTACGTTAAAAGAATGGTAATTAACCAGATCCCTCCACCTTTGGAAGAAGCGGTTGTACTCAGTTAAACTAAATTGTTAAAACCAGCGTGTGTTGCCTGTAGGATGTGGCCCTGCGTCTTCCCGAGCTTACGCTGAGCTTTGGGAAAGTCCCATGACACAGCTGATGTATGTCCTGCATTCATGCGAGTTCCTTTTTGGGAATCTCACATTTCTAAGCCTGGCCTTGTCCTCCACAGCACTAGCAAGGCAGCGCAATCTCGCCCTAAACCATTTGGATCCATGTTCACATGGCAGACGTAGATTGGTTTCTGGTGATGTCATCGCTGAGCATCAACAGAATTCCTCCATGCCCTCGGGGGGCCGAGATAATGAGGGCAATAACCATTTCCTGTTTTGATGCATTGGTCATAACTCCAAGAGTGTTCCGGTTCATGATAAGAAACGTTAGAAATGAGATCATTTGAGCAAAAGTTCCGGTCCGATTGACCAAAGCTGACCAAATCACTCCACTCGCTCTGACAGACCTACAGACTCTGCTGCTCTTGCAGCTCAGACAACCAATGGAAAACATGTAAACACGGAGGAAGTGAGCTCGAAAGGAACGAGCTCAGAAACATCGTCCTCCCATCCTTCGCTCGTCCCTCTCATCCACAGACACACCCACACAGCGGAAGTGGGTCACTGGCCAGCCCTGTGAAAGTATGCTAGGTCAGCTGGTGCTCCTGCAGGGTGCCGTTGGCTTCAAGGTGCAGCGCTCCATCTGTTCATGAAGTTGATGGACATGCCACTCCTCGCCGTGAATAATGACTGATGATTAGCGTAGATGCTGCATTGACATTTTTTTTTCTTGGTGGAAAAGATTTATTTATTCATTTCATTTATTCCCACGGGGCATTAGCGACTGTTACTGGCTGTAAAAAAATGCTGCAGACCGTTGCAGTGATGGTGATCACGCTGCCACTCGCAACAACTGGAGGCCTCAAGCTGTGGCTAGCTGGTGCAACTGGCTGTGAAAAAAAAATGTTAGTTAAAAAATGTAGTCACTTTTTCGTGATCTTTTAGACAAATGTGTGAATTGGGTCATTCAGATTTGGTTAACTTCGGCATGTCACTCATCTATCAGTTTCAGGGACCACACCTGTGCTCGTGAAGTGCTTTGAAGGGAAACTGGGGTGTTAATGGAGGGCCTGGTGTGGTTAGTTAAAAAAAAAAATTAATCATCCAGTGTGTAAAATTTGGCTTGATTTATGATTTTTATACTAGTAAAAGCTTAACATACTCTCCATAAATACATAAATATTTAAGAGTTACGCAGCAAAGGAAGGAGTCCCAAAACATTTTTTGTGTGTTGAAAACAGTAGCGAGAGCTGCAATGCTGTCTGGGTTAGAGACAGACAAGAGGCAGAGCTGGAGGCAGCAGAGATTAGAGGCCAGGATGGACAGGATCAGGAATGAGTCCACCAGAGCGTGCGGCACCCTGCGTTAGATATTCTGGAGATAAAGCCAGAGACGCCCGACATGAGCATTATGTTGAATATATCAGTAGAAGGTTGGTAGAGGTTGGAACTACCAGGCAGGAGGCCTGGAGGCAAAGTGAAGACATGTGGACGTGGGGAAAGTGAAGGTTAGGTTAGTTGAGTGTGCAGACATTGCTGTCATGTGGGACTGCAAAAAAGCTGATTTCCACATGTAATGTTGGTGACAATGTTGACATGACAATAAATGATTCAATTCAATTTAGACTCAGTGGACAGGGTTAGATCAGGCATGGGCAAACTACGGCCCGGGGGCCATATGCAGCCCGTTTAACTTTTTAATGTGGCCTGTCGAACTTGAATAAATTATATTAGTAGTAAGTCAGTAATAAAATAGCTGTATTTCATCCATTTGTTTCAGCGTTTAAGAGTCATTTCAATAAAGATCTATATTCCCGTGGGGCTTCAGACACAATTTTGTTGTAATGCTTTTGTTCGTTTTGAATTGACATTAAAGCACAGGTTTTCTACATATCCCAAGATATATATTTTCTCTCCTATGAGGTGGCTCACCAAAACACTCCATCCATCTGCTCCTTCTCCAGCCCCCCTCTGTCAAATTTCAGAACCCATTGGGGCCCACCAGTCAAAAAGTTGGGTTAGATGGAGGCAGTTGATTGGCTACAGGGGGAAAGCCCAAAGGAGAAAAAGGGCAAAAAATTGGTTCCTGCAATGGTTTACGTTTACTGAAGAGACCGTGCTTTGATGATGGCCCGGTAACCAGTTCTATTTGGCCTTCTTTTCTTTTCTTTTCTTTTTTTCTTTTTTTTTTACCAGCACCATCTCTATTATGTCTTTGGAAGCAGTATTTTCAATCATTCTCCAGCCGGCTGCCAGTTTCTTCTGGTTCCCTCTCTAGGAGGCTGCTGTGTCCGTCCCTCCATCGGACTATTCTTAGATCCACTTTTTTTCTGGGTCACAACTGCAACGTCTCCCTCTTCTCCGACTCCCCCTCTCACTTTTTTCTCCCATCCTGCTCACGCTCTCGTCGTTCCTCTTTGCTCGTCCATTTCTTCATTCTGTCATCATATGCGGCCCCCAGACTGACACAGAAAATAAGTGGACAAAAAAAAAAAGTGGACCTCCCCATACGTGTTCCTAACAACATAACTGTAAACTGTAAACTACGAGAACAGCAAAGTTCAACACCGACTGTCCAAATGCAATTGGCTTAAACAGATAATACAATGGTAAATGGCAGTCCAGTCGTTTTTTTTAGTTTTTTTTTTTTTTTTACAGAAAACCAAACTTTTTTTCTTAACACGAGACGCCTGATATCATCAGTTTTGAGAGTAAACAAACACGAGGTTGGAAGACCTGGTGGTGGTGGTGGGGAGGGGTAGTCATTTTTTTTCCACCCGTAATTTTTTTTTTCTTCCTGTGTGCCGCCCTTTGTTTTTGGGAGGAAGCGGAGATCGACTCTGCATTAAGGTCTTTCCCACATCCTGTCAGCTGAGTGCGCCTGGGCCGCACGGACAACAGCAGCCATGTTCGTTTTCCACCTGAGGAAATTCAGTCAGAGCGGCGCAAAAAACTCAGACAGGCTCGGCTATGGTATCGACTATGTGCAATATATACCGTAGACGTGAGCCCCGTGGTGTCACACACACACACACACGCTCAAGCACACAGGCTTTATAGACGCAATGGCGCTTTCCTGTTTATATAGCTGCCTTCCTGTCTAATTAGAGGTGGTAGGAGAGAATGGGGGTCTGTGTGCGTGCGTGCGCTAACCAACATAGAGTGCTCAGCGTGGAAGGCCGCATCACTGAAACATTGATGAGTCAACCTAACATGTGGCCGAGAGGATTTCTGCGCATGTGCGTGTGTTGATAAATTTGCAATCACAGGCTCACTTTTTAGATAAAATAGAATAAAGTGATAATGAATAGAACCAGAACATCCCTCGTACCTCGATGTATTTGTTTCATTGTTGTTGATCCGTCCACGGTCTCTTTAAAGGTCCAGTGTGTAAAAGTTTGATTGATTTATGATTGTACATTGGTAAAAGTTTAACATACAGCCCATAAATACATTAAAAAACGTTTTTAAACGCAGTACAATAAAAGTAGTCTGGTTTATCAATGGATCTCATAAGTATATAGGAATATACATAGCTCAAGAGTCTTGCTCCCAGTTGGCTGCCGTCTTGCACCGCCATACTAAGGAAGCCTGGTGTGGACAATCCAGTCAATCTGACAGCACGTTTTGTATTTAGGGTGACTGTTGACGTCTTCCAATAAACCAACGAAGAAGAAGGTGGATGAGGTATCCAGGTTTGGTGCGCAGGCCACTGCAGTCCACTGGCAAGTTCGGGAGGGGGACGAGTGAAAGACGCTGCAATCTATAATGTAACCACTTGATGTCGCTGTTTCTTCTTCAAAATCTCTAAATATTACACACTTAATATATTACAGCGTTTTCTCTGGTGCTTCACCTTTAGCCGTAGCTTTATATTGTAAACACTGCACACAACGCAGGACTCCAACAAAGGAAATCGTACATTTTGGCTTTATACTGCAAACAAAGTAGCACATATGTTGTTGCGGCATCCTAGCAGTACGACAGGAAATGTTTCAGGATAACAGGGTTGCGTCTTTTGCAGATGTGGCAGGTCACTGACATTCAGCGGACGGATGCTAATGAGGTTTCGGGCTTTAGGTTTCTCGTCTAAAGTGGTTGCTGTATTGACCGACGTGAAACAGATTCCCAGAGAAGGTCTGACCTTCGCGGCTCCCCTGTCTCTCCTCTCCTCCCAGTGAGCTGTCCGTCCGTGCCGCGTGCTCCGGCGTCACCGTTGTCGCCTCGTATTTACGACCCGGTCGCTCACGGCAAGGCCCAGGTCGCGCTGTGATTGGGTGGCTGATGCAGAGGAGCCAGCTCAACATAACTTTCAGGGTTCTCCCCCTCGCCCTCGTTTTCTCCTCACTTTTCCCATCAGGAAATCTGATCCGTCGCGGCCTGATGAATTCAAGCAGGCACTTGCGCGCAGACGGTACGTGCACACACAGCTGCGCGGGCTGGCACGCACATGCGACAAGCCAAGTAGGAAGACGTTTTGTTCCTCTCTCAAGCGTCTGAGCTTTTGTGTTTGTCAATCTTGAGCAAACTTACTGTCCTATAATTACAACAGCCATTAATCTGTGGGATTATTGCCATAATAATACTGCTTCAGTCATAACAATAAACAAGAATGTTGCGAATGTTTTGAATTTCAAGAATATATTTTTGCCGTAGATTAGAAAAAGAAACATTTCCTTGGATCTGGATCGTCTAAATATTTTTCTTCCAAAAAAGTACCACAACAGTTTTATCATTCATTGTTAGCGTGTTACAGCTGGAAGAGGCTCCAGCAGACCCCCATGACCCTGATCTCAGGAAGAAGTGGGTTTGGAAAATGAATGAATGAATGAATGTTAGCGTGTTTGTGTGTGTGATTCTGTGGAGGCGTCTGCCTGCAGAAAACGACTTTCATGTGACAGAAAGTCATGCGCATTGTCTGGGTCCTCCTGTCCTATTTTTTTTCACCGTTACCTCTGCGGATTTGCCCAGATGTTTAGAAGTTTAAACTAAATCCGAACAGCACTTTTTGCCCTGAAGACAAGTGACTGTAAAAGTAGAATTTTAGCTCGAATTGATTTTCATCCTCATGGATGTACATTAAAACCCAAAGATTTTCACATAAGTTTTTTCTTTGTTCTGCTAATCAATAACATCAAATAAATGACCATATATATTATTTCCCAGCCCTCCGCCGGGCTCAACCTTTTTCTAAAAATGAATACTCATAAATAGCAACCATTTATTTCCTTGTGGACATTCAGACATTAGTCATGAGGAACCTATCATGCATGTGATCCAGTGCATAAAGGATTCCAAGTCCTTCAACGTCAGCGAGCAAACAGTCAGTCTTATTTATATTCAAAATAAAAGGTTGAATGTAAAGGTTTTATTAATCATAAAAGGTCAATAGTAATTGTTTTTGATACAGTAGAGCTATATAGATATTATGACAGGTCTAAATCTGGAAGTGCATGTGTAGCAAATTTCTTGACTGGCTTTTGTTGAGTTTTATTTAGAACATTTGAACTTTTTTTTCCCTGCGTATTGCGTCAAAGATGGGTGTCCTCCTCCTCGTTCTGCACAGAAGGACCAATAGATTTTATACCGGGATAGAAATATTGGCAGCAAGTGTTTTCCCCGTCATAAGAAGGACTTTGTCATCAGAGGAGAAAGATTTCCATCATGTCGGGATGAAAGAAAAAAGCGAATTTGTTTTGAATCTGACTGAAATGAAGCAGAGAGTCAGAAAGTGTGCCAAATGAAATAAAATGTAATTGGGTGTTGCGAGTGGAACGCAACATCGGGTCCTGGCACCGTTAGGCAAACCCGCAGAGATTCATCGTTCATAAAACACGATTAAACAAGTTCCAGGCTAGATAATGGCACAGTGTGAGCGGCGGAGAAGAACTCCAATGGAAAAAAAAATAAAAAAAGGGGGGTTGGGAGTGTTACAAATGCCGACACGTAAAGAATTTATGTCGAACCGGCATTTGAGGGAGGCAGGAGGGAGGAGGGGGGAAAAATAAACCTCTGACATGAATCAGCCTTTTAATGATGCTCAAAGAAAAAGACAGAGCACAAAGAGCAGCAAAACGACCAGTCGCACACACACACACACACACACACACACGGAATACAAAGACAGCTGGAAACAAAGGGTCTTTCTGTAAAGACCTGCAGCAGACGCATCCTCTGAAGGACTGCACTGTATCCCGCATGAGTCCCACTATGTGTTTTTGTTCGTGTAATAAAGAATGTATAGGCTCGGCACAGTGGACACACACACACACACACACACACACACACGCACACTGTCCTTTTTGTGTTAAGTCACAGGCTGGAATGTTTTTTTCCGTATGGAATTGCTGTGGCCTCTGTTTGCCCTCTGTTGGGCCCCTTTTGTTTCTTTTCACCTGCTGCCTTTTTTTTTCTCTCAATTCTTTCATCGCTCTTCATATCACGTTTCCTGTCTTTCCATCTCGCTTTGTCTGCAGGTCACCTTTGACACAGATGACATCGCTGTGGTCTCCGCTATAATCACAGATCAGAAATGACCGTCATTCATTGTACAGCGAGTCTTTGTCTGAGTTAAGGCACATACAGTGTTGTGATGAATTTTCTGTAAAGAAAATATTCATTCTTAAAAAAAAAAAAAAGCTAGATTTTTGTTTGACTTAATAAATGTGCAGTGAAGGAAAAAGTTTTTGGGACAGGCCATGCATTTGTGATGTATTGCATTCTTAAGTATACAAGTGCAGTTTCTTGCAGTACCTTCCCAGGGATTTGAGATTGTGTAAAACTTTATAGGTTTTCCTCAGCTGAGCAGTTAGTGATTGGACAAATCAAATTGCATGAACTCTCAAGTTCTACAGATCTCTAATTCTGCTCTAAAACTGACCTCTGATATCAGACATCCAACTTCAGATACTGGCCTGGTTTTCTTTGAATGTGATTCACAATTGAAGTCTGAGACGTTATTAGATTTCCGCCGAGCTCAGCTTGCTGGTGCATGTTGTCATAAAGAGGAGGTTAAGCTGCGCAGCTCCAGCTCACGTGCCTCATCAGCAGCACGTCTGCACTGCTGACTGCAGCTCACACACGTTGAACCATTCAGCATGGTGACCGAGGGTGACCTCAAAAATCCCGACCACTTCTTTAAGGCTCACTAAATAAAAACACATTTTTTCTCACATAGCTAAGATACAAAAGCATTCATAGTTGCTTGTAAAATTAAAAGTGCATTGATTTAAGAATTAGGTTGAGCATTTTCACAAAAAATGCAAAGACATACTGATAAATAGATTAAGAAAGAAATAGTCATATAAATCTTTTTATTTTAAGCGAAGACCTGGAGGATTGCTATGAAACCAGACTATTGAATTAAAGATACAATTAAATGACAGGTTGAAAATAATCAATATCCAGGAGATTTGTTGCTGTACAGGCAGTTTAGATATAAATAGTTGCCATAAGTAATGGGCCAAATGTTACATGTTCTGAAACTTCTGGAGATTCACAACATGTTGAAGAGGAAATGCAGTATGTGAAGTCAAATCAACATTCTGTTGATTATTTTATATTTTCTCCCAGTCACTAATAGTGCAAAATGTCGTTCGCCTCTTTTGCAGGATTTTATATTTGTCTAAAAGGGCCGCTGCTGATACAGGAAAGTCATATTTTTCATCTTAAAAAAACAATCCACTCCCCTTTTGTTTTGTCAGGCGATGGAGAGCAAGCTGCTGGTTGGCGGAAAGAACATCATCGACCACACCAATGAACAGCAGAAGATGTTGGAGATGAAGAGGACGGAGATTGCTGAGCAGGTAGACCTGTGTGTGTTACACATGTTTTTCCCAACAGCGGCTTCTAACCAGCAGTACCTTCATGCTTCTGTTACACCCATAACATGCAATGAATTAAAAGCAAAGGAGCCGCAGACGACCCCATCAGTTCACTTGAATTGCTAAATTCACGCCAACTGCTTTCAGACGCGCAACGAGAGGGAGATCCAACAGCAGATGATGGCCCAGGACGAAGAGACTCTGGAGCTGAGGGACACGTTCACCTCCCTGCAACAGGAGGTGGAGGCCAAGACCAAGAAGCTCAAAAAGGTGAGCAGCCTTGAAAGGCCTCAAAAATAACCTGCTGGGTCCGTCAGACATTCGCCGGTGAATTGTGAGGTTCTAAACGTTACTGAGATAAAAGGAAACCAAAAAAAACTTACATGTGGAAGACATGATATTGTTTTTACAGACCGACGAATTTTCAATATTTTGTTCCTAACTTCAATATATCCCTTTCTACCCTTGTGACCTCTGACCTGGAATCTAATGTCCCCCCTGCTTTGGACACGTACTCCGTAAATCTCAGTACCTGAAGGTTTGTCCTGCCGTCCCGTCCGCTGCCCTGGACATTGGTCACCTTCTTTTTTTTTAACCTCCTACATCATGTCACCCTAACCTCCTCAGTATTTTTTTTTCCCCTAGCCTTGTCAAAATTGCCAGTGGCTTCACAGTAACCCGCTGCGAGAACCTTTCAAACACACAAAACCATGAAACAACATCCCAAAACCTATCAACCCCCCCCTGTTCCTACCTGCCACTTTCACCACCGGTCTGCTGCACCATGAGCAGGACTAACCCAGAACAGCATTGCTGCATTAAAGGTCCAGTGTGTAATATTTGGCCTGATGGCCTGATTTATGATTTTCATATTGGTGAATGTTCAATATGCTGCCCATAAATACATTAATAAAAAGTGTGTATATATATATATATATATATATATATATATATATATATATATATATATATATATATATATATATATATATATATATATATATATATATATATACATACACAAACCTATATACATAGAGCAAGGCTCTTGCTCCCACTCCCACGCTGCCATTTCTGCACAGCCATATTTCTAAGGATGCCTGTGCTGTGTCTCAATTCAGGGTCTGCATCCTTGAAGTATGCATTTTGAAAGGAAGTTGCGTCATAGCACTGCGCGAAGGCTTGTCCCAATTCCCAATAGTCCTTAGGACGCTCCAAATGCGTACTCGGAATGTGCCCTCGTTTTAGCCGATTTCCAAGGCTGCACAGCTACTATCCTTTGCGTACTTGTGTATCCCATGATGCTTTGCGTGCTGCTGCAGAGCATTGTGGGATCCTGGGAAGTCAGCTGAAATTAGCGGCATGTACTGGTAAAGACACGACAACAAGTATTGACGTTTCACATAAAGTATCCAGTTTTTAACGTAGGATTTTACTTATTGGATCATCCAACGGCATCGTTAGATGGCTAACCAATGGTTAGCTTGATACTATAAAAACGTCACTTCCGGGGTTGGCCAGCCGGAGGGAACGGCGGTGACACAACGAGGAAATATGCCGAAGGCTAGACTGTCGCGGGTGGTTACCTGGGAGGCGGGGTTTGGTCCGTCCTTCCAGGCTGGGTCCTCGAAGAACGCTTCCTTCAGACGGAGGACACTCCGTTCGAAGGGTGCAGGCCCTGAATTGAGACACAGCACTGGTGTGGAAGCGTGTTTTGTAATTAGGGTGAATGCTTGCGTTTTCAAATAAACCAATAAAGAAGAAGGACGAAGTATCCAGGTTTGGGTGCGCTGGCCACTGTAGCTCACTGGCAAGCTCAGGAGGGGGAGGGGGAGTGAAAGACGCTGCAGTCCAAAATGTAACTACTTGATGTTGCTGTTTCTTTTTCAAAGTCTTCAAATATTACACACTTAACCTTCAATGCGGACAAGTGCTTCACAAAAAAAGTCCAATGTTGATGCCTTTGAAACGGCACGAGTGGCATCCTCCGTCCCCTAACTGCATGGCGCAGCGGCATCTTCGCCGACAAAGACAAACCCTTGAAGTCATACGAGGTAAATTAAGAGGTCAGCCTCTGATTTGGGTTTCCACTGATGCTGTTTTGCAAGGAAAAGTGGGCAACTTGATCAATCAATCAATCAATCAATCAACTTTTATTTGTACAGTGCTAAATCACATCCAAAAACGTCTCAACACGCTTTGTACAATCAGAGAAAAAGGAACCAACTGGGCCCCCAGAGCAAGCAAAGTGCGACGGTGGCCAGGAAAAACTCCCCTAAGGGAAGAAACCTAGAGCAGATCCAGACTCCAGAGGGCCGTCATCTGCCTATGACCAGTTGGGGTGAGAGGGAAATACAAAAATTGTAGAGAGAGAGACAGAGAGAAAGACAGAAGTAGCCAGAGTGGCTGACAGGCCAGAGTGAGTTGCAGGGTTAAAGCTCTCACAATAAACAGTAGACGCAGATATATAAGAATGAATAATTAAAATATGTGTATAAGTGGATGCGCTTGTTTATGTTTGGGAGGGCAAGAGTCCATAATGGTCCGTGATCTGCCATGAAATCCAGTGCTCGTCCTGATCCTGGTGGCAAAGTCGAAGCGATGGCACCAAGACTCCCAGGGCCGCACTCTCCAGCTCTGGGCGTCGTGGTCATCACCTGCTGGAGACACACAGAGACTGCGGCAGTATAATGCAAATAATTGGTACTACAGGTGGAGAGGAAAAAGTGATAGAAGCTCCACCTGCATAGAGCGACAATCCCTTTAACAGGAGGGAAAGATCTCCCTCAGCGGCCTAGGCCTGTTGGCCTTGATCAACAATGTCTGAACTAAAGCGTTCTCCTGTTTAGTACGTGGAATAATTTCGGGATGAGTCGCGATAGAAAACATCAAAAGAATCTAGAATCATAATTACTGGAGGGGAATAACAGTCACAGCACACAATATTTTTGTCCATGATACAAAGACAACAATTCAGTCAAGGCTGATATGTTGGTCCTCTCAGTGATGATTCCATTTAAAGGGGTGTTTCAGAATTTTTTTACTGTCCAAGTTTGCCAGTGTGCTGTTTATCAACGGAGACCGTATCAACACTTTTCATCCTCTTTCCCCCTTCTGTTGATTAGCAGGGTTTGCTAGGTGTGCTAGGCTAGCGCAAGTCATTGGTTTCTGCTAGCCTGCCAATGAAAACAATCGTACCTACTCCACAGTACACCTGAGGCAAATAGATTACAATACCAGACTGTTGATTTAAATGTCTGTGTTGATAGAACAATTTTAGCAATAAAACTACCCTTGCATGGCATTGCATCTTGAGGGAATAGTCTTTATTTCGACTAGTTAGCTTTACTTTTGTGCACTCTACTCTGCTTCAGCGGTAGGTAAATATAATAGCCGGTAGTCTCGGTAATATCAGTCCGCCGCTGCTGCATCCTACTACCAACTGCAAGAGGTATATTTACGTTTCTGTGACATGGGTACCATTATTTTTATTTGGCAGACAAACAGAAAACGTTGACCTGCATTAGCCTTGCATCAGCGAACCCCTCCTAAACTAAAAAGGACAGGATGAAATTTGCTGAAACGGACTCCACTGGCTAACTTGGAAATGAGATTCTACGTCCAAAATTCTGAACCAACGCTTTCAGGTTCCTCCTAAAAAGTAAAGTAGAGCGCGTGCACTCTCTCATCCTCCCATGTGCCTGCGTGGAAGAACTAAACACATGAGCACATCAGCAACAAAGTGTAAACAAACAATTGTTTTTTTTTATCGTACCATATGATTGGTGAAAACTGGGCTGCTGCCTCATAAGTTTTAAGTAATGCACCGTCACACCAGTCTAGCTCAAGTCAGGATTGGCCCACTTGTTCAGAATCTGTGCAGTTGGCTCGTAAAGAATACAGCAGCTTCGAGGGATGAGGGATGAAAGAGTTGGAATGAGCAGGAGAGAGAGAGAGAGAGAGAGAGAGAGGAGAGAGAGAGAGCGCTCCCGCGTTGCCTTGTGCCTATTGGCCGCCCATCTCTCTAGACGCCAGTGCCTCCAGTGCTGTTGCCATGGAGCCGACCAGTTCGACAGCGACAGCTCTCTTCACCCACCCTTTTTCACTCTCTCTCTCTCTCTCTCCCTCTCTCTCTCTCTTCCTCTCTCTCTCCGTCTCTTTTTTTCCCTCCTCGTAGCTGTACGCCAAGCTCCAGTGCATCAAAGCCGAGATCCAGGACGTGAACGACGAGCACGTGAGGAGCCGGCAGGAGCTGGAGCAAACTCAGAATGAGCTCACCCGGGAGCTCAAGTTCAAGTGAGTGGAGCGTACATCCGGACAGCGTAATGTAAATGAGCAAAATGGGTCGGCATGGTTTCACAAACGGGTCGCTCACTTGGATGCACGCCTCAAAGGCCCAATGTGTGATACTTGGATTGATTTATGATTTTCATATTGGTTAAAGCTCAATATGCTGCCCATAAATACAGTAATAATTATGTATAATGGCAGTACAATAAAAGTCAATTGGTTTTCCTATCCTTAGAATGGTTCTCATGGAAATAAGAATGTACATAGATCTAGGGTCTTGCTCCCAGTCAGCTGCCATCTTGCACCGCCATACTTCTAAGGAAGCCTGGTGTGGACAATCCAGCAGCCTGACAGCGTGTTTCATAATTCGGGTGACTGCTTGCGACTCCAAATAAACCAATGAAGAAGAAGGTGGACGAGGTACCCAATTTTTTGTTTCGCAATCCACTGTAGTTCACTTGCAAACTCAGAAGTGGGAGGGTGGGCGTAAGACGCTGGAATCTAAAGTGTAACAACTTGATGTCGCTGTTCCTTCTTCAAAATTTCCAAATATTAGTCCGTTAACCTCTGAAGAAATATCGGCGCTTCAAGCATCAACATGAACAGATGAAATACTTCAGTTTATCCAATCTGTACTGCGATGTGAGTGGATTTACTGAAGTAACTCTTGAATACAATACTGTATGGTCCAATTCTCATTGCGTGTTTTTGAACAACAATGTGTCATTATAGCCTGACAGTCATCTTTCACTTCTTTTGCACACATGACTTTCCAGAGTAAAAAATGTTAAAGACGCATCTCTGAAAACAAGCCCTTTGTGATGTCACAAAGAGCGCATCTCTTTAACCAGTGGTTCATCTCACCCTGCGACCTTGTGGCCTCCTCGTTTTTGTTCCTTTCCAGCTAAAAAACATTGTTTTTTGGCTGGAAGATAAAATTAAGTGGAAGACCAAATTTGCTGCTTGGTAAATTGTAGTTTGGGGCCATCTGACCCAACTTTAAACGTGTTGTGTTCGTGCAGGTACCTCATCATTGAGAACTTCATCCCACCAGAGGAGAAAAACAAGATCATGAACAGACTGACCTTTGACCCTGAGGAGGATCAGTGGAAGTTTCAACCTCTGGTTCCTGCTGAAAGGTCAGTGTCTTTTTTTCCCAGCCATCAGGTAGAAATAATGAGCCTCAGAAATTATTTTAGGGAATCAGTTTGTCATGTTTTAAACTCTTTTGACCTCTGCTGTTAAAACACAGGAATCTTTCATAGGCTTGTAAACTGTTTTTTGTGTTGTCAACAATTGGTAAAAACAGAATTGTGTAATCTCCAGATACCATTTTGTATTTAGTCTCAATGTGCACAAGACGCATTTTAGGATTTCAGCCCCTCTTTTGTCTCGCGCACCACAGTAAATCGCTGCAGATGCAGAAAAGGCCGACGTCTGCGGTCGGATACAAGCGACCCATCAGCCAGTACGCACGGGTTGCCATAGCGATGGGGGCTCAATCCAGATACAGGGTAAGTTTATGTGTGTGTAATTATGCAAAAGGAGTTTTTTTTTCCGAATGGACGCCGCAGAAGTAAACATTTGGAGATGAAAGGACTAATCGGCCTCATGCTAATCACGTTTTCTTCTTGTTAAATCCTCCGTTCTTCGCTTCAAAGCAGGAATTTCTAACAAACATCCGGGCAAAGACATTACTGACCTAATATTATTATTCATGCTAATAAAAATGCAAACAGGACCAGAAGAATCAATGATGTTCCATCGTGGTTGGGTTTATGGATAAATAGATGCAAAAAATCACCATGGTGATGATTTGTAAATTCTTTATTTTTTATTATTTCATCATCCTTGCAACATGTGTGTGTGTGTGTGTGTGTGTGTGTGTGTGTGTGTGTGTGTGAGCACGGTGGTTCTAAATGGGATGTTGAAACGTAACAACAGAGAAGGCGAGCGTCAATGTCTGCAGATTAGAAGAGTAATCCGCTTAATGCTAATAATGTTTAAAAAAAAAAAAATCACTGTCTGGGATTCAGTAGAGGAACGACAAATGGCTTCATAATTTAAATGTTTCATTCCCATTTATTGGTTGATTTGTTAAAATTACTGACACCAAATAAAAGAGAAATAGATAAAATAAGATATATCCATATATACAGTTTATTATGTGTGTGTGTGTGTGTGTTTGCAGGCTGAAAACATCATGTTCCTGGAGCTGGACATGAGTCCACCAAACACTGCTTTACTGGAGCGCTCAGCAGAGGCAGAGCCAAACCAAAGTCACTCTGTGGACAGCTCGCCCACAAAGAGAAGGGGCGTCCGCAAGTCTCAGTCCTGGTGAGGCCGCTCGACACCTTCGGAACCACAGCCTGCACTGTCACATGATCGCCTGCTACTGCTTTATCAAGCAAGGGCAAAAAAATAGAAACAGCTCACTCAATTGTGGACATTAGATGGACATTTTGTGTTTTGTGGACTGTTTCTAACTCTATTACTATTAAAATGTCCCTAAATGGTATTGTTTAGCATTAGCTACACCCCTCATTTACACACTGTGAAGCTATTTATGATGTTATAATATTCACGATCCATTTAATCATTATTACAGTTCTATAATAGCTTGTTGTGTTCTGTTGCAGGTGCCAGAATCCTAAATCCATCCCTTCGTCTTCTTCCAACGTTTCCCTGGCGGCGTGTCACGCTGCCGCACCCATGGCAGCGCAGTGAAGCTTTAACGGAGGGGAGTTGCTCTTTTTTTTTTTTTTAAAATGTATTTATTTTATTTCCTCCTCTTCCGTTTTTTTTTTTTTTTTTCATCTCTTTTTCGGCCAGTGACCTCACAGTGACGGTTTTCAGTTTTTTGGAAACACAAAGCACCACCTTTGCTCCGCCGACGTGAGGAGTGAAAGACTTCTTTCAAGGAAAAACACAATGACTCTGTCTTTTTTTCTCCCGGTCTACTGATGTAAAGAACCTGTTTCTCTTTGCATGTTCGCGGCTGCAAGACCCTGGATCTTCCTCGACGACTCCTGTGTGTGTGTGCGTGTGTGTGTGTATGTTACCTGTGTACATCCAGCTACAATTGCCTGTCTGTTTTTAATTGTGACCGACGTGGATACGACTGAAACCTCGCTGAGTTTTGAATTGTGTGTAAATATCTTTGTATCATATTAATGTATTTGAACTTCAGGGGTGGGGCAGGTTGGAGCTACGCTGTCTGTGTCAGACGTGAGGGTCGACGTCCGTGTACGCTGTTTTTGAATGTGAGCGGAGGAGGTGCAGTGTCATTAGTGGCGGTCCTGAATGATGACCTGTGGCTCACCTCTCGTCTCGTGTCGTTTTCGCTCCCTCGCCCGTCGCATCGTCTCCATTGAAAATGATCATGGGAAGTGAAAACACTAAGGCTTTGTCACAGTTGTAATGGAAATCTGCCTTCCTTTCTGCTGGGGGAGCACGTGTGGCCATTAGGATTCATTGCAGTTCAGAAGCCATTACTAAAGGTCCAGTGTGTAATATCCGGCCTGATTTATATACAGTATAAGTAAAAGCTGAATATAATACCCATAAATACATTAATAAAAGTGCAGACTGGCAGTACAATAAAAGCAATTTGGTTTTCCTACCCTCAGAACGGTTCTCATATGTATAATATACAAAGAATATACATTAAGGAAGCCCGCGCTGTCAGGTGAGCTTCCTTAAATACCAGGCATTCTTTAAAATTTGACACATTGGACCTTCAAAAACCTATTTTAAAAGCAAACTATGACCTATACCAGTGTTTTTCAACCACCGTGTCTTGGCACATTATACTGCACCGTGAGATAATGTCAGGTGTGTCTTGGAAAATTATCCAATTTCACTTGATTGTTCTAAAAAAAATATATAACATTCCAATTTAAAGTGACTGTGCTTTCAAAGGAATGTTTTTTTCTTCAATTCCTCCCAGGATATCAGCTCTGTGTGCATTTAACCTGGCCCAAGTTTAGCATTGAGTGAGTGTAAATAAATGAAGAGACTATATTGTCATTATTAGGCTAAAAAGTGCAATTTTATAATATATTTGGTTGGTGGTGTGCCATGGGATTTTTCAGTGTAAAAAATGTACCGTGGCTCAAAAAAGGTTGAAAAACACTGACCCGCACTGTACCACTTCCCCTTCTTTGATTTCTTCAGAGTTGGAGGGAAATTGGGCTGGATCCACCAAAATGTCAAGATATGAACCCAAACTTGGCATTGACCTAGTAGTATTACTCATACCACAATTTTTCATATGGTGCAACGGCTCGTCACGGTGGCTCGTCTTAGGAGGACGCTCTTCCTGCTGCTGGAGGTTAAGAGGAGCAGACAGTGGGGGGTCACGCTAGCTAATTATCACTACATTATTGATGCCAACCGATCCGGTTGCAGCGAACCCACTGGTACATCTGCCGCAACTGGGTGGCGGTTGTCCTTTACCGCGTGGCAGAGGTTTACTAGCAGTTTTCAGTCTCTCGGCACGTTGCATTGCTACACACAACGTACAAATTATTGTTGAAAACTAAAACATCAGTGTGATTTTTCCTTTCATATTAGGTCAAAATTGCAATAAAACCGCAGTTAAATGAATTTCTATAAAGACCAATAAGACGTCAAAATATCTTAAAAAAGAAAACAGATCATTCCCTCCATAGAGATGGAGGTATTTGTTGTTCTACCTGTCTGCTATTTTTAAATCTATCCTCCGTTAACATTCTCACTATGGATGTGTTGTTAAGTTACCAGGATGTGTATAAATTTTCAAACTAAAGAGCCTGAAAAGGCCCTTTTTTTGCCATTGAATATTAATAATATTGAAAAACTAGAATATTAAGTGGGCTGAGCGTCTGTTGAGGAAAGTGTACATAAAATTGCAAATTTATTCAAGCTGGGAAATACTATCAAAGCAAATAGTGATTTTCTTTTCCACCAAAAGCGAGAAGTCTGCTTGCGTTGGGTTTTGCTGCTGAATGACATTCTGCACCAACCACCCCCCACCCCAACCCCCTTTGCATTCAGCATCTGTCCCCGCTGCCTCAATTTGTTCATGAATAACCATCTTGAAAGCGGGGCCAACGTGAGTGGGATTTAGTCACTTTGGAGAAGAAAGCCGGTCTGGTGGATAAAATTAGCAGCCGTGAACGTTGCTATCAAGGCGACATTTGTCACGTGTGAGCATCTTTGTCGTGCGAGTCAGTAAAAAAAAAAAAAAACTTTGCGCACGTGTCACAAGCGTGAAGTATTGATCGTGTGTGCGTATTTGGGTTTTTGTGTGTGTGCGTGACTGACTGACTGAGAGTGTGGGTGGGGGAGGAGGGAGGATGCCGGCGGAAGTTGGCGGCGAGGGGGGGAGGGGAGGGGATGAAGATTGGATGCAGGGGAGCAGAGACACTCGGAGAGGGGAGGATCGACTGAGGAGGAGGAGGATGGGCCCCGCTGAGCCTGTTTCCATGGCAACCTGCTAGTAAACTGTTGGGATTTGTACAGAGAGGGGGGGGGGGTTGGGCTGGTGGGTTTCACATATCTGTATGTATGTATGTAACATAATGAAGTGAGCTCATGTCTGACTGACGAAAGAAGGAAAAAAAATCTAATAAAGCGTATGTCACAGGCGTCTGCTTGTTAACCTGCCTGTGTTCCAATTGTGTTGCTGGTGTCGGGCAAAGAAACTATCCCACATGAGGAAAGATTTGATGTATTGCTTCCCTGTAACCAAATGCACCCTCATCAGGAAATGAGGAATTGGTGCAAAAACAATATTAATAATCTCCTGAATCTCAAGTGTTGTTCAATTTGCCCACAAATAGCTATTTTCTGTAAAGCAGCTCTAGACGTTGTAAGGTTTCTTGGGGATATCCACTCCTTTTGCTGTGCTCAAAAACATCTGGCCCTCCAGAGAGATAAAGGAAGTCACCAAAATAAGAATCTTCAACTCCAACGTAAAATCTGTCCCGTTCTATGGAGCCGAGACCTGGAAGATACTGAAAAGCACAATCGGTGAAGTCCAAACCTTCACAAACAACTGCCTAAGAAGAATCCTGAAGATCCAGTGGGCAGGCAAGATCTCAAACGATGATTTGTGGATGAGGACGTACCAAACAAAAGCCACGGATGAAACAGGACGAAGAAGATGGAAGTGGGTAGGACACACACTTCGGAAACCAGGAGCCAACATCGCCAGACAGGCTCTAACCTGGAACCCACAAGGGAGGAGGACTAGAGAGCCAGAAATACCTGGCGGAGAGATCTCCTGGCAGACACCAAGAAGATGGGATACAGCTGGTCGGAGATTGAGAAGAAAGCCAGTGGTCGAGAGCTCTGGAGGTCCCTTGTCGACGGCCTCTACCCCAGAAGGGGTGATAGGCGTAAGTAAGTAAGTGACCTCTTGACGTGACTTTACATCTCTCGTGCACGTTCGCCTGGGCACTCACAGGTCGTTAGAGTCTTTCCTCGGAGGATGGAGCCGCTCACCAAATGAATCAAGATTAACGACACAGGCGCACGATCTCCCAGTCCGTATTTAATATTTTATGACCAGACGGCAGCTTTTGTAGGATTGGATGTGGATGTGTGATTTCAAGGATACTCCAACTAAAACACAAGGAAGGCCAAGCTGCGTCAATGTCACGTCGTGCAATCAGGAAATTACAACATGGTGGGAAAAGAAAATCAGAGCACAGAGCTGCACACTGACTTTGAACACAGCCAGCGATGTGTTTTGACCTTGTTTTACTTAACATTGATCCGACGCATTAATTCATTGCCATTAGCTTCATCGTTACATGTCCTTTTTAGTATCCGTCTCTATTTTCCCTCTGGCTATTATTCTAATCTCCCGTTGGCTGAATCTGCCTTCTGTCTGTAGAATAAGCAGTGCTCTATAGCCACATACATGTATTTACTCATGTTCATATTTCCACTGCCATCATTCTATCCTCATTTATTGTTTTCGTGTTTGTTCTGGTAAAATCCAGAGTGCAATTCTTAATATATACATGTAGTTAGTCTGTATTTTTTTTAAAAAAAACAATCATCTGTATTGGCTTACCCCTTCTTTAACATATAGGTGCTACTTAGATTCTCATTTACTCAGTTAAAACAGTCAGCCTTTAAAATGTCCCATATTGTTTAGTTTTTTCATTAATTACTTCACTCATAATATTAGGCATTGACTAATTATATTGTTTTATCAGGATCAATATCAGGCGAAACTTAGATCTGTTCTACTTGATCAATAATGTGATCAAAAATGTGTGCTATGAGTTCACATAACTATTAACAGTATTACCAGTTGACCCAACTTAATACATCACTTAGCCACGCCGCTTTTTGAGAAAGAGTAAAATAAGGCCAGCAGTTCTACATTTGTACACTCTCACTCTGGCAGGTGCTTCCCTCTGGTGTTGAAGAAGGATAATGCATCTCCTGTTTTGGTAACCATCATCCTCTCCTTTTAATTTAAACTGGAGTGACTTTAAACAAACTAAATTTAATTATAATAAAATAATTAATTGTTAATTTATTATTATTGTTTAGTAGTTAATAAAAAATTAAAAGTATTTTTTGATTAGTTCACACACTGCTGGAACAGCGGCATGCTAATGTTGTCCAATTGTTTTACTATCATTTTCTGTTGTACAATAATGCGATTCGGCGTTAACAGCGTGGTTTGAAGTGAACACTCAGGCACAGTTGGAAGTGTGGATTTCATGCAGACTGCAATTTAAATGATAAATGAATGCATGTCTGTGGGTCAAATATAAAGCCAAGGACTGTGTTCCGAACTGTTTTGACACGCTCTATGAATATGCTCAATAAAGTTTGCTACATGTTAAAACGAAGTTTAATCCTCAAAGCTAATTTACAGTGATTCCCTTCAGACTAAAGTTTAATCTATTGGTGGTAGGCCTTTTAAATGTTGCCTTCAGGGCTGGCTACTAATAATCATCTTCCATTTATCCCCTGCAGTTTATGTGTATGACCCCTAAAATGTTAGAATAACTTAAAGTTGGTGATATTGCCATTTCATACTATTTTCAAGGTAATTCTCGGCGGTTGCTGACCAGGGCTCAAAAACGTGGGTATTCAAGATGTGTTTTACAGTAAGGACGTGTTTCACTGGAACATTTTCTCTGTTTTTTCATAAAAAGAAATGGATGAAATAATGATGTGATTTGCCTGTGCTCCGACAAAAATGTAAGAAAGACAAACACAAAGAAGATGGAAAAAGGTCACGTAAAGAGGTGAAATTTCAATGCCTTATTGTGTAAAATTGTCATTTTTTCAAAATCCTCTTATTTGTATAATTGTAAACGAGATACTTGACTTCACCTGAAAATCTCGTCAGCAGCTTTTCAGCGTTACTCAACAGCATCCCCTAATGGTGTAATGCTAAAAGACAGGGGACGATGAGTAATAGAAAAAGAAAGCAATAAAACGTTTAAATTCCATTGTAATTGTTTTATTACGTTTATGACACAGATTGCTATTGTGGAGATTGTATACATATAGAAGGTATGTGATATATACTGAACATTGTAATATCTTACATGTAATGAGTGTAAAAGTCTCAGTCGTACAACATTATAATGTTTGATTTGTAATCAGTGATTATCAATGTAAAAAAGTAAACAATTGGTTCTAATAATGATTGCTATTCTGGAGCAATAGTTTCAAAAAAAAAAAAAAACAGTAAATCTAGTCAGCTCCATCTTATATTCATTCTCAGATATTTAAAAAAAAACATATTTAGTTTCAGTTGTCGATAGTCTATCAATCAAATTAGATTAGATTAAAACTATATTGTTCTACTGCTTTGTAACCTGAGCAGAGAAATCCAGCAAGGGGACCCTTTTGGAAGTAGTAGGAAACTCACACCAGAGCTCCTCGACAGGACTCAAGAAGGTAACGTTGGTTCGGCTCAGCCAGCGAAGAAAGTTCCCCAGGTTCTGATCGCAGAGGAAGCGGTTCGCTTTTAAGTTGAGGGCAGCGAGAGAGCTGAAAGCTGCGGGGTCGGGGTAGCCTATAAAGTTGTTGGAGAGGTCAAGTATTTTGAGACTTCTGGGCAGCAAATCAGGCTGGACATAAGTCAGGTAATTAGATGAGAGGTCCATCTCCACCACCGAGGTGAGATATGTGAAAACACCTCGAGGGAGGGACCGCAGGAGGTTGGAGCTCAAGTTCACGGTGGTCACATTTCCTAGATTTTCAAACAGATCCATGCACTGAAGCTGAGACCAAAAGGACTGCAGGGAATTCCCGTGGAGATCCAGGACTTTTAAGTTATTCAAACCGAGTCCTGATCCTTGCTGACCGCGTGGGCACACCCTTATTGGGTTTCCTCCATAATGGAGAACTTGGAGGTTTTTCATCCGACTTACAAAGACGCCCACGTCCTTCATGTTTCTCAGTCTGTTGTTCTCAATATTCAAATACGTGACGGTTCTGGCAAATCTCGTCAGGCTCCAAGTTGATGATGGCTTCAGTTTATTGTCATTCAAGAGCAGATATTCCAAGCTGCCCAGTGATGAGGGGAAACCAATTTCTCGCAGAGAGTTTCCCGTCAGGTATAAGGCCTTGAGGTTACGCAGTCCCTTAAAAGAGCCAGCGCCTAAGACCCCTATGTGATTTTCGGACAAGTCCAACACGGTCAGGTTTGTCAGGGACGCAAATGTGTGAGAATAGATTTCCCCCAGCAGGTTACGCGAAAGGTTGAGCATTTTTAGATTTTCCTCAAGACCCGCAAAGGCATTTCTGTGTATCTGATTCACTCTGTTTTGGGAAACGTCAATGACTGCTGCCTCTTTCATCTGACTAAACATCCTCGGTGACAGTGCAGATATCCGGTTTTGAGACAGGTCTAAAGTGACGACTGAGCTGTTCATCAGATCTTTGAAGGTGCTGTGGTCTGGATCGTTGAGATTATTGAATGTAATACCCCTGCCAATGTGTCCTGACAACTTGAGATTGGAGATCGGCGTCCCCTTGATGGCTCTGAAAAACCTTTTCAATACATCCACGCTGAATTGGTTGTTGGACAGGTCGAGTGTTTTAAATGATATTCCTCTGAAGGGATTTCCACATTTCTCCCAGTCAAAACTGCCAGCGGACTGGGCTCGAAAGCCGACTGAGTTCAGATTTAGGTTCCTGAAGTGCTTTCCCCGGAAACCAACCAGATCAGATTCACAAATTCCATCTATGGCATTCAGTTTTAGGTTGATGTCTTTTAGATTTGTCATGTTTGCAAAAAACATGGATGGCTGTAGCCTTTTTATCTGATTGCCAAAGAGGTCAAGGGACTCCAAGGACGACAGAGGTTCCAGATAGTTCTCCATCAGTATGGAGTCTGTGAGCGAGCAGTAATCCAAATAGAGATTCTGCAAGCCAGACAGCCCAGCAAAAGCCTTGGGCTCCAGTTTGAGGCCTTTGTTCAAGCCAAGCACCAGCCTCTTCAGGCGACCTTGTCTGCTGAAGGCGTCGTCCCGGATCACCAGAGGAACGTACTGGTAGCCAAGGTCCAGCACCTGCAGCTCCTCCAGGCCTGACAGGGATGTTGTGTTGATCTCAGCAATGCGGTTCATCTCCAGGTAAAGGTGCGTGATGTGGGGAGGGAGCCGAGGAACCCACCTGAGGTTCCGGGATCCACACGAGGCTACAGATCCCGTGATGAGGCACGATGGGGAACAACCAGGCAACTATAAGAAACAATTTGTAACACAAGGTTTTACCATCGGGAAAATTCTAAAGCTTCTGCTTAATTTTTTCTCATTGCAAACTGTCATTGAGCTTTCTAGGCACTAATACTGCAGATGTGTCATTTTTGCAATAGTCACTTCATTGGCTGTCATTGTACTACCTAGAAACAACAATAAGCCATTTTAGCATACCAATGGATGCTAATACCACACAGTTCTGAAATTCTTCCCTTTGTGATGTCACAGAGGGGCTGATATATCACTAAACTGCTTTTGATATTACAGTTCAGGACTTAAAGAAAATAGGTTCAGTGAATAAGTAAATAAATTAATATAATTTAACACCAGACAAAAGCAACAAAAATACCTTTTAAACATTTTATGTAAGTTTTAAAAGTCCTTATACTTTAGTATCATTCTTAAAAACATGGACTAACTGCAGTACAATGTTATGTAATTCACAGGAATATCGTGTCGTACACGATCCGAGTTTACCTACCTGTAAAAAAACGTAGATGGCGACCAACTGCAGTCCCAGGGTCCACATGTTTGATGTTCCCGCCAAGAAATCCAGCCAAGAATAAAAATATCAGGTGTTCAACTAAGCACAAGTCTGTTCTGGTGGTGCCTGCTGCCAGCCTTTTTTATGCCAGGGTATTTGCGTCACTTAGATTGATCATTGGACTTACTGTGTGGCGTAAACACGACACAGGGTGGGGTTTCCCTTTTCCCCGGTTTCCCAAATTTACGTGAGGATGGAAGTACCCTCATATATCTGCCACTGTTTTCGTGGCTGTTCCAAATACCTGACGTTGCTAAGATTGCGATGTGGAATTTTTTTTGTTACATTTGAACAAAAAACAAAACAAAACAAAAAATTGGATGCCAATAGAGTTAAAAAAAAAATCATCACCTTGACAACAGGGTCACTGAAAAATGTCAACGATATTACAACGTTTGTTACAGTTTTACTGTTGCTAATTGTTCTTGCAAACTTAGTTCTAAAAAATGCCTAAGGCAATATATCCATTTGGATATTGTCTTTTTATATATATATATTATTGATGTGTTTCATGATTTATCAGAATCCTCTGTTCTTTATGTTTTTAATAGTTAACGGTTGACTTTTTTTGTATTGTATTTAATGTACCATTGCATGTTCATGATTAATTTACCAACAATCGATATTTCACTGAAGCATTTTGTTTTCTGGTTGATTTATATATCCTACCAGATACATTTAGAACTATACACATTAACTTATTAGTATCATTGCAGTCACGCCAATAGACCATCAATACCACAACTTGATGTTTGTGCACGTGAGGACTTGAAGAAAAACTGCCTTGGTCAGAGGATGTATTCGAAAGTATGAGCAACAGGTGAGTACTTGAAGGAAAACTGCCTTAGTCACAGGATGTTTTCAAAAGTATGAGCAACAGGTGAGTACTTTATTTCAGTAAGTTTTGCTTTTTCACAATTTAAAAAAAAACAACCCATTCCTCTGTCAGTGGTCAAGACTGTTGACATTTAGGGCTCAGCAATACTACTTCTCTTTTTGAGAAGCAAGAAATCAATAGGATATGACTCAGGTAAAAGTAATCTTAAAGAACACTGTGACCTTAGAGAAACAAAAGTCAGCTGCTAATGTACATCCACTTTATGTGTGATAAAGGGTGTGTGTGTGTGTGTGTGTGTGTGTGTGTGTGTGCGCGCGCACGCGCCTTATTTGATCACACCAGGCTGATGAATTTTACAACCACTGCAGAATAGGGGCTTGTCAAATGCAGAGAGACAGGGAGCACCAACTCTACTTTCAAATGTCAATCTGCTTTTTGAATTCATTTATTTTTTAATTAACATTTTATTATATATTATATTATTGGATTGTTTAGCGCTTACACAACCTACCAAACAGTACAATGTAACTATGTATGTTGCCTACCCCCGTGAGAGAAAGATACAATGCAATACATTCAAGGTTAAAGGTTCATGGTTCATGGTTCAAGGTTTCTTTGTTAGTACCTTACGGTAAATTGGTTTTGCAGGCAGCATATGTAGTAACATGTACTATTGCAATGTACTCTTGAACTCTCCCAAATACAGTAATAAGTGAAACTTGGATCAGTCACGAATCCCTTGCAACTGTGTACATCTGCATTGCTGCGTAACAAAATCTAATCTGATGACTTTCGATATAATAATTACAATTTACCATGGTCACTTCACATTCACTCACTGGCAAAATGTGGCTTACACAAACCATATATATTTATTTAAATGACTCAATTCAGTATCAAAATAAGCGTATAAAGTAAAATAAAAAAAAAAAGTCAGATACAACGTATTAAGTGATGCTCGAGTACCTCGCAGCAATTTGAGATTGTTTTTTTTTTTTTTGTAATGAAAGATGCGCTATGTATACAATTCATTGTCGTGATTATTTTGGAGTTGGTTTCGTGTCAGCGGCGTACACCGCTCCTTGTCAGCAGGGGAGGGGCGGGGCGGGGCGGGACGGGACGGGACGGGGCTGAACAGGGGAGTGACTTCTTTCAAAAATAGTACACTTCATCACAGCAACCGGTACAGCAGCAGCGTCTGTGAGCGGGCGGGCGGGCTCGGAGGGTGTGAAACATGCTTGACTACGGAAATAAATAACGGGACCGAGTGGAAACATATTGGAATCCAAAGAAAGAAGGACAGGGGAGAAAAATAAACTCACACTGGGCTACAGCGAGCTAGAGTTGGTGCTGGACTTTTTTTTTTTTTTTTTTTGCGTGTAAATGTTTGGCATTTGGTCGCGAATACCTGGCGAACTTACTCCCGGTGAGTAAAAACCGTCGTCATATTCAGAGCCTGTGTGAACGTCTAGCTAGCTAGCGGTAACAAACACGGACGTCAGGACGCCTTTTTATGTGCTTCACATGACTTTGAAGGTGAATGCCTAGCAGGGTTCGCGGGGAGAAACCCAACTACTACACATTCATTCTGCCGAACAAGGTGAACACAGAGTTAAACTTTTCTGCAACATGGCCGCTTCGAAGTCAGGCAGCTTCCCTATGAGTAAAGTTTTGGCAGGACTGAAATAAGGTTTGATCAAGGACTTTGCAACCCCCCAAAACAAAGCCATCGGTGGACCTTCGAGACATGGCACCTTAAGAAGTTTGGGTATTTTGCACGTTTGTGCCGTCATTCCAGCCCAAAGTCATGCACACTTTTTCGTCTGTAAACTATTTGGAATTGAACTGTGCGTGGTACACTTCCCCTCATGGGAGAAACGACATTTCATTCAAATAACCTGGACATTTACGTGCTCGGGGGTCGTCGTCCACTACGCAGGCGCTGTTTGCTGGCATGTTGTAGCTGTTTGACATCAGGACAGTCCAGTGTGGAAATCGGCGCAACTCTTTATCTGATGGGGAAATGCACAACAGCAAGGTCTCTAAAACTGCCTGTGTTACGAATCAAAAATAGCACTGCCAATTACAGGTTTGCTTTTTTTTGGGCCAAAATAGCAAAAAATAAATGAGACACACGGGGCTCCGTCTAATCAGCAGCACTCGGTTTACTATAGCCTGTGGGCAGGAAAAGTAATAATGGGAAGTTTCAGCTTGGAAAAGGTGTCACCAGAGAAAGACTGCCTGAAGATATATTCTCCCCAGCACTGGGAAAATGTTCACGTCATGTGCATGTGCAGACTGGACATCAAACTGAGCAACAGCCACTAAAGACTAAATCAAAACTTTGGCTTAATTTAAAACGAAAACTTTAATAGTACTGTTCTTATATCGATGCTTAACTTAAGAGTTTAACACTAGAATATAATTTTAACATAGTATTATTTTTGAGGAGCATCATAGTTTAATAGTTCAATAGCAGTTGTGCACTGATTTTTTCCCCCCCCCCATACTGTTGCTGCTTCCTATGAGGAGATAGAGCTAACATTTTATCTAGTAAATACCTCTTTTTTTTATGCATTAGTTCCAGACCGGTGTGCTTCATCTTACAAAAACCCTCATATACGTCTGACCTGTTCGCAGATGCGTGCTTTGTGCTTCCGTTTGGAAGGAAAGTGTTTTGTTTACATCTGAAAGCGTGCTAATGAAAGAGCCAAACAAGCCCCAACCTCCCCCACTTTTCCTGGCACCGTGCACAGCCTTCACCTCCTCCTCCTTTCTCCTCCTCCACCTCCTCCACACGATAAATCGACTCAAGTCTGTATTTTCTCCCAACAAGGTTTTAACTAGGCTCGTTTCTCGACTTCAGAGGACCCCTGTGGTTCCTCCGAGCCCAGCCTCCACTTTTAGAACATTTTAATTTCCGAGGTCTCGCTCGCGCAAGATTGTAGCTTCATCTGATTTACAGTAGCGCTGATTGTGTTGCTGTCTCCTCTGTGGGTGGAGGATAATAGCAGTGAGGCAAAAAACCTGTGATTAGAAGGTCAGTCCCTACCAGCTTCTTGTTATATAATTTTGCGAGAGTTAGATTACAGTGAGCTCTTAAGTCTCCCTCATTCACTGCTTGTATGTAGTCGACGCGGCGCTTCGAGGCTGTGGTTAACATGACAAACACAGAAAGAATTAATAATTCCGACGCAATTTTTTTTTTTTTTCAGGCCACCCACAACGGTAGGCTTACTACCTTCTCATCGCTTTCAGCTGAAATCCAAAAGAAAAAGTTTGATTATAATGGGTAATTTTAATGGATTAAATATGTAGCAACCTTTTGTAGTTGTGTGGTTGTTAAAGATGCTGGCTAACGGGATTTCAGTGCATCACATTTTCCCTTTTACCTACATTGTTTGCAAGCTAGTAGCACTGTTCATCTTGTGCATGTCCGTGGTTGTTTGATTGTGCAAACTTAAAATATGTTGCAGGTCGCTGTCTTCAGTGCTTCAAACACAACTCTTGCTTCATACTGTCTGTTTTTGCGCTCTCTTCCTGTTGCTTTCACCGTCTGTTCAAGCTCCTTCCGCCCTCTGTGTGACCGCAAGTTATCTCTCTGATCTGTCACAAATCTGTTAGGATTTCTTTTTTTTCTTTTTTCTTTTCTCCATACTTTACCATTCCCTTTGACATTTCATCGTCTGACTTATATTTGTAGTTTTTCTTTTTACCTCCCTTTGGGCCCAATCATCGGCCATCACCGGTCTACGTTTCTGCTCTCGACTCAGGTAGCGTTAACACCAAACCTGACACTGCGGCTTGGAGGTGTTAATGCCCTGTTCTACTGATGGCAGAACATTGACGTAACAGTCGAGTTCTGCAGTTTGCCGCGTTACGTTGGTGTCGTCAGTGTTGAATTATTAAATCAGGATTAACAGCCGCGGAGCAATGTGTGGACCACGGTGACAAAACTCGGCGCGAACGCAACCTCGGTCTACTTTGGCAAAGTGATTGATCAAGGTTTTTTGTTCGCATTGCAGAGGTCCGTGTTGAGAAAAGCAGGTTGCTGCTTCTTTGGGCAGTATTTTGCTGGCCCCCTTTCTTTACTTACTCCAAGAAAACACATTTTTTTTGTAGATTCCGTCTGAATTCACATGGCACAGTACTAAAAAAGAGCACCCAGTGTGACATTTAACGCAGGCCGCTGATGGGCGAGGGCCACACATGTTGACAAAACGTCACACACGCCTCCTGCTGTCATTCTATCTCGCTGTCTACGCAGCCATTTGTGCCTCTCCTAACCGCTTGGTTACCTTTTTACTGAGTGAAAGTGCCAAAATGTACGCAGACATACAAGATGGAAATACAGATCTTTCAGTATTTATATTTGTTACGCGTGCCACTTGCCTTGTGGCAAAGCTGGAGCGAGACCTGTGAGTAACTTTCCACATTTGGGGGGGAAAAAAATGAAGATTTTTTTTTTCTTCTTTGAGTCAATCGCTATTACTCAATGTCAGTTTTGTCTCTTTTCTATGGAAAATCTGGCTCTGCGTTCCGTCGAGAAAAAGAGAAGTCCTTCTCTCTCTCTGATCACACGGCCCCTTTTGCCTGTAATCAGAGAAGCGCCCCTTCTGTTTTTACCTTCCCGGTGACAGCCAGGGGTCGTACCAGGTCGGCCGGATTGTCTCTATGGCAGCACAGGGATCAAAGGTCAGGAATGAAGGATACCAGAGGCACCGTGCAAGTTCTGCTTCCAGGTTAATCGGCTTGTAAAGCCCTCAGTGAGGTGTTCCTCTATTGGGGGGGACGAGTCAGAGGAGGTTATTTCAGGTTTTTAGCAGCCGACAAAAAGTCTGCCGGTTATATTTTTAAAGTGTGATTCATCTGCGCTGGACCCCATACACGTTTAACAGAAATCTTGCTGCACCCTACCTGAAATACGTCCGTTCAAGACTGAATGAAGTCAAGTTTGGCCAAGTTTTTCCACCTCCATCTACGGCCCTGTTGTGCGCATTCATCAACCACGAGAACCATCACAAATAAAATGTGTCCTCTTCTCCCGAGACAAAGTCATGCATTCCTCTGACAACACACTGGAATTTCTTGAGGTCCTTCGGCCCTGTAATAAGCAACCACCCCACTGACAATCAGCGCGACAGTGTTTGGTCACAAACCAGCGTGAAATACCATCAGAAGAACTCAAATCCTTTTTCTTGAGTCTAATCAAGGAACTAACTGAATTTCTCATTTTGTAATAGCTTTTGTTGCAACATTCCATCCGTTAATGTGAAACATCAAGTGGCCCATTAAGCCCAAAGTAACTGAGGACGTGAGGTTCAGACAAATGATCCACAAGGCATTTCAGAATGTGAGAAGTTTAAAGCTTTTACGATGACCAAAAATAGGTCTGAATATTTAGAAAGTTGCTTTGTATTTTTATTTTGCTTCTGTTATTATTTTTATTATTAGTGATTTCCAATATTGACTTTTTTACCGATTTCCCGATATTGTCCAACTCCTAATTTCCGATACCGATATCAACCGATATCAACCGATACTGATATACGCGGTCGTGGCATTAACACATCGTGGCTAATTTGTATTGTGTTGCCCTGCTGGATCTCCCGCATGATGTCGTCAGTTACGAACGAGCTATTTTGTTAGCAGCTAGCCACCACTGAAGCCACTCTGCTAAAACACGCGCGTCACTTGCTGTTGTGCTTCGATGCGGCTTGATGACATCATCAAGCGTAGTAGAGACGAGTAAAGTAAAGTATTGTTATTTACCATTTAGTAATACCAGGAAATTCGAGGAATTCATTTTTTGGCATGACCGGGAGAAATTTAAAAAATGACATTTTTTATAACATTTTTTCCCAATACTGATATTTTCCGATATTCATTTTTAAAGCCTTTATCGGCCGATCATATCGGGAGGCCGATAATATCAGACTTCCCTGATTATTACATTTCTGCTTGTAGCAACAAGTCCTGTCTTTTCAAGATTTATTTCCAGGATGAAGGCAGCTCTTTGGTATGCCGGCAACGTCAGAGTCTAAAGTTGCAACATACTGTATATAAATAATGTAAACAGACACACACACACACACACACACACACACACACACACACACACACACACACACTGGTCAGGTCCTGTCCAGTCAGGCCAAACGATGAGAATAGCCAACAGCTGCAAACCGTAATATGGTCATGTGGCATGCACCGTGTGTGTGTGTGTGTGTGTGTGTGTGTGTGTGTGTGTGTGTGTGTGTGTGTGTGTGTGTGTGTGTGTGTGGTTCACAGGGTGGCTCTTGCACCCTCTCGCCCCTCTTTAGTAGCGCCTCGCCTGCCTGGCCGACGCCCGTCGCTGTATCAGTGTCAGGGCGGCTCTTCTTCTCTCGCTCCACAACACTCCAGTTTTTGGGGAGATTTAACCTGCAAAATTTTTTTCCAAAAATCAGCGGTGAGTCAACCGTGGAGGCCGATGCGGAATGATTTTTTTTGGTTACGAAATGTCGCCGACCGCGTATAGCGCGCTTTTAGGCTAAGTGCAGCTGCCTACCTAAGAACAGGTGTGTTTGTGCGTGAGGATAAAGTTTGTGCGACCATTTGCCTTGTTCGTGCACGGGGGTGTTGTGTAAGTGTTGCCATTACCCTGCCAGGGTACAGTAGTGCATGTGTGTGTGTGTGTGTGTGTGTGTGTGTGTGTGTGTGTGTGTGTGTGTGTGTGTGTGTGATGGGTTACAGGACAGGTGTACTCGCTGGGTGGTCTGTGGTGATGCATTGGCCTCTCGCACCCGTAGTTAAGCGGTCAAGCAAAAACCTTGTATCTCAGCCTGATGATAAACTTCAATGTTGCACGGCAGCAGGATCCTTCAGGCAGGTTTCACCTCTAAAATCCAGCTCCTCTATCTCGACCGCCAGTAGGTAAACTCCCCCAGACTCCGTGACCCTGTAGTTTATATAGATATAAGTCTTCCCCGCTGTGTGACAGATTTTATTATGGAATTTTTGAGAATTCAATTCACATCTTTCTCTTGTTCTTTTGTTCTGTTTCAATTCACTTAAGACTCTTTTGATTGATGGATTTATAGTCTGTATTGTTTGTTGCTTTTAGTGCTACGACAGCATCTGTCTATCTGTCTATATATCTATCTGTCTGTCTGTCTGTCTGTCTGTCTCTAAATTCTAGCTCTATCTATCTGTAAATTCTTGCTTTATCTATCTCTAGCTCCAACTCTATATCAATCTATCTATCTATCTATCTATCTATCTATCTATCTATCTATCTATCTGTCTGTCTGTCTGTCTGTCTGTCTGTCTGTCTGTAAAAAAGTGTGAAAACAAGATGTTTGGTTGTTATTTTCAGTCGAGTGTGAGGACATTACATCTGTGCTGTATCTGCGAGGCCAAGCTCTACTTTGTTCAACCAACGACCTGCAGTTCTATGCTTGTACCGCTGCCCCACTTGGTTGCCCCAACACAGCCAAACAACACACATGCATGTACAAAAAAAAAAAAACCTGCACTCTTCTTGTTCATGCTCTTGCGCAGAGGAAAGTTTCTGTTCCTGTTCGGCATTTCCTGTGTTTACGCAGCAACACTTTTGCAACTCGGTCATGCAGCTGCTGTAGTTCTGTTGACTAAAAAAAAAAAAAATAGCAATAGTCAGATTTTGATGAAACTTCAAGAATGCACCGTAACCTTGGACAGGTGAATTAATTTGACCTTCTCTAAACTTTTGAATGCAATACATGTGACTGCTTAATGTCTTCAAATCAGTTGTTTTTTGACACAAGGCAATTACAGTGTCAATTACATTTCTACTTCCATACCCGACTGGCACGATTAAATACGTCAGCGTTTCTCAACTGGTGGGTCGCCACTGACTTTTGGGGAAAAATGAAGAAATTTTGGGCATCTGTTTTGCAGGAAACACAATTCAATTCAAGAATTTCAATATTCATTCACTGGACATGTCAGAAAAAGGGCTTGCGTTTTTATTTTTGTGGAGTAAATTTGAGAGCTGTGGAATAGATTTGTGGACTTCATAATAAGGAAGCAAACGTGTTTCCTGAGACTCCAGCAGTCGAGAACCACTGCAACGTGTTAAATCACCGTAGCAGCAACTTCACCCTCTCCATGAATTTCACCTGAAAGTCCAACGGCCTTCGCTTTTAACGGGCGGCGGGTTTCCCCTCGTGCGTCTGCGGGTTGAACGACCGAAAATGAGCCACAAAAGAGTTAATGGGTAACGTGACCTCTGACCTTAGCGTTAGCGCCGTGGGGCTGCTGCAGTCAGGCTGCCCTGTGCAGCAACTGTTGGTATTTGCGGTCGCTGTTCAAACGTGTTCCCAGCAGAGCCCTACCAATCAGAATGGCCTGACATAACGTTTTCTGGGGGATCTGCAGAGATTTTCTGGAACGATTAATCGCTCAGGGCCGCTCTGCCGGGGGTGTGAGATGACAAATAAAGATCTGAATCTGGTTTCTATGCGCAAACTTTGTCATTTTTATTTGCAAATGCTAGTCACAGATGAGCAGCGGAAACAAAAGTACACATTTGTAGCAAACTTGGAACAATCCTTCGCCCCACCATGACCTCAAACCTCTGGTACAATGAAAGTAGTGTGATGTGCATGATGGATGGATTAATAAATAAATAAATAAATGAAATCTAAATTAAAAGAATAAATACTCATTAAAAACCCAGCAAAAAAACAAACAAACATGCAAACTGTAAACACCAACATGTTTGTGGGTGTAATGAGTGCGCAGAGTTGCTAATCATCCTCTTGTTGTGTCTCTGTCGGTGTCCTCCGCTCTCCTCTGGGATGCTATTGTGCTTTGGCTGAATGGACCTCTGTTAATTGGCTTTCTCCCTCTCTGTGTCCCCCCCCCGCCCCCGTCAGACGTCCGTTATTGAGGCTCCTCTGTCCTGTGTGACCCCCCCGACACAGAGAGGTATGAACACACACACACACACACATACAAAACACAACCCTTCCTCAGTGGGTGTGAAGAGACACTGCTCCTTTATTGAAACTGGGCTTTTCACTGCTGTTTGGGTTACACCCTTCAGTCTGCACTGAGTGGGTGACTGTATCCACCTGTTGGGAGGGAGGAAAGGAGGGCGGTCTCTGTGTAGAGCACTGGTGGAGTCCCAGGACCAGCATTTGGTTCCTTATCATGAAGTCGCGACCCAAATTTGATCCACAAAAATGAAAACACGAGCCCACTTTCTATCATATCTCAGAAATTGAAATCCTTGAATTAAACTGCTCAAGAAGCCACGACCCAATCAAAACAGTTCTGCAGACAACTTTTGGGTCGCGACCCACCAGTTGAGAAACACTGGTGTGGAGCACACTGTGCGTTTCCGTGAAGCTAATGCCGAATGGCATGCGGCAGTAGCGTGCGCTGCCTCCTACACAAGCACGGAACAAAAAAACAGCCACACACACACACACACACACACAGAGGCCGCTGCATACACGTGTTCACTTCTGTTTCCGTCATCTGCAATTCAAACAAAAGGAGCGTCATCGTCTTCATCTTCATCATCATCATCATCATCATCATCATCATCATCAACGCAGGGCTCAGTCAGTGTGTTCACTGTTTCACTTTGCACGTAAGCGGCTCTAATCCCATCGTGCTCCACGTGAATCTGTGACAGTGTTGTTAATAACAGAGAGGCGAGCAGATGGACGTGTTTGTCCCCCTGTGGGAAATTGATTGAAGCAGCAGTCAGGTGACATCTCTGCACTCCAACCATAGGCTGAACACCCAACGTTGATGCACGAGCAGCACCATCAGAATTGCTCCCATCCTATAAAATCTTTTTAATCTTTCAGTGCCAAATTCAGATGTCCAAGAAAATAAGTCTACACGTCTGCGAGCCAATAAGACAGTTGGCATTCACGTGTGTTAAGATCGAACGTCGCTGCCGATTCGCTTTCATAATACAGGCCTATAAATGAGGCCTGGACTAAAGACACTCGCAAGCTCTTATTGTTTTATTGTTTACGTTAGAGTAAAAATTAGCATCATGCCAAAGAAGGCCAATGTGTGGCTCCACTTCATTAAGTTGGATGAACTATAATAATATACATTTATAATATACATTTGTGCCAAGGATGTAGCTGCAAATCAATATTCAATTTGGATCCTGATTTGAATCAGCAGTAAAAATGGAAAATAAAAGTTTTGCTACAATAATAGCAATGCATTGTTGTCATTGTTCAAAAAGATTTAAAACATCTGGTATCAAAAAAGAAGTATCGCACTGGAACTGATATGGAAATTGGCATCATATCAAAAATAGTTCAAATGATACCAAGCCCTATCATCCAACATACGTCTGGTGCTTTGAATAAGATTCTAAGGAAGCAGTGCGGTTGCACCTTGTGAACAATGTTTCCCCTCCTATCACACTTCTCATTTTTGCTTCACGTGACGAGTCCCGTTGATCTGAACCAGCCTCTGCTGGAACTTGTCTTTCTGTTTGTCTGCAATTTTGCCGACGTCAGCGCTTCGATGTCGGAGCTGAATCGGTCACTTCGCATTGAGGAAGGCACGACGCTTTGCTTTCCTTTGCTCTGGCAAAAGACAAGAAAAACCTTAACAGCCGCAGTATCGTCAATGAAGCTAGTCTCCGGCTCTTTATTGCCTCGCTTTTCACTGACGGTCACAAAAAAAGACACCGGCCTCCCACAGCTTGATTGCGCTCCGTGTTCTTAAATCGGTGTTTAAATACACGCTGGTTTGGTTTTAGTTTGTCAGAAATGGGGCAGAAAAAAAGAAGTTGAGACAAAAAAACAAAAACAAAAAGCGAGGGAGCGAGTCTCCTCCTTCGCCCCGGGCCGTAGCCGGGTGTAATTGTGGGGAGGGTAATTATATCCAAGACGGTTTGGAGCTTTTGGAGTTAAAATAGGAAACAAACCTCACAGGCCAAATGTTCCTCCGTGTCACCGACGCAGACAGATGGACGGCGGCGGCAGCGCCAGTGATCACGCAGGCTTCGCTCAAAATAAAAATGCACTCATCATGGGAGACTTGGTGAGTCAGTCGGGTGGAAATTTTTTTCAATTTTTTTAATTATTATTATTATTATTATTATTATTATTATTATTATTATTATTATTATTATTATCATTATTATTATTATTATTAGCCTGTTTTAATAAGCAATCCAACACTCACTAGTTTTAAAGAAGTAAAGTTAAAAAAAAGTCAGGACTGAAACTACTCAGCATATATATAGTTCGTTATTCACTCGTTAGTCAATATTGAAGGAAAACTTAATACACTCAATAAATGAGGTTCTCTCTTCTTTCTTTGAATGTTCAGGCTGTGCTACAGTGGTGGAAAAAAGTTTTCGGACACTCTTAAGATTTTACTCAACCTCAATTGTTGTCGCTAAATAATTTCCAGATGTTTTTTTTTTACGTATTTCAAAAGGTTTGACTGCATTGAATGCACGCAAACAAATAGCAATTATTTTGGCGTTCCCTCTTAATGAGACACAATAATTGCACTCTTGCACTCTGGGTGTGTTGCAATGGATGCCATCTTGCACTGCTCCGTCCAGTTCAGAGCTGGACAGAACGGTGCAAGCGCAGCATGTGACTAAAATGTTGGTGACCTCGCGAAAATAAACTGCACTTAGAGATTCTTAGCACAGGATATCACAAATGCACGAGGGGTCCAAAGGCTTTTTTTTTTCCACCACTGTGTGTGTGGAGGGCTGCTGGATGCAAGGGGAGAGTCTGATACTGTGAGGCTGCTATGACATCAATAAGGAAACGTGGATATAGTCACAGTAAACGGGCAGACAGAAGCGACTCCTGTTCTTAAAATCAAGCTGAGGGTCGTGTTCGTCCTTGAACTTCGTTGCCAGGTGTAGAAATCTGATCTTATTTAGATCAAATACAGTTTATAGCGGGCGAAGAAGACCTGCTCAAAGAATATACAGAGGTTTGATGCACACCTTAGTATATAAAGTAGTCTAGTTTTATTTTATATTATTTTATTGTCTACTCTATTGCAGGTCACCAACCAGGTCGCCCCCCAAGGACCACATGAGCAGCCCGCAGGCCTGTTCTAAAAGAAAAAGCATAACATCTTATTGAGCTGCGTCTAAAATTCAATTTTAACCATTGATATTTATTGACAACTCGGTAACGTGATCATTGTCTTCACGTAGATCCGGATTATTAATTAATGATCATATATAATTCTAGGCTAACTCGAGAAAATGTGTTATTTCTGGAGCGTGCGGCAAACTGGTTGCCCTTCATATGACTCAGTGCAAGTGAAGCAGCTCTCAGGTTCAGAGAGGGTGGTGACCCCTGCTATATAGGCTAGGCTAGAGACAGCCTTTCGTGTTGGTGTATGAAGATGTATTGTGTGTGTGTGTGTGTGTGTGTGTGTGTGTGTGTCAGAGAGAGAGAGATAGAGAGAAAGGAGGAATCCCTCTTTTGTCTGGATGAAGCATGAACTCTCCAGGGAAACTTTCAAATCCTCTCTGGTGTGTGTGTGTGTGTGTGTGTGCGAGCGCATAGCTAAGTCCCCAGTGTGTGTGTGTGTGTGTGTGTGTGTGTGTGTGTGTGTTGGGGTGGCAGACTCGTCACTACACTTACACTTGAATTTCAGCCGTCTCAGTGCGTTCAAGTGTGAAGTTGGTATATTTTGCATTACACAGCAGTGTAGCTGAATGTTAGCCAGTCAGCTGACTGCACAGGAGCTGCAGTGTCTTCTTCCCCGACTCCTTTGTCTCGCTGTTCTTTTTGCCCACTTTCGTCTTTGGTTTCATCTCCTTGTCCCTCTCTCTCTCTCTCTCTCTCTCTCTCTCTCTGTCCCTGTTGTGAAATGCCGGCCTGCAGGTCAGGTTTCATCAGCTGTTCCCATTAATGTGTTTATTTGTCCAGCACTCAGTCGTTCCTCTGGTGGCCGTGGCTTTCACTGGGAGTCTGGTGCCACTTTTCTTTGTGTTCGGCCTCTTTCTAAAAAAAAACAAACAAACAAACAAATAAAACCACATTGTCGTTAGTTCATCATCAGTGTCATGTTCCCTGTTTAAAATTGATTGCTAATCTCTGCTAATCTCATTAGCATGTGCTCAATAGGAACATTTTGAGAGTATTTCGCTGTCAGTCTTTGCAGTGGCTCTCGAGCATATTTCCTGTATGGCGTTGCTAGGCAAACGCACTGAGTCAGCGCGCAAAAATGTTGATTGGTTCCATCAAGATGGGCGGAGAAGACGACCAGGGCTCGAGGTTAAGACGCTGGTGAGGCCCGGACGGCCACGAAATATCGATTGTTAACAAAAGGCGTCATTAGCCTCATTATCACAACAGTAGTTTTCCCTCCCAGATGGACTCCGGTCCTCTTTGCTGTGGATTCACCCTGCATGTCCATCTGATAAAGAGCCCATTGAAAGTGTGACGCTGCTGTTTTGTTCCTCCCTCAGGATGGTGATGGAGGAAGGGAGGCAGCGAGACGGAGGGAGGGGCTGTCCGCCAGGACCTGAAGGGAAGCGGCTGTTCATCGAACTCGGTGAGTTGACCTTTCACCTCAAATTTGAGCCGTTCTGTACTGAGCTGCAGTATTAAGTGATTATTGATAAGTATTGATACAAAGATGTAATGATTTTTCATTCACATTCACTGAGCAGTGACATCAAATACCGGTGCCGTCTGGCACCATTGTGCTACTCTGAAGAAGAAGATGAGATGTGTTTCTCTCAGCCTTTGTGCCTTCTCGAGCAGAGAGGGGGGCGGGGCTGTCACTCCAGTCACACAAGTGCACCACCACACACTCACTAACTAAAGCGTGTTTAATAGGTCACAGATACACAGCAGACGGATCCAAATGGTCCAAAATGTGGCTCCTATTTACTAGGTTTTTTTTCCCGATGGCACAACTTGCCACACGTCCAACAAGAGTTTTGCACGTCAGCGCAGCCAAACTAGTTCACTGGTGACCATTAACGACATGAGTAATTCCTCAATTCAACCTGAATGGAAATGTAGATTCAATTGAATAACACACTGAAAGAAAGGATGAAAGAGCAGAGGAAAAAAAAGTATTTTTTGCTTTCCTTAATTTTCAACTGTTAAGAAAAAAAGAAAAAAAGGTGGGGGGAAAAAAATCAACAATTATTTAATATTTGTTATTCTGAGGCTACGATGCAAGTTGGTTTCATCGGTACAAAATAAAAGGCTGACGCATCTCATTGGTTTTCGCAAGGCTTTGGTGTGTAAATCTGGATTGCTTTATTCACACTGCGACTCGAGCGTGACCTGAGAGGTCTGACTGTCAGACTGCTTTCAAGAGTTTCAAGAATTAAGACTTGAATTAAGAATAAAGAATTAAGTCAATATTCAAGTGACTGTGAACAAGCTGAATACAGTGCTCGAGAAAAGTTTTTGGACACCTCATGCATTTGTGGTGATGTGCTGTATTTCGCCAAGAACCAGTCTTAAAGGTTAAGTGTGTAATATTTGGAAATTTTGAGAAGAAACAGCGTCACCGAGTGGTTACATTTTAGATTGCAGCGTCTTTCACTCTTCCCCCTCCTGAGCCTGCCAGTGAACTACGGTGGCCTGCGCACCCTAACCTGAATACCTTGTCCACCTTCTTCCTCTTTGGTTTATTTGAAGATGTGAGCAGTCAGCCTAATTACGAAACACGCTGTCAGGCTGACTGGATTGTCCACACCAGGCTTCCTGAGAAATATGGTGGCGTACGATGGCTGCTAACTAGGAGCAAGACCCTTGATCAATGTATATTCTTATATGTACATAAGAACTGTTCTAAGGGTTGGAAAACTAAATTAAACTTTAATTGTACTGCTATTATACACTTTTATTAATGTATTTATGGGCATTAAATTAAGCTTTTAGTGATATAAAAATTATAAATCAGCCCACATTTTACACACTGAACCTCTAAGTTGTCAAAATTCAAGTGATAAGAGTACAAGAATTTAAAAGAACTGCAAGAATTTGAAATTTCTTTCTTATTTTGTCTCATTAAGAATAAACAAAAAAAAAAAAAGTGCATGCCTCTGATGCAGCAAAGCTTTCTGAGACACAAAAAATATTGGCCAAATATTTCATGACAATGTTGGGGTTTGAGTCCAATTTTGACTGCTGCATTTTGTTTCTGCGGAGGACCTGAGTTCCCTCTCTCTCTCTCTCTCTCTCTCTCTCTCTCTCTCTCTCTCTCTCTCTCTCTCTCTCTCTCTCTCTCTCTCTCTCTCCCTCTCTCGCTCTCTCCCCGTCACAGCCGAGCAGGACTTCAACGCCATCTGTCTGTCGTCGTACCGGACAGCCTGCAAGCTCAGATTCGTGCAGAAGAGATGCAACTGTGAGTCACCTCCCAAAAAAAAAAGAGCAAAAAAAGAAAAGATGCTTTCAGACAAACCTCAATACGGATGTCGTGCGTGCCCTGCTGACGCTCTGCCTCTCTGCCTCTCTGCCTCTCAGTGCACCTGATCGACATCTACAACGTGATCGAGGCTGTGCGGGACACGGGCCTGAATGCGGTGGAGCTCAACGCCGGCATCTCGGTGACGCGGCTGGAGAACTTGGTGTCCTCCATATTCAACCAGCTCAGCAAGCGCCTGCCCACCACCCACACCATCGACCCCAGAGAGAGCTCCGCCCTGCTGGTGGACTTCCTGCTGGCTGCCGTCGACTGGTAACGGCACAGACGCTGGACCGAGGAACTTTTTTTCAAAAAAAAAATCTAGTTTCTCTAAAAGTTCTTCGCTCTGATTTTTTTTTTTTCTTTCATGTCAACATGTTTTTCTTTTCAGTGAGCCAGAGAGCCATCTGACGGTGCTCTCCGTAAAGGCCATGCTGTCCATGCTGTGCGGAGGCAAACTTGTGGATAAGCTCCGATGTAAGTGGATGCTCGCACAAATAGAATAGAATACAGTAGATAGACTTTTATTGTCATTGTGACATGCACAAAGAAATTCTAAAGTGGCAGACAGTCATGGCATTGCACTAAAAGAAACATTGAAGCTGCAACAATAAATACAGAAGCAACACACAAAAAATACCCTAACATACAAAATACATACAAATAGTAAATGTCACTCCTGAAACAATTGGCTGTATTGAAGTAAGAGTTTAAAAAGATCTACATAGATACGTGACAACATTATGGATATTACGGATGTCAGAGAGATTTCAAGACAATAAACAATAAATAAAAAAAATAAAAGCTTTTTTTTTTTTATTATTATTGTTTAGGTGCAAAATAAATGTCTATACTTTCCAGGAAAGAAACAGTGTTGAAGTAATTGTAGAAAGGGTTTCATAGGGTCCAAAGTATTCCTAGTATTTCCATTCCAGGTAATTGGCTTTGCAATTGACCGGGATAATTGTCTTGATTCTCTGGTGATGTCTCAGGAAATTCTCAGTTGCCAGGTCTTAGAACCCATTGAATTGGAAGAAATGGCTCAAAGATGGACAGGTTCATTTCCCCGTCAGTGGAAAATACTGCTGGGTCAACAAGGGAAGCAAAACTTCAATATTGGTGCCAATATTGGTTCTGCATTTCCACTGTTTTCTAGGCTTTAGAATGACAGGGAGCTGGAAAACCACACTGAGGTCGCAGCTTTTCTTTCGGATTTGCTCACATTTTCCAACTGACACGAGTGTTGGCCTCGCTAGAACTTCTATGCACAGCTTATGCGCAACAGCTATCAGCAGTCAAAGTCCTTACAGAAACTGAATATGAACTAAATATCTGATTAGGAAATGCAGGAATATCACATTTCGTCCCTAACCTATCTTACAGAAAAGTTAATATGTCGGTTAATTACTCCTGAGCTGTTGGTAAGACAGGCAGATACACTGCTAGTATTCAAGCTCTGATAACAGATTGTGACAACCTGGCAACCACTGCAACTGCTAGGAAGTCAAGGCTGAGTGCACAGTAACTTGACAAAAATACTTGTTTATATAAATCAATGTATTTATAAATTGTCGCAACATGAGTGTAATTTTGAGGTCCTGCCCACCTGTTGGACTGCCCGTCTAGTGTTTCCACTTCTGTCCAGCAGGTGTCCCCCATCTGTAACCTCCTGCCGGCCTGGTTCCATACGAATACACATACAGTGTCCCATTATTTTTTCCAAACTGTCTGTCTGATGAGGATTGAAATCTCACCATAAGATTTTCTTCTGTCCAGAGGGCCTCTGGACATTTCAACCCACAGTCTGAATTTCAGCACTTGTCAAGATAAATGTCACGTTTGTGCTGCCTGGCGCCAAACTGTCAACACTATCCCATATTTTCTAACAATCTAATCTTGATGGAAGAATAGAATTTGGGCCTCAGCCTGCTTTTTCTCAACTATGCATTCCTTAGATTAGCTCCTGACAAGAGGCAAGGCTCTTGCTCATTGCCGCATCTTGTACACGCGTGTTGATTGAAGTCAGAGGTGACAGCGGTAAAGTAAGATAATTGTGTGTGTGTGTGTGTGTGTGTGTGTGTGCAGATATTTTCTCTCAGGTGTCTGACTCCAGTGGTGCGTTGGTGCAGTCAAAGTTGGACAGCTTCCTCAGGGAGGCTCTCAAAGTGCCCACGGCCGTGCACGAAGGACCTTCCTTCGGCTACACGCACACTGTGGCGCGCGCCTGCTTCCCGCAGCAGGTACCTGCACGCTCGCGCACCTCATCCAAAACATATGTTTTTACAGTATACAGTATGTCCTTTCAGTGGCTCTGACAGTCATGCAGTGCAAAGGAATCCTCGTTCTTTACTGCGTTTGAACAGCGTCTCCCTTCTGACTGTTGACTGTGTATATTTCTGGGTGCAGAAAAGAGTGATGCTCAACATGTTCCTGGACATGGTGGCCGAGCCCCCTCAGTGTCTCATCTGGCTGCCCCTCATGCACCGCATGGCCAACGTGGAGCATGGTACGCAAACAGACAAACAGCAGAAGGCATCAAAACTATGAATGAACACATACCAGCTTAAAAAGTGTGAAAGAACTTAAACACTTTTTATATTTTAGATTCTTCTAAATAGCCTGCTTTCATATAAAACACATCTAGAGCTGTTTAGTAACGATTTCCCTGCCTCATAATTCCATATATCTTGCTGGTATGTCTGACGCCTTCAGTAACCATTGCATGAGAAGGTGCGTCCAGACTTTTTACTGGGAGTGTGTGTGTTGTTGCTCTTTTAATGGAAAGATTAATTTGTTGCTAATATGATGTGGATGAAAACCCTCAGTAGTTGCTCAATACCAGGTTTCTTTATTTCTTTTATTTATTTAGCACATGGTCAAGATTTATACAATCAAAAAAAAAATAAGAAAATGAAAAATACAAAAAAACAAAACAAAATTACACAAAGCAGACGTGCTAGGAAGTCCCAAAAAAACCACTGGATGGGTCTTGTCAGGAGGACCTCCAGAAAGTGAGGCAAAACAAAATGAAGATGCAAACCATTATACACAACACACGCAACAAATTCATAACCTCTATGATAAAACCCAGTTGAACACAGATCAGGGATATACACACAACACGGTGCGATAAAAGTTAAACGTGAAGCCAAGACATCCAAGTTCTTGGTTACACAGCATGAAAATGAGAAGGAAGTGACTTCCACATCTTAGAACCTCTACAGGAGATCTTCAATTGGGATGAAAGAGCTCTTGATTGTGGGGACCGAAGCTGATGTGCTTTACGGGTTCTGAGTTCTGAAATTGTTGGTTTGAGGGAAATAAATTGTGAAAAGAGGAGGGAAGTGTTTTGCTTCAAGGGCCATATACAAATTGAGCAATTTAGAGGTGGTTAATCTGATGGGTATCAAGGATACCACATCTATGGAACAAGGATAAAGTATGGGATCTCGGGGAAGAAGATTTTGCAACCGTAAAATTGGTTGCAATTTAGTTTGATGAGCACTAGCCCCATAAATCATAGAGTAATAAAAGTTCAGGGAGAGACTTTTGTATTCAAGAGATGCCGGACTTTTCCAATAATTCGAATTTTTTCCGCAATTTTAGATGTGATTAGTGAAATATCAGGTTTCCAAGATCATTTTTCATCAATCAACGCACCAAGAAAACCAAGTTGCCGCTGTGTCTGTAGATGAGATGTTGACGGATGGCGTGTCTCCTCTTGCTCGCCCTGTCAGTCTTCCATCCCGTCTCCTGCTCCTACTGCCGGGGCAACGGCATGAGTGGCTTCCGCTACCGCTGCCTGCGTTGCCGCGGCTACCAGCTGTGTCAGGACTGCTTCTGGCGCGGCAACGCCAGCGGCTCCCATAACAACCAGCATCAGATGAAGGAGCATTCGTCCTGGGTGAGTCACCGGTGACCCACTTGTTTATCTCATCCGGGGGGGAGGTTGGTGGTTTCTTTGCGTGCGTGTGCATGCGCGCAGGGCCCTTGGACCTCAGCCGTTGAAATCTTATCACGATGGTGAGTTAAATGGAGGAAGTTCTGTGAGGAAAAACAAGAGGAGACCAGGACCGAACGGTGTCGACGTCCATGATGAGAGACAGGACAGTCGCCACGGCTGAAGTGCCATCTGAACTATTATTAAGTCCCCAAACAGAATTATTCCGACAACAGGCTCCCTATTTGTCAAAAGGAGATGAAGCGCTTCATAAGACAAGACAGGGCCCAGGATCTGTGCACGATTTTGATCTTTTTCACCGTCAGAGTTTAGTCCTGCTTTTTGAATCCAAAATACTCCCTCAGCGTTCATGCGACACCTGCGTGTGTGTTTTTTGTGCGACGCAGAAATCGCCGGCGTCGAAATTTGGCCGCGCCCTGAGCAGGACTCTGGGCTGCGTGTCGTCCAGGAGAGAGCCCTCGCACCCCATTTACCCAGAGGAACCGGAGAGGACCCTCAACCTCACCAACATCGTGTAAGAGCCCCACAAGGTCTATTATAGCGGTTCGCTTGGGAATCGTCCCTGCTGAGGAGGTTCATGGTGCTTTTGTCCAGCGGTGGCTGACATTTAAAAAAAAAAAAAAAAAAGAAAGCATTTCTTCGTCTCTTCTGCTCTTTCTGCGTTAGAACAAAAATGATTGAAAACAGAAAAAAATTTAAGTATAAGGAGCCTCACAATGGCTGCTACTGAAATTACAGTTCCGTAGTGACACTGCTGATTATGTAATTTCATCATAAAACATAAAAGTAGAGGATTCTTGTCTTTTTTTAAAAGATGCATAACAGAAACAGAGGGCGGCATGATGCTGGCGGTGTTGCTGCTATTCGTGACGCCAACCCCGGCCTTTCATTGTTGAGTGTGCATGTTCTCCTTGCGCGTGTGTGGGTTCTCTCCATCTGCTCCGGCTTCCTGCTGCGATCCAATGAAAAGCACACTAGTGTCAGATGTGTTTGTCGTCGACGTCATGGTGGGTGATTGACAGCAGGCGCAGGTTCCGGCTCTCTGTACACTGACTGATGTAGAAATATGGCGGAGAAAAAAAAGAAAGCGGTTTTGACCTCACTTCTCAAATTTCCATTATTTGTATTGCGGGATTTTTTTATACCGCGGTTAATCACTTTGTCAATTGTAGTTTTTTTTTTTTATTATTCAGCAGTGGTGGGGAGTCCCTAGTCAAATGTAATGTCAGTATGTAATTTAAGATCATTTTTAAGATAATTGTAATCAAAAAATTAGAATTAAATTGCAGTTACTTGTGGAATCATTCATGATTGCAATCTTGATTACATCTCACAAACGAAAAGGTTGTACTTTACGTTTAATCCTTTTATTTTTGTTGCTTTGCATGGTTTTCTCGTCCACTGGCACTGAAAGTTTGACACTATTCTGGGGTAATCTTGCTACATTTGCACTGAGGCCACAGTCTGTTTTAAAACACACGGAACAAATCTTGCCTCGTCATCGCCCCCTCCTGACCCCCACCGGGTCCAACACATCCCCAAAGATCAGAGGCGGTGGCTCCTCCGTCAGCGGCCGCTCTGCTTGGCCCCGCCCCCTCGTGGTGGCTGACCCACACCATTTGTTTCACTCTGGTCTACGCAGACCTACGGCGCCGGCCGGGTTAGCCTACACAACCAAGCCCGGCTCAAACACAGAGGCTGCAACCTAGCGCGCATGTGAGTACGAGGACAGCGGTGGCGCATCGCGGCGAAAAACCCTCTGCAGAGTTTCTGCCTTTTGCATTTTCCACCCGTCCCGCTTTTCTCTCTGCCTTCTCGCACCCTCTCCGCCCGGGCCGGCCCGTCTGTGTTTGCTCAGGCTACACGCTACAATTGGGGATTGCGTGGTTGCACTCAAGGGCGTGTGTGCGACGGTGAACTCGTGTGAGGGGAGGAATGTGGACTCACCGATAGGCAGGGCTTTGTTGCGTTCTGATGTGTCGCACCGACTCCGTGTTGACTCTCATGATCGTGTGTGTGTGTGTGCAGCCCTTCCCCTCCTGTGAGGGACGCCAGCGAGGCCATGCTTCTGCCCTCATCAGCCCAGGAGTCCTCCAAAAGGTAAAACCTGATGAAAAGCTATGAGAGAAAAGGCAAGGGGGCGGGTTGAGGTGGATCTTCCTGATAGTGCAGTCGACAAACCAGGATTTGCACAATGATTTCCTCATATTAAACTGTGTTTTAATCTCTTTTAGTTGTTTAAAGGTCCAGTGTGTAAAATTTATTATTAAAGCCCGCCTGGCGTTTCGTATTTAGGGCTTCCTTAAAAGATGGCAGCTAACTAGGAGCAAGACCCTTGCTTGTACTGCGAGTATACACTTTTATACATGTATTTATGGGAAGAGTGTTAAGCTTTTACCGATATAAAAATCATAAATCCAGCCAAATTTTACGCACTGGACTTTTATAGGTCCCATCTGGTGTAAAATTGGCTTTACCAGCGTTTTCAAGCAAAAACGTTTTCCCCGAGGCAGAACTCCCCAGAAAAGAGGAAGCTCCACTTTTTCTTCTTTAATCTTTCCCCTCGAGCCATCCTCTTTCACCCCCTTTTGAACAACTCAACAAATTTAACGCAATCTAGGAGACAGATTTTATTTTATTTGATAGTCAGTGGCTGCTTAGAATTGCGCAAAAGCAAAATATCGCAGTTAAAAACTGGTCATGGAAACACCTAAACTTGGAAAAACCTCTCAAATATCACTAGAAGGTTTTGACACTCTCATGAGGTGGTTTTTCAGACGTAAAGATATCGAGGTATTTCGCTAAAGTGTAATGGAACCACTTTTTTCGCATTTACTCGTCAGCGGTCGTGACATACGGGGGTCACGTGACCAGTTCACTTCAAGTGAAAATGGCGCATTATGTTCGGACAGAGGAGTAGACGGAACATTTTTTTTTAGTAATCAAAGAGAAAAATATAACGAACCATTCTCGACAGCAAACAACATCGAAATACAGATTTATCGCAAAATGTTTTGTACCTCCATCCCCCTCAAAGTGGGTTCTGGCGGGACGAGATTTTACAGGAATTACGACTAAAGCGCTTCACACCATTAAACTGAAACACCTGCAAATCGCAATTGTACTTTGTCAAAATTGTAGAAATATTGCTTTTGTTTTGCGAAAAAAACTGCAATGGAAACATAGCTATTAATGCGAGATGGCTTCTCTTCAGTTTGTGATGAAAACGTGTGCAATGTGCACCTTTAATCCCGAATTTAGTAACAAGGTGACATAAAGGAATGGAATGAGAAGTAGTTATATTGCTGTAATTTTCTGTGTTGGTCCGGCCTCTCACTGCTGCAACATGAACTACAAAGAAAGAAATCAGATGTGACAGTTAATTGTGATGTCATAAATCAACCATTAGAATACTTTACTGAGTTACTAAATAAGTAATAACCTAGTTATTACTCATATTATAAGTAATAACTTAGTTATTACCTATTTAGATGACTTATTAGTGTAATTCTTGGAATGTACCTCCGTGCACATCATCCCTTCTCTCTCTTCCAGTTTGCCGGCCGCCCAGCGTATGAACGAGGAGCACGCGCTGATCGCCGCCTATGTGAACCGGCTCCAGAGCAGCCCGCGGTGAGAGACAGCAAAGAAGCAGAGGCACCATCAGCTGATCAGCATCCTGTCGGCCTCATTTGTAACTGAATCGATTAGCGATTCAATTTAAAGGCCGTGTCCTCGTTCAGCTTTTTTCGCTGAATCGTTTCCTGTGAGGCAAAGCGTATGAATCAAAAAGAGAAAAGAGAATCTCACGTGAACGAGCAGCTAAGACCAGCGTTTCTCAACTGGTGGGTCGCGACCCAAAAGTGGGTCCCGGAGTTGTTTTGATTGGGACGCAAATTTGTTGTGGGCATCCAACTCCCACCCCCCATTTTTAAAGGGATTTTAAAAACTATATATGTTGATAGAGAAAATGTTGGCGCTTTATTTTGCAGGACACAAAATTCAATTCACTAATTTCAATAATTTATTTTCAAGACATGATAGAAAGTGGGCTTAGCGTTTATTTTGGAGGGATGAATTTCTGCTGTGGAATCAATTTGGGTCGCGACTTCATGATAAGGAAATAAATGTGGGTCCTGAGACTCCACCAGTTGAGAACCGCTGGTCCAGACTGTTAAAAACCACCTTGTGAGGAGGCTGTCGGTCCTCCCAGGCAGCTCATCATAAGTTTGATGGAGCGCGACCCATCAGCTGTCACAGTGATCAACAAGGACAGGAGATTTCTTTTATTTTTTTTATTGTTTGTTGTGGCTGTCAATCATCAACACTTGACACCTGAATTTATTTAACGAGTTTAGTGAGTTATTTCTTTTTTTTTTCTTTGCTTATAATTAACCTTCTTCATCTGCTCAATAGAAAGTTAAAAGCAGGATTTGTATGTTTTCAGAAATGTGCAGGATTTGCAGAAGAATTTAAGAATTAAAGAAAAATATTTTTTTGAGAAACTTTTTTTTTTTTTTTTTCAAAAGAGCTCATGATGCTACTCTTGTTTGCAGGACACTGTGTGTGGTAATTAAGTCGGTGTACTCCTTGGTGGTAGTCATACTAGAACTTCTATTAAAGCTTCAGGGTTTCACATTATTTTCACACACAAACTCACTTTTTTGTCAACCAAATAAACGAGAACCTTATTATATCATAATCCAGCTGCTTGTAGTTGATCCCTCATCACAGTTCTAATACTAAACATCATTTCCAGTCAGTTCAGTTGCTGATCTCCTGCCTTTGCGTGTGTGTGTGTGCAGTGCTGACAGTCACAGCAGGCAGGATGAGGAGCACAAGCTGATCGCCCGCTACACCTCCAAGCTGGCCGAGAGCGACGGCGCCGGGGTGAGTAAATCACACCTGCTTCCTCTCATTTTCCTGTGTCGTTGTCAACGCCGAGGTTGACGAGTCACGGCAACTCTGCCCAGGTGATACCCAACCGCAGCATCAACTTCGACATCAACAAGCAGAAGAGGGAGCTCATCGCTCAGCTCGAGTGCAAGAACAGGTAAAGAGACTCGCGCAAAGCTGCGTGAAGATGATTCTCCACTTCAGCTTTTAGAGTAACAAATAAAGTTCCCTAATATTGATCTGGTAACATTAAACAAGTTGAGCTTTAGTCTGTATTCTTGTCCAGTGTAATGACTGTCCAAAAAAAAATCTAACTGCTGCAGGTGCAAAAGCCGGTTTGTTCCGGGAGCACTGAGCTCTTTCGCAGACTTACATTACAGTAGTGGAAAAAAGTTTTCGGACACCCTTAAAATTTAGTTTAATCCCAATTAGTCATCAAATATTTTTGCAAGATAATCAAAATGTTCAAAATGTTTGGCTGCATCAGAGGCGAAAACACAAGTGGAATTATTTTTTGTTGTTTATCACTAATGCGACAAAATAGGAAAACTCAATTCTTGTAGTTCTGGTACTCGTGTACAGTGCAGTCTCCTGCACTGATCTGTCAGCTCAGGTGCAGCATGTGGGTCAATGTTGCTGGCTGCACAGAGAGAATGACTCAAGAATGATTTTTGAATGAAAGAGTAGTTTATTTCATTTAAAATATACAATACTGAAATTGTGTACAATTAACTGACAGAAAAGACAAAAAAACTTACAATTTTGCACAATTTTCTCTCACAACAAAACTAAACTCTGTCATTGAAAAAAGCAGCAGGCTGAAGCCGAGGCTTATTTTTGCCTCTCTGGTTTAACTCAACACAGTACATCACAAACTCACGAGGTGTCCAAAAACTTTTTGCCCTCCACCACTGTACAATAGGTTCCTTAATGCAGTGTTTTTCAGCCACTGTGCCGCGGCACACTAGTGTACCGAGAGATAATGTCAGGTGTGGCGTGAAAAATTATCCAATTTCACTCAATTGTTCTCAAAGAAAAAATAATAGTAACACTCTATTGTAGAGTGTCAGTACTTTAAAAGACATGCAGCCTGTTTCCCTCCCTCCATTGCTCCCAGGATATCAGCTTTGGTTAGCAGTGTACCATGGGATTTTTTCAGTGTAATAAATGTGCCGTGGTTCATTAGTGGTTGAAAAACCCTGGCCTGGAAGACGCAGCTGTCCGAAACTTTCTCTCCAAACTGCTTCCAACCACAATCTCTAAACTGGAAGCTCGTGAGATCAGAGCATGATTGAACACTGGTGCCTCCAGTGTCACGGAAGTGGCTGTTTACTGGCTGACTCGGGTAAAAAAAAAAAATAATGATTAATAAGAATGTTGGCAGAGCTTCCACTATAAAGTTCATTCAATTGCTAAACTGTACTAGAAATAAAATGGCTCAAGTTTAGCTTGTTAGGTAGCTGTTGTTGTAGCAACGTCTTTTAGCATACCTGGAATTTTAATCAATACACTGAAACGACACAATGGGAAGCGGTTTCGTTTAGCAACTCTGATGACAAGATGACCAGAAGAAGAAGACTGAAATCTTGGCAGAGGAAAAAAATCAAATATCGTCTCTCCTCGGCCTGTTTTCACCTCATTTTCTCCTCCCTCCTGAAAGAATGCAAGAGGCAGCAGATCAGCGCGCTTAATTTTGCCGCTCCGTCGTGCATCGCTCTCCAGCTCGCGGCTGACGAGCGTGTTTTTCGGCTCTCCCCAGGGAGATCTTGGCAGAGATCAGGCGCCTCCGCGCCGAGCATGACGCGGCGTGTCAGTCCAGCCCCGAGAAGGGCAGCACCAACCCAACCCTGCTGGCCGAGCTGCGGCTGCTCAGGTAAACAAAGTTCCTCCGCGCTCCAATTTCAGTCAGTGCGCGACGCCGGGGCAGGCGGCTATTTGCATTTCCTCTTATCCTGAGTCCTGTTTATCTTCGTGACTCACAGTGACCAAAATGTTGCCCAGAACGCACTTTTTAACAACAACAAAAAAAAAAAAAAAAAAAAGAAGTTTGTCACCTCTTGCTCCTGCTTTGTCTGGCAGGAGGTTTTGTTTTTTGTCGCGAACAGTGGGTGAGTTCTTTACGGCAGATGGCGGCGACATATGGTGGATTTTTTAGAAAGGACAAAAACAGACAAAAAAAATAATAAAAATCACTTGCTGCATGTTTATGTTGTGATGGGAAAAAAGGAACCGGGAGGGAACACGGTATTAATACCCTGCTGGAGAGAAAACCAAGTACAGAAGCTCCTAATGATTTTTGTTTTGATCGTATATTTAAATTTTAGCCTTTTTGCCCACGCGACTCTGGGGGGCGCCAAAATGGAAAGTTTTCACCACGGTGAATAGTGAATATTTTGGCCTTGTATTAATGAACTTAATGCTGATGAAGCTGAATCTTATATTGCAATTTTAATCGTTACATTTTGGCAAATGTGGTTTAATTCAAACTTTCCTTTGTTGGAATCTTTCGATTTGCAACCGCCTCCAACTTCTCAGAACTTCTCAGGAAATCCTGCAGCCTTTTTCAGACGCAAAGGGGCCGTCACCGTTCTTATTTTATCATTGATATGAAGTTTCGAAAGTCATTTTTGTGTGTGTGTGTGTGTGTGTACACTCAGCACATGACGCAAATGTGCAAGAGAGCTTCTTGCCACATTTGTTGCTCGCAACGCAAAAGGTCACTTCCTGTCACTCTCCCTGCGAAGGCTTTCCGGTGGGGGTCACCAAGGTTTGTGTGTGTGACTCAGACTTTTTTCATGTTTATTTACTGATCTATCTGACTATGCGAGCCAGAGCCAAGGGCTTCTTTAATGTCCCGTCCAGACCACAGGCTGTTTGGAATTAAACATGGTGAACCCCCTCAACTTGCTTGTTAATCTGTTATGACGTTGCTTAGACCCGCTTCTCCTGCCTTTGCCTTTCAGTTTAGTGCAAATCGCAAGAGTTTAGGATTCTGCTGAACTTCCCTCAGCCTCATTTTAATCGCTACCATTTGCTAGTTTCAATTATATTACAGTGCATTTGGTTTGATGACATAGTTTGCTGTATTTTTTAACAGAGGTTGTTTTTTATTCGTTCCTAATTTTATGATCAATTTATTCTCCAAATTCTCCATTAAAAATGTTTTTATGTTTCTCTCTCACACATTCCTCATAATGCACGATCACATCGAGTTCTGCAACAACATTTCACTGCCATGCAGCGGTTTGATTTCCTCCGACGGCACTCTAAACCAGATGAATGGTCTCATGGAAGTGTGTTAAAAATAAGTGCGCGTGGCGACGGGAGACTGTAAAAAGGAAGGACTTTGTATAATCCGATCGCAAAACCCTTCAGGAAGTGTTTTAATGTCGTCCGAGGCAACTCCACACTTACCCGTCCAACGGGAAAACAATTTTCCAGATTATCCATCTGGTTTACATAGATGTGTCATTTTTAGAAGTGGCTCATAGCAAATGCACCAGGCGTCTGTTAAATCAGACGTGCATAGGCCAGCATGAGAAGCACGGGAGAGGACAGGAAACAGAATCCACCTGCCGGCCTGTATCGTCAATGCCTCTAATAGGTCCGAAATGATACATTGAAATAGCGATTTCATTAATTAGTGGTTCGATTACTTGAGTCGTCAGTGTGGGAGGAATTTTGGAATTTGATTGGATTGGATAAAACATGGATGAAATACATACCATTGGTTAAGAAAAATGTATCTCCCAAGCTGTTGTGCACGTTACTCTACTGATTTTACACTTTAAAATATAACTTAAAGGTCCAGTGTGTAATATTTGGCTTAATTTGCGATTTTTATATTGTTTAAAGCTTAATATGCTGCCCATAAATACATTAGTAAAAGTGTATAATCGCAGTACAATAAAAGTATTTTGGTTTTGCTACCCATTTAACAGATCTTATTTACATAGATCAAGGGTCTCCTTTCAGTTAGCAGCCCAGTTGGCTTGCCACATTACGCATTTGTAGTTAAGGTGAGTGCTCGTGTCTTCAAATAAACCAACGAAGAAGAAGGTGGACGAGGTATCCAGGTGTGGGTGTGCAGGCCATCATAGTTCGCTGGTGAGTTCAGGAGGGGAGGGAGAGTGATCTGCAATCTGAAACGTAACCACTTGATGTCGCTGTTTCTTCTTCCAAATCTCCAAATATTACACGCTTAACCTTTACACTGTTTTTGTGAATCAATTCAAATATATAATATGATTGAGTTAGATGGGTATTCAATATCCGATATCACTTCACACTGATCGGAGGCTGCCGAATCAAGTCAAAACACAATCATTTCGCGACAGACTTTGCAATATTGGCAAACGTCATGTCGTCATCCAAACGATTCGATGTAATATCGTATCGTGATGCGGCTGCTGATTCACCCCCCTCGTCTTGAGGCTCTTTCCGTGCTGCCCACCAGCAACCGTGTCCCGCTGCGACACTGACCGTAGTTCGCCGTGTGTTGCAGACAAAGGAAAGACGAGCTGGAGCAGCGGATGTCGTCCCTGCAGGAGAGCCGCAGGGAGCTGATGGTGCAGCTGGAGGGACTGATGAAGCTGCTCAAGGTGACCAACTCTGGCGCCGCCCCACCCACTCCATCCTGCTCAGCCCCACTCGCGGTCGCGAGCCTCGCTTTTTCCTCTTCTGTTTCTGCCTTAGTTCTTTTGGGTTTTTAACCCATCTGCAGCTCTGACTCTGTCTGACATCTTCCTTTCAATCCTTTTTCTCACACACTGTTTCCCACCGCGTTGCGGCCCAGTAGGATGAGGAACAGCGGCAGGCCGTAAGTTTGCTCACGTTTGTGAAGTGTGGCTCCTGCTTTTTATATTACAGACTATATTTTCAAATTATTATAGATGACATTTACATTTCAAAAATCATGTAAATAATCATGTTATATTGTTTATTATGTTTATTATTATTTGTTATACTGAACTATTACACTATTATTACTTTCCTAATGTTATTATTATTACTCTTACTGTTGAGATAGTATTATTATATACTAAGTAAGTGGTTACATTGGTCGCAACTAATTATATTATATTATATTGTGTATTTTTGCATAACACTTCAAACATCCTTATCTGTACTTACCACTTATTAATCTTTCGAACTTTGTATTTTGTAAAACTTATATTGAAAGTTAAAGTTAAAGTCGCAGTGATTGTCACATTCCAATGGAAGTGAAATTTCCCCACCGCATTTGACCCCTCCCCTGAGGAAGCGCTGAGCAGTTGCCACTTGGCTCTCTTTTGTTACACTTTCCTGTTCCTCATAATGCAGGATCAAGTCGGGTTCTGCCACACCAACAATTCACTGCCATGTAACGTGTCATGTGACAAACAAAGTCTTTGAATCTTGAATCTGTGCAAAAATCTAAAAAATATATCTTCCGAAATCCTGCCTGACAAATCTCCTAAAAAGTGTTCTGCAAGATGTGCGGTCACCTTCTGAAGAAGAAGTGACGATGTTTCCTGGAGGCTGCCGCCAGTGTGTAACCGTCTGAGTGAATTTGTTCCCTCAGGCGCAGGCTGCCGGTTCCTCTCACCCTTCCCCCTCCCGGCCGAGCCCGTCGATCGCCCGCTCGCGGGCGCCCCATCACCTCAGGCTCAAGTGTACCAGCCTCAGGATTCACTTGCTGGCGTGGGCGGCGACGTGCAGGAAGCTTTTGCTCAAGGTAAACTTATTGAAATTTAAAAGCATATGACAAAAAGTATAATTGTTATTATTTTATCTATGTATCTGTCACCACCCTTGTCCTTTTCACATGAAATAATTTACAGTTATTTGGTTCAGTGGCTTAAAGGTGAAGTGTGTCACATTTGGATATTTTTAAGAGGAAACAGCAACATCAAATGGTTACGTTTTACATCGCAGCGCTCTTTCACTACCCGCCCTCTCCCGAGCTTGCCAGTGAACTACAGTGGCCTGTGAGCACAAACCTGGATACCTCATCCCCTTCTTCTTCGTTGGTTTATTTGAGGACGCTAGCGTTCACCCTAAGCATGAAACGTACTGTCAGGTGGGCTGTATTGTCCACACCAGGCTTCCTTAGAAATATGGCGGTGCAAGATGGCAGCTAACTGGGAGCAAGACCCTTGATCTATTTATTCTTATATATAAATAAGAACTGTTTTGAGGGTAGGAAACCAAATTCATGTTATTGTACTGTGAATATACACTTTTATTCATGTATTCATGGGCATTATATTAAGCCTTTACCAATATAAAAATCATAAATCAAGCCAAATTTTACACACTGAACCTTTAAAAACAAGAAAAACAACTTAAAATTGTATATATTTTTGCTTTATTCAACTGCTTAATATGAGACTAATGCTTCTCAGCGCCAAGAAGGAACCTGAGGAACGACCTCCTCGTAGCAGCTGACTCCATCACCAACACTGTGTCCTCATTGGTCAAAGAGCTCCACTCTGGTAATAGCACACACACACTTGGACGAAGATATTCTACTTTTCTGCCTCTTGGTAAAACTCCATTTTGAATTAGACTAAATAACTGTTTTGTTTCTTGTCAGTTGAAAAAATATGATTTTTGTTTGTTTGTTTGTTTACTAAGCCTTTCCAAAGTGGTCAGTGTATTTTCATGTGATGTTTTCCGCCATCTTTTCTCACCAGATGATGTCCGTGAGGAAGAAGAGAGGCTAATTAACGGGAAGGACAGAGGTAAATACATTCCTCTCAGTCATCAGACGCTACATTCATGCCCCTTCTGTGAAACATGCTAAAAGTCTCACGTTATGACCACATTCAAATCTTTATCTTGTGCATGTCTCACTTCTTTCTTTTATGTGCTTTGTGTTTCCAGGTTAAGCAATGCCCTGGTTATCATTAGTTGTATCTTATCTTTGGCTAAGTGCTAATATAATATGTTCTCCTCCAGCAGGATAAATGGGCGGCAGCAAATACAAAACGGTAAGTGATTTTCATCAGTTTTTGTTTTTTTTTTTGAATTACATGACAGTATTTGTAATGGTACATTGATCCATGCATGACAACATAATCGCTGAGTACACAACTCCTCTTTTCACAATCTTATCTGCGATCCTTTCGTAGATAGGCACTTTATTTGTTTTTTGTTTTTTAAGAAAGGCCTGTACAAACATGACGCTGATTATTTGGCGGTCCCAGCCAACAATTTGTCTGTGAGTTTGAACTTGTTTGCGTAGACATCTACGATTCTCCTTGTCGTGTTTGCCCAGTCAGCGTTTCAGTCGCTTGAATGGGTTTAATGGGTTTCTCTCCATCTTCAAATTGAAGGCATGACTCATTAGAACTGTACTACGGCTGCTTTAAATGTTGCAAAGACTTCTTCTCGGCACCGCGTTGCCGTCCAGTTGACGGAGCACGCGAGCGCTAATAATACAAGGCTGCGAACGCACCCGTCGAGCTCAGCAGATGCCATAATATAAGGCTGCGAACGCGCTCGTCGAGCCCAGCAGATGTTAGCAATCTGTGCCCTCCGTTGCGTCAGCCTGCAATTGCCCTGGCTAAATGTGGCCCTCTGCCACCAGCGCGGCAGGCACGCTAAGTGGCAGAGAGCGAAGAGGAAGAGTCAAGTCCTCTGACATTGCACCCCAGGGTCGATTGAGGTTGAATTTACGACTCTGAACGAGTGATGGAAGTGTTTTTAAACTGGCATCTGCAGGCTGTAACAACGAAAGGGATGAGACCATGTCGACGTAATTGTAATAGAAATAATTATTATTTTTTTAGCAGTGTACCAGTATGATTATTATCGAGTTATGTAACAGTCTCCACCTGCAGGGGCATTTGTCATCTGGTACAACTCATGCAAGGTGGGTGTTATTATATCTAATGCCATGGTTGCACTGCGCAAATTCAACCCAATTTTAGCCCGGCAGCAGAGGGTGGAGGTGCAAATACTTTGTTTTCTGTACTTTTCGTACTTTACCTCAGTCTTACTTTGTCTGACGACTGATTGCTTTTACTCCCCACATTTGCAGACACATATCTGTAGCTTCTACTCCTAACATTGGAAAAACATGCCTGTTTGTTTTGTGTTTAAAAGATACAAATTCTGTCCAAAGTAATTCACTTATTATTTCATCAATCAAAGTGTAAACATCCGATAATGGCTCACTGGTCAAACTATGACTGAAGACAGTTTGGTTGTGCAGCAGTTGAAAAGGGAAAAAAAAAACTATAGTACTGAGAGCATCAAAGCTGGTAATAATTATCCAGATGCTCCTGCACGACCTCTGACCTCTGACCCCTGGTCAATTCACTCCACATTATTCTGTCACAAATGTTTAATTTTTCAGAACCTGCACTTTCACACTTTCACTTGAGTAAAGGAGTCGAATCGCTACTTTTTTACTTTTACCCGAGTATTTTTTTTAACACAAGTATCCGTACTTTTACTTAAGTACAGAATGCAAATACTTTTGCCACCTCCGCCGGCAAAGCACATCTTGTTGTGTTCACGATGACACACGAGAGCTTTCACGTGTCATCACACGATGACTGATGGGGATTGTGTGGTGCGGCCTTGTGGTGCGGCTCCTCTCCTCACCAAGACACGGCAGGAATTCACACAGCCGCCGCCACCGACGAGCTAAAAGCGAGAAACAATGGTGTAGCGTAACCCTGGTATTAGTAACGCGATAATCACTGTTGCCACGATCGCTTGGACGCCTGGTTGTGCTGTGACTCACCGGCAGTCATTACCACAAACGCCGAGGAGGAGCTAAATATTTCCTTTGAAACGGTAGAAGTAGAAAATGAGGTCAAAACAGGCTGGAGAAAGATGGCATTTGATATTTCAACAGCACAGTTTGAGGCACTTGAAAAATTTCGTCAGCTTCTTCCTCTGGTCATCTGGTCAACTTGTCCTCAAGTTGCTCAATGAAACCGCTTCCCAGAGCGTCGTTTCAATGTATGGATTGAAATTCATACCTAAACTTGAGCTGTTTTATTTTTCAAACAGTTTAGCAATGGGAAGAACTTTACAGTGGCAGCTCTCCCATCACTTTTCACCTGAGTCAGCCAGTAAACAGCCACTTGCGTGACAGCGGAGGCACCAGTTTTAAATCTGATCTTCCAGCTAACGATGAGCTTCCAGCTACAGCATTGAAATGATAGTTATATATAATTTGGAGAGAAAGTTTTGGACCGCTGCGTCTTCTAGGCCAGTGTTTCTCCACCTTTTATGAGCCACGGCACATTTATAACACTGAAAGAAATCCCTGGTACACCACCAACCAAAAAAATCTTATTAAATGACACTTTTTGGCCGAATAATGACAAAATAGTCTCTTCATTTATTTACACTAAATCAGTTTGAATCCTGGCCCTGTTTAGATGCACATGAAGCTGATATGCAGGGAGGAAAATAGGCTCACTTTCCTTTCAAAGCAGCGTTTCTCAACTGGTGGGTCGCGACCCACTTTTGGGTCGTGGATCTGTTTTGATTGGGTCGTGGCTCTGTGGCCAGTTTCGCTTTTTCTTTTCTGTTCTTTTTTTAAGAGATTTTAAAATAGAGAAAATGTTGGGCATTTATTTTGCAGGACGCACAATTTCATTCAATAATTTCAATAATTTATTGTCTAGACATGATAGAAAGTGGGCTAGCATTTTTATTTTTGTGGAATAAATTTGGTAAATGTGGGGTCCTGAGACTCCACTAGTTGAGAAATGTTTTGTTTTTTTAGGCCAATTAAGTGAAATTGGATGACTTTTTTTTAAGGCACACCTGACATTATTTGACGGTATACTGATGTGGTGCAGCACAGTGGTTCTGTTCTAGACATGAAGAGTGGAGACACACTTTATTTTTTTCAAGTGAGAAAATCAAGAAAATCAATTTTTTTGTGTGAACTGTTAGCTTTCAAAAAGCCCGAGTTTTTGGGTCGGGGATTGACAGAAGGCTAACGCAGGACTGACTTCACCGTGTTGTCGCCCGCTCCTCAGGCAGAATGACGTCTCGTCACAGCCAAAGAAGACTTGAGGCCCTGCTGGGAACCACCTCCACCTCCTCTCACTGGGCTCCAGCGAAGGGAAACCCTACAAGTTCTGCTGTCAGTCAACCAATCACGATGCTGGACACCAAATGGCTACTGGGTCACTACTGATACATAGCTGTGATTTTGTTTTATTTTATTTTATTTGTATTTTTTTTTTGTATGTGTGTTGTCGTTGTGTTGTTGTTGTTCTTTTCCTTTTAATTTGATTGTGCATAGTTTTTACAAAAAAAAAAAAAGGAATCTGCAACCTACTGATTTATACTGTAGCATGCATGCGCGCGTGTGTGTGTGTGTGTACGTGCACTCTGGGTTTTTGAGGCGGGAGGGGGCGGCGAGCAAGTGAGAGGGACGTAGCGGCGAGGCGGAAGGTTGCCGTTGAGAAGACGCGATAAGGATGGAAATACAGGATGTAGGAAAAAAAACCAAAAGAAACCAACAAGTAGACGAGTGGAGCGTGAGGTTTAAAGTTTTCGGCACTGTGTGCTTAGTATTTATTGCCTGGGTTTGATTTGACCTGTTACCAGTTAATCGATTAGTTTTGCTGTCTTGTAATCACTTTGTTTTAACGTCCGCGTGTGTGGTCAGGCCCTGCTGAGAGGTTAAGCTTTAATAGGAACGCAGACGGTGGACAGTGTCGATCCAGGCGATGGCGATGAGATGCTGGTATGTTAGTGAAAGTGTGTGTTGTTTTTTTTTGGTACTGCCGTGAAAAACCCAGCAGGTTTTCCATCGCTGTTGATTGCTCTGTTTGTGTGTCACAAGGTGATCCCTTCCAGACCGGATGTTCATTATCGCAGTTCTGCTCAGATCTCAGTGGCCAGTTACCGACGTTTTTTGTGTGCCAGAAAATAAAACAGACTTTTTAAAAACAGACTTGTTCAAGCACTTTTTTTTATTTATTTTTATTTTTTTTGCCCTAAAGTTCCATTGGCCTTCCACCAATCTGAGCCTCCCGTTTCATTCTGGTGGATTTCAGGATTTCTCAGTGGGTTTCAAACAGCAGATGGGAGAAGAAGCTTCCGCTCACACACACACCCAGGCAGCTATCTGACAAAATGTTTATAAACCAGCATGGCAGAACATTATACTGTCTATGACCAGTGTGCGAAATACAGGGGAGGCGCGTGGGGGTCGGACCCTGAAAGCCTCTAAGCAAAAAATTTAAAGGGGTCTCGTATTTTTTTAAAAGCTAAAAGAAATTCTATATTTAATGTGCCTAATGGCCTCAGATCACCTTGTCTGTTAATTTAAAAAAAAATATTATGAGTATTTTTTTTTGCGTGTGGTGTGTGTATATATGTGTTGTTACGTCATGGCTTGCATCCATGATATATTGTAAGGTTATAACAGGAATCCTGCATGTTAAGGGAATCTAGATTGGTATTGAGTAGCAATCAGGAGGATGCCCCCTCGCCTCCCGGGTATGTTGACGGGTATTTCGCACACTGTCTAAAATTTATATAAATCATAGTGATCTGTGCATTCTTTAGGCCTAGTGAGTTTTAATCAGGAATGACTGTGTTGTTTAGGTGCATGGTTTTCTAAGTGTTTGATACCCACTGGCCATATTATGCTACAATGCCAAATTGTTTTTGATCACAGAAAGCAACTATTAGCACCTTCGACCCCACCCGCCTTTAAATGCCATTCAGACTCGTCCGCCTTGCGAACCCAAAGAGATCTAAGCTTTTGTTTTCCGCCATTGTTTTTCTTTTATTTCAAAGTGAAATGTCAAAGGAGCATAATGTCAGCAGCAAATGTGTTTTGTTTTGTTTGTTTTTGATTCTTAGCATTTCAGGATGTGTCTTTGCGTTGATGGGAAGCTGTACTTTAGCGCCTGTGGGTCAGCTGGACAGAGGCCGCGTTCGTCCCTTCAAAATGTTTGGCTGAAGAGTCGTGACTGAAGACGAACACGTTTTCAGTCTGAACCGTGAAGCGAGTGAGTGATTTCTGCGTGCCTGTTGTCTGTCTTTGTGTCAGTGTGAGAGAGAGAGAGAGAGAGAGAAACCGAGACTGACGGGACAGATGTGCCCTGACATGAAACTGTAAACCCATTGAACCCCGGAAGCTGCTGGTGCAGGACGAAAGTGTTACTCTGTGTTTTATCAGCAATAAAATCATATTGAACAAATGACTCTCAACCCTTTTTCAGCTTCTCACTGTGAAGGCCAGTACTGTCTGTGTTGTCCAATTCACGACTTCCAATTATGTCAGAGCTACGTAGCTCGGCTATAATCTATTGAGGAAACAAGGTAGAAAACTCCAAACTGCTGTGAAAACCCACATTACTGTGAATACCTTAGCTTTTTGTTTAGAAGATTGTGTAAAATAACATTCATTTGCATCAGGGTGGTGATAAATTAATACCAAGATGTCACAAAGTTTGCAAAGCAGTGAGGCAGGAACTCACTCTTGCCTCATTTCATGAAATACATACAATTTTGGGTGACAACCCAAAAATAATCACTCACTTTACACCGCTAGCATATTTTCCTTTTAACGTTAGCAAAGCCCTAACTTACCCAGAAAGAGATGCATCCTGTTCTGTGTGTTTAAAGACAGGGGCGGGAAACTTTTTGACTGGTGGAGCCACAATAGGTTCTAAAATGTGACAGAGGGGCCCGGAGCAGGAGCAGAGGGATGGAGTGTTTTAGTGAGACACATCATAGGAAGAAGAAATATATCATGGGATATGTAGAAAACATGTTCTTCAATGTCAATTGAAAATGAACAAAAGCGTTGCAACAAAATCAGTGTCTTTGAAGCCCCACGGTAGTTAGCTCTTTATTGAAATGATGAGTTATTTTATTACTTCCTTACTCCTAGAATCATTTCTTCAAGTTTGGCGGGCCGGATTAAAATGCTTAACTGGCCGTAGTTTGCCCAAGCCCGTTTTACGGTTTTGCTCAACAGCAATGTAGTGACACAATGAATGTATTTATGTTTTGTCTTTGAAGAGGCAAAGATGTCAAAAACACGTCCGCCGAGAAAAGCCTTAAAAGCCAGTTGTGCTCCGTCCAGCTCTGATAAAGCTGTCACTGCCGCAGCAGCGCCACCATTGTGTTTTAGCAGCGGCAAAGTCACTTCCTCGTCCTCTTGTGTGTTTTCCGAAGCCTGTTGCCTGTTTTCGTTCAACCAAAAGGGACGCCAATTACTCAGGAAACACAAAGAGAAACCCAAAGCACTTAAGATCTGAGCTTGGTGAGAGGGATAAAGGAGAACCACACTGAAAAAGCCTCAACCATCCAGTTGCAACGTGACAACATGGTGATAAATGTCGATCTCATTTCTGTTTTGTTTGTTTGTTTGTTTGTTTTACTTTTGTCGCTTCAAAAAAGAAGAGAAAAAAGTTCCAGTTTTAGGCAGCAAGTGAAAGATATGGTTGATTCCTCGCATGGCTGAATAAATGAGTTAAATAGCTCAAGTAACAACCGACCAGACACTTCTTAGTCTTCTCTTAATCTCCCTCATTTCAATATGTCTTTAAATTCCCTAAATTGAGCATTTATTTTAAGTTGATGCACTTTTTCTGAGTGTGGTCTTTTATTCATGGTGGTCCATTTAAATTGAAACTAGTTTGGTTACTGCTAGTATTTGAGTGCAAAGCCAAAACAACATAGCTAGAATGCAAAAGGTTGTGTATGCTGACCTCTAGGTTTTCCTTCAGAATGTTGCCAATCTGTCTTTGGTCTTAACCCACTTGCTATATATAGAAAGTCAGATGCAGAGTCCAGACATCCTTCCAATTTTCACCCTGCACGTTTCCCACTTTTCCCGCTGCTCAGGAGGCCCATTAGGGTGGATGAGCTGTTCACGCTTTTTTTTTTTCCCATGATCTCCCCTTGTGAGGTCATGACATGTGCTGTTTTTGATGAAAGGGTCGTAAATTATAGTCTGAATGAAGCTCATTGTGGTTGCCTGTTGCTTGTCTATAAATAACAACCATTCACCACCTCCTCGCCCTCCCTCCATCACAAACCTTACGTGCTGGCAGCACCGAGTGCACTCACTCACTCATCACTCCTTTTTTTTTTTTTGAGGATTTAAACTATTTTGAACCCTTCAAAGAAAAAAAAAAATAAGCTCACTCCTTCCTGAAACAACCAAAGGAAAATATTGAAAAATGTAGGAGGAGAGCGTAATGACATCGTTTTCCTGACGATGTCATTACGCTATATTAGCTATTTGAACTGTCGTGAACGCTTGCCATGTGGAAGCCAGAAATTTGATTTCTCCTCCCTGCCTCCACTTTTTTTCTCTTGCGCTTGATTTACCGCGGTCACTGTCATTTCTAGAACGCCCTATCCAGCGCCGAGGCAGCAGGTTCCAACTTGTTGCAGCAGGCCTCAACTCCGCTGGGAAAGATGAATCAAGGTAAATGTGTTGTGGTTGTGGTTAAAGAATTAACATTGTATTCAACGCAACAATTGCACAGCTGTAGTAAAGCCAAAAAAAAGTAGCTTTCTGTGACTATGCTTTACAACAAATAGCAAAAGTAATCATTTTTGATTGAATGCAGAATAGTACTTATGGAGTTGTTAAGATTTAATCTGAAATGATGAGAGACTTCTGTGTGTTACAGAGTGAAAAGCTAAAAAATATTATGTCAGTAATTTGTCAGTAATTGTTAATTTGTTCACCCTCTTAACAGCAGTTCTGCAGCTGTTAATTACTTTACTAATGATTTAGTGACAGATTGATTTCTCTGGTTAAAGAATAAAATTGAGACAGAAAATTTCAAAAATTTGCATTTTTCTCTGTGGCAGTCAAGCACCTTTTCCAAATAGCAACCTACAGTACAGTATATCACTTACATAAGTAATAAACCTCCTCCTTTCCCTTTCTGCCAATTATGCTTTTACACATTCTTTTTAACTTGACTTTATTGAGTCTGGGTTAGACCGGGGGTGGTGCAAACTTATTAACTTGTGCGCCACAATGGGTTCTAAAATTTGACATAGGGCGCTGGAGCAGGAGCAGTTGGATGGAGTGTTTTGGGACAAGTAGAAAACGTGTGCCTTAACGTCAATTGAAAACAAACACAAGCGTTGCAACAACATCAGTGTTTTTCGAAGCCCCACAGTCTTTAGCTCTTTATTTAAATGACTTTTTAAAACACTGAAAAAAATGATGAAATACAGTAAAGCTATTTTACTGCTTAATTACTATTAATATAATTTCTTCAAGTTCAGCGGGCCACATTAAAAAGCTTTATTTGCCGCATAAGGCCCCCGGGGCGTAGTGTGTCCACGCCGGGGTTAGCCTGTCTCACCCTCACCCTCAGGTGGGAGGAAGCCACAGTACTCAGACAGGAGGATCCAAGCAAAGAGTACTAATGATTCACACCGACAGTGCGTACAAGGTATAAGGGCCCATAAAGTGGTAAACACAATAGTTGTGGGTTAAAAATAGTCTCTAAACTTGTCCGCGTACAAACCAGAGTGCGCAGAATTGATTAAAAAAAATGAGGTAAACTACCAAAACGTACCATTTCAACATTATAATAAGAACAATGGTATTTATCATGTTTAAATGTCAGCACCTTTGAGATATACATGGTGCATGTATTCTCATGTTTGTGAGTGATTTTAGGCTCAAGTGACGTCAACTACGTCGTTCGCTCTTGTTGTTGACGGCCAACTATTCTACACCTGTCTTAATCTGCACGTGCGCGCCTCAGTTTTAGCGCGCGTGCGTGTGCACGACTCGGTTTTTTTACGTGGTCTTTAGGACCCCGCGGAAGCTTTCGTGTCTGTGCTGCAGCCTCTGCGGCTCGAGAAGGCCGTATTTTTAATGCGCGCGCGCGTGTGTGTGTGTGAGAGAGAGAGAGTGAGAGAGAGAGAGTGAGTGAGAGAGAGAAGCAGAGCGAGGACCCGGTAGAGCGCGAGGAGGGTGAGAGAGGGAGAGAGGGAGAGAGAGAGAGAGAGAGAGTGTGTGTGTGTGTGTGTGTGTGTGTGTGAACGAGAAGGAGAGCAACGACCGTCACAGGGTCCGCGTGCCCAAGGGACGCACGACACGGTAAATATAAACAATAAGCATTTTTTGGCTCGCGAACCGCAAGCTTGGCACGCGCTACACCCGCTAAGTTAGCTAAACAGTCATCTCCTGAAGTCAAACGCTCGCCCGCGCGTACCCTTGCGTGCGTGCGCGCGCGCTTAGTTTCTCGCGGAGGATGTGCGCGTGAGGACGGTGTACGCGGGCGGCGAGAGAGAGAGAGAGCGAGAGCGAGAGAGAGTGAACTTGGGTGAGTTCTCGAACACACCGTCGCGGCGAGCGGACCGCCGCGGTGTCACCCAGCGCCGTGCCCGGGGGAGGTGTTCGGCGTGTCGGCCGGAGCCCTCTGACAGCTCCCCCCGCCCACCTCCTCCTCATTCCGGCAGGTAACGTTGAGCCCGAGCCCACCGTCCTCCTCACACACACCAGATGCAGACACACACAGAGAGACACACACTGGTGATGGGTCGTTCGTGAACGAACTGGTTCTTTGCAGTGAACCAAGAGAGCCGGCTCCTGATTGAGAGCCGTTTTTTATTTTTTTTTGTTCGGGAGTAGAACCGGATAACGGGTCGTTCCACATCCGGTCGCTGTCGGAGTTTGAGGCGATTTAGAACTTGTTTAGCGGAGATTTTGTGTGATAGAGAAATGTCCAAAAAATGAATTAGAAACAGGATAACCCAAATAACAAATACGTTAATATATAATAGCACACACACACACACACACACACACGTATGAACTGATTTATTTATTTTTGCAGAATGCTGCTTTTTGTTTCATGTTTATCTTGTTGTGCTGTGTTGCTGATGTGTTCTTGCACTTGTACATAGTTGTATTGGGGGTGAGGAGTGGTGTTTTATATTCAATTTTACAGCGCTGTTACATGTTGAGTGTGTAAATAATACACATTTAATATTGTTGATATAATTAACATTAGTCATTCATTTTTAGCAAATCATTTGGTCATAAACAAAATATAAGCAACAACAACAACAAAAAATCTAGGGAGCATAAAAGAGTAACCGACTCTTTTTGGTGAGCCGAGCCAAAAGAACCGGTTCTCTGAAAAGAGCCGGAATTCCCATCGCGAGCGAGCGCGCGAGCGGTGGGGGGGAGCGCGCCTGCCGAGGTTAGCGAGTGCATTCGGTCTGGAACGCGCCCCCGAGTGTGTTTTTACCTGACCCACTAAAGCCTCTCGTCCCCACACACTCTCACACGTGTCCTCGATCGGTCGCCCGCCTCGCACGCGCGCGCGAGCAACCCCTCCTCCCCCGTCCATCCCCCACCGGGATTATTAGCCGCTTTGCGAGAGAAGCTGTCCGGTTGAAGGCCGCGTGAGGTCGCGCACAATATGAATCGCAGTGGCGTCGAGCTCGCGGCGAGAACCGCGACACTTCCGCCCGAGCCTGTGAAAATTAAACGGGCGTCGTCGTGAGTGTCTTACGCGACTACCGGCGGTGACAGATAAGCAGTTGGGTGTTTCGACAAAGTTACTTACTGGAACAATGTCACGCAGTTTGCTCGCATTGTCTCTGTCGAATAAAGCTATAAAACCCTCAACTGAAATTCATATCCTGCAAGGGCATAAAATAAGTCTGCTCATACACTATACATGGCCACTACAGTAAAAGGGAACAAAAAGAAACAATTAAAGGGAACAGATTCAGATTTTTGTTTTGTCATTTGATATAATATCATATAGAATCTGTAACTCATGAATCCCAAGTCATTGAATTTCCACTCCAGTAGAATTTAAATATGAAAAAATATGATGTGTCATAAGGTTTTTAGTTAAAAAATAAAAAATAAAATAAAAAATAATAAAAAATCAGACTATTAGAGTTTTGTTGAGGCTGGGGTTGGAGGCAGTAGAGGAAGTTTTCCTCTTAACACGGCTGTAAACAGTAAATTCCATTTTTTTGGTCTTCTATTCTTGTCCCATTATTGTTTCTTCTGAAACTATAACACCTTTGACCAACAATTAAGTTGATGTTTTCACATCTACATTAAGTGTAGACTAGTAGTAGACTAAAATATTTGTTTTTGTTTATTTATTTGTGTGTTGTTGTTTTTAACTCTCATGCCAAATGAGCCCAATTTGTCAATAAAATATTTTGGAACACCAGCGTTATCATTCCCATGATATAGTAGTCCCCAAAATGGAACAAATAGGAGTACTAAAAGCTCTGAAGGAAACTACAGCAGTAAAAACTTTTGATGCTTTTATTATGAAGACAAATGTTCCACTTCCCTGTCTTGCCATTGTTGAACTTTCACTACCTTTACATAATTCTATAGCTCCTTTTTTCTGCGCAGTCATTTTTTTCCCCCACTAGTAAAGGCTTTGGCTCTGGGCCTTTTGGCTCATATTCTGAGTGAAACCAGCTCTGTGAAGCCTTAAACAATTCATACCAGGGGCTTCAATGCACGATAAAAGATGTGATGTCTTTAGTTGACATAAAAATATCAAGAACTAGAAAGAGCTGGTTGGCTCGGAGCCTTAAGATCATTCATAGAGCCCCCTGGGGGTGTGGGGCGGATACTCTACACCCATCCCTGCAAGTTTCCACTCTCTCTTTCCACTGGGGCCTCAGCCAACTGCCTGTTGTCTTTACAGTATTTGATATAAGGCTTGCAGTGTGGCTGCGTACAGTACAATACGTGCTGAGGAATGCCAGGCTTTTCCCGGCTGCGCTCAAATCCAGATCGCAGCTGAGGTCCAACTTTGTGCGCTGATTCCAATTTAGCCTCCTCCTGTCTTCGCTACTGTTTATTACACGACACTGTAGCGCATCAAGCAACCCCAGCGACCTCTTATGACAGTCACTACGCGTTTGGGAAATGTAACGTTTTCCCAAACAAATGTTCATTGTTTCCCCTCTAATATCATTTTACGGTAAATTCAGCACAACACAAAGAGATTGATAGGAGCTGTGAAACGGATCCCCAAGGCAAAATGTTCTGCTGACTTTTTAAGATACTTTGCAGCGTCTCTGTGATTCATCTGAAAGAGATTCATATTTACATCTACTTCCAGATATATATAATTAGATTGTATTAGATTGGATTATATTATATTAGATTAGATTAGATTCAAACAAGCACCGACCAAAAATATTAAATTACACTGTTCAGCCTAATAATGACAATATAGCATCTTAATTTATTTACACACACTAAGTGTGAAACCTGGGCTGGTTTAGATGCACACAAAGCTGATATCCTGGGAGGAATTGAGGGAGGAAAATAGGCTTACACTCTGTTTATAACACAATCACTCCACAATAAAATGTTAATATTGTTTTTTTAGATATTCTTTTTTTTTTTTTTTAGATTGTTTCTGAGGGATAATTTTTCACGGCGCCCATGAAATTATCTTACGGCACAGTGGTTAAAAAACACCGATCTATATAATTTATTTATCAACCATCAAAAAAGAAGGTGGCCATGCAATACTCTTTTATCCTCGATTTTCGCCGTGAATTACCGGTGCTCACCACACGCACTGCGCCGGTCTGTTGTGGCCTGCTGCCGCCCTGAAGTGACGCGTCGTGCACTCTCTTTGGTTTTTGTCCCAGGAGAGGACGACTCGTCGCCGAATGACCCACGGAGAGGCGCAGGTGGAATTGAATGAGGCCGCACCTGGTGCATCAGTAGCCCCCACCCCCATGTTTTGATCGCCCCCCCACCACCGTTTCGACTTGTGCAAACGTGGTCTCGCCGAGGTGCCGCCTCCACCATGCCGTCCAACAGCCCCGCCGCCGCCGAGCTGCCCCAGACGCCTGACAACGACACGGCCAACGATGTGGTAAAGAAACTTCTAACCCGCCGCTTCTTTTCTTCAGGGGTTTTGTCGATTCGGCTCTCGAAAGTAGCAGCGTTTCTCAACTGGTGGCTCGCGACCCAAAAAGCCGGTTGCGGAGCTGTTTTGATTGGGTCGTGGCCTCGTGGGATTTTAAAATATAGATGTATTTCTTGAGAAATTGTTGGGCATTTGGGTGACGCGGTGGCGCAGTGGTTAGCAGCCTGGGACCTTTCTGTGTGGAGTTTGCATGTTCTCCTAAAATCTTGCATGTGAGGTGAATTGTAAACTCTAAATTGTCCATAGGTGTGTATGTGAGTGATTGTTTGTCTCTATGTGGCCCTGCAAATGCAGGGTGACACTTGTCCAGGGTGTCACCCTGCCTTCGCCCTATGACAGCCAGGATAGACTCCAGCAAACCCCCTTGACCCTGAGCACAGGAAGAAGCGGGTATTAAAAATGGATGGATGTTGGGCATTTATTTTGCAGGACGCACAATTCAGTCATTTCAATAATTCATTTACTAGACATGACAGAAAGTGGGCTAGCGTTTTTTTTTTGTATTTTTTGTGGAATAAATTTGAGAGCTGTGGAAAAAGATTTAGGTCACAACTTCAGCATAAGGAAATAAATGTGGGTCCTGAGACTCCACCAGTTGAGAACCACCGAGTTAAAGGACAGGATACACTCATGCTGAGTGTGTTATGAAGAATGCCATTTGCCGAAGTGAAACTAGCCTTGGCGTGCAGTTGGGCCGCCAAACTGTGGTGTCACTTTCATTCAACCATCCGCAAAATTACGCCCTTCTTTTTTTTTTATATAGTAACTGTTTTGTCTCCAAATAATTGAGTTAGCGCATATGTTTCTCATGATCCTCATCGAGGCAGCGTTCCATTCGGGTCAACAGTGCCCAAAGCTATTGGCTCATTGTGAAGGCTCCGCCACACTACTTCACCCTTGTGAATGTTAGTATTACAACAGTGTCTACAAGCAGTTACTAATTTGTCTTAATTGAAAAAGAGTGCTACTCAAGTATGTCAGAGACCCTTCCTGACCCGTCCGTCACACTAAATCCACACAATGGAGGCTAACTTTAGCCCATGGCTTTGTGTATTATGTGGACCGGTTGTATTGATTACTATTATGATGATAAGGAAATGTCACAGAGAGTCTTTACACAAAGTGTGCGAATGGTAAATGTGGGGAGTGTCAATGTTTGGGGAACCACCTTCCTAAAACTTATCTATGCCTGCTGTTTCTCCTGTGTCCTGAATCCAAGTCGTGCCAATGCTGCCTGAATACTCAGCGCTGTGTCTTCATTACAGTTTCCACTTTTGTATTCACAAGCTTCGACGTGTCTTTGTGTGTCAGTAAAAAAAAAAAAGAGAAAAGAAAATGACCTCACCACTGTATTACGCCGGTTGCCAAATGGATCCACAATCTCTGCGCTTCCACTTTTATGTCCAGCTGTGCGCACTCCGCCGAGTCCAGTTGGCCCTGTTAGCTGAGTCCATGATCTGAATGATGCAGATTTAACTAAGGCAAGAGTTGCTCCACTGCCAGCCAAGCAAACATTAGCCGCAGCCTCAGCCGCTTATTACACAGCCCGAGATTACAACTCGCAGCAGGTAGCGCGTTGACATGCATAATTCCTTTGATCAACAATACGTAAGTCGATCACTTAAGAATTAAATTAATGTAAATTTATTAACGAAAAGGCCTTGAATGAAATCAAATCGAGCTTTATATTAGTTTATTCTTCCTGTTCCATATTCTCCCAGATGCTGTTATAAATGTATACAGTCAAGTAAACTACTTAGGACAGCCTTGGATCTTTATCGAGGCCAATGGTGTACAACATCACAATTACAAGAAAAAACAGACATTGAAAAAATAAGACAGCAAAATAAAATACAGAAAATCAGTTGATTTCTTTCCAATTTGCAAAACTGACAACAAATTTAATCACACAATAAAACAGTAAATGAAACGCTGAAAGCAATATGTTGGTCAAATTGGTGTTCAACAACAGAAAAAAACAGTTAAATAAGGCCACTTATGCTTAGATACCCTGACTACCCTGACTGCCTATGCTTTAAACAGTCTGCCTCCTATTTATGGTAACCTAGTGTTTGCCTATATATTAAAAAAAAAGGAACAGCTCCTATTTTTCTTGGACTGCTCACACCCGCCATCACTACCAGCTGACCTTCTGGGTTTTTAAACTCTCAGAGCTTCTTTTAGAAGTCTGGCAAGTAAAGTAGTATTTGCTCGCCACAAATGAACTTTATTACTGCATTTCCAGTGTATTTGCAGTAAGCACACCCCTCTGTCCTGACTTAACGCAGGTAAAAGTAGATTTTTTTTTTCCGTCGAGCACGCGTGCGCTGCCACACATGCAACATTCGGGGATACGCACGGTGAAAAATGCCTCCTTTCATTTGTGCCCCTCCCCCAACCCCAGGCCGCAGGGGCAACCCTCATAAATTTGTTAGAAGCCCGCTTCTATTCTATAGAGCTGCTGTATAAAGAGCTGTCGCTGCCGCATAAAGAGCCGTCTCGCTTACTTCCACTTTCACACGTTGGCAAAGGGCCAACACATACAAAGTTTCCCATATGGACTTTTCTTCGAGTTGCATGCACTTTTTTTTCACTTCCTGAAATCCAAGTGGGTGAATGGGTGAGGGGGGAAGAAAAGAGGCTGGGAAAAAAAAAAGGCTGAGTAAGACTCAGATGCAGTAGCAAGAAAAGATACAAAAAATAAAATAAAAAAAAGTATTCTAAAGGAGAGAAGAGTTGAGAAAAAAGATCTTTGCGGATTTCGGATGATACATTTTTGTGGCATGTCCCTCAGTTTTACGTTTCAGTGGTTTCTATTTATGCATGTTCCTCAAAAAAAGCCTTTCTCAGTGTTTCAGAATACGTCGGTAGTGTTTTATTCAACTCTGCAGAAATGAGAAGTCATTTTTTCCCTACCTTTTCACAAGAAAACACTCATTTCTCAAAATCAGCCCTTTGTGACAAAGAGCCAACAGACTCACTAGCGCCCCCCTCAGGTTAGTGGCGGCAGCCTCGGCCAGGTGTTGGCCGTCCCCGTCTTCCCGCCATCTTGTTTTTGTCCTCAGACACGTGGAAGTTGCGGCAGCGCTGGTTCCAGCAGAGAGTGTTTGTGCACCGTCCATGCTGTAAACAGAGGGTTAAACGTGTTGTTTTCTAGAGAGCTCCGGGCCTCGCTTGCATAATTAATTGCGACGCCCAAGCGGAGTTCCACCGCTTTCCGCCATGAGAGATATTTATAGGGCAGGTTGTGCCGGCTGCGGCCGAGAGGCTGATGTTTTCCGCGTCTGGCGCCGGGTGAGTTGCGGCCGGGTTGATGATGAACATGATGGCGCAGGCGCCTGTTGAAAAATCTCTACCTGTTTTAACCAAGACACAAGTTTCCTCCTGGCGGCAACAGGCAGCCTTTGTGGATACGTGTGCGGTTGTTCTTTGTCGCCTCATTTATCAAAAACACAATTTTTCCCCCAAAATGACGCCCATGGTTCCCAAGTCTTGAGCGCGCTTTAGGAATACAGGCCTCTTTGACTGCACATGATTGGGGAAAGTGTGACCACCAGTCTAAACTGTCTGGAGTTTGTTTCTTCAATCAGCTTTCTCTCCCCAACCCCCAAGTTAACTTCATCGACGATTCACTAAAATCCACAAACAGGCCTCAGTGCTGGTATTGTGAGGTGTGTGAAGATGTAAGTAAGAAGATGATGAGCCTCTCTAGATCCTCGCTAAGAGAGATTTCTTTTCTGTTGCTTTACGGGTTCCAAACCAACCAACAGCCTCTCTTTTTTGCCATGTACAAAACTACTGCAAGCTGCCTAAAAATCACCTAACGAGGACAAAAATAAATTGACGCCGAGTTTCCTAAAGAGATTTGCATCGATGCTGCACCAGTGACAGTGGATTGTATTTTCTGCTTTATAGCAGTGTCCCATCCCAAAAGCCTCTGCTTTAGAAAAATGAATGGAGTCTTTAACAGATGGATGCGTCAAATAAATCAAGCAGATCGAGGGAATGTTTTTTTTCCTCTGGTGTCGAATTACTGCAAGGCTATCGGATCAGAAATACAGCTGGTGAGCAATAACTGCAAGCTAAAATGTGACAGGTTGTAGGGCCAGCTTCCTAATACCGTTCATGATCGCAGTCTTAAATGCAATAAGGTAATACGGTTTGTATATTCAGAGGACGCTTCAGCTGAACGAGCTGAAACTCTCTATCTGAGAGGATTTTTGTGTCTTATCTAAGGGGTTCAAAAGTTAAAAGTCACATAGAGGCTTTTTATGGGTTCCTACTATTTGTGTGCACAATACAGTGGTTTAACAGATAGTATTTGTATGTTTACCTCGTATCAAAGTGGAGTGTTTTTGCTACATGAAAAGATAAGACGTTGATCTTACTTTAAACATTTTTGAGGACAACACAATGAAAATCTTATCTGAAAAAAATCAATTTCCTTTTCTCTGTGACCTCAATTGACCTTATGCATTCTGTACAAAGTATTGCCTACATTTACATCCAGCCTTTAGTTTTCTCGAGGGCGTGTGTTAGTGTATTTCAGCCGTCAAACACCTACGGGAAAAATCTAATCCTCAGGTTTTGAAGAATTGTTTCCACAAGGTGCATCGGAGGTAGCATCCTCCTAACCTGCAAGTGTTGCTACAATTGTCTTGTATTTAATCCACCATGTAGGCTTTAAGGTTGACATACATTATATGCAGTTGCATAGCTTGCGTAGCTTAAAGTGTGTATACATCATCTCAAGCCAGCAAGTTGTTGAGTTGAGCAAAACAAAGCTGACGTCCCCTTTGTAGCCGCTTTCCTAACTGCTTGCCATCACCACCTCGAAAAGAATCCCACCATGAAAGAAATCGTCTGACAACGTCTCAATCCAGAAAAGGTGTTTTTACTCACTGAACCGTTCACACCGCATGAATTAAAAGTCCAGAATTTGCCTGGTAACATCTAGATAAAAAAAAAAAAAACCTTAACATTAGGGCAGATGAGAACAACTGGAAAAGGGAAGAGAGAGGAGGGGATGGTGAGATGGGGTTAAAAGAAAGAGGACAAGCCGTCTGCTGCTGATGGGATCTTCTTCTGCCTGCCTCGTTTCCAGTCTGGTTACTTAGCAACTGCAGTGGCCTGAAATAACCTGCCCGGAGACAGAAATAGACCAAAGATATACAGTATGGCCAGAGCAGCTAGTGTGTGTGTGTGTGCGTGTGTGTGTGTGTGTGTGTGTGTGTGTATGTGTCTTGCAAATATGGCATGATGAGATGATAAGCACCGGGATACATTTTAAACCAGTGAGGACATTTTCTCAGAGAGAGAGAACAGCTCGGCTGTTTTCCTCTCCACGTTCTCATTAAAGTTGAGGTTGAAAGCCCCTGTGTGAGGGTGAGGTGGTGTGAACTGAGGTCAGGCTAAGGTCAGCCTCAGGGGGGCTAGCATAATGTTTTTTGGCCAACGGAGAACGAACGAAAGCCAACGTCAGTCCTCACACAGACAGAATGTCTCCCCGCGTGATGGCTTCGCTCGTACGTCGGCTCATTCATAGTGGGATCTTCTTATTTAGCAACCCACGCTGGCGTAAATAGGACAAGGCCTGCTGGTGGGAAGATAAAAAGGTTTTAATTGCTGCAATACGTCATCGGGGGGGTGTTTGTGTTACCTCATTTTCTGTTCACGGTGCAGTTTTCGCATGATGTGATTACGTTGGCATCGTTTCATTCAGGATTCATCCTTATTTCTAAAACAAAACCTGAATATTGGAGGCGTTCGGAAGCTTTTTTTTGTATTATTTACTCATATATGGAAAAATCACCAGGAAAAAGATTTAGAAATCACCACATTTGCTTTTAATTGTTTTAGACAGCGACAGCTTTTCTTGTTTATTTTACAATCAAACATTGGAAGACTGCAATAGAAACTCAGCAGACAACTGAACAAGTATGATGAACCTTATCCTCCCAGTCATTTGAAACCAGAGATAGTCCACGCTATCTAGGTTGATCTTCTAATTTAATGACACTGTTTTTTGTAATACATAGTTTTTCCCATGATTGTGTAACATTGCTGATTTCGTCATTCGCCACAGCAGCAGACGCAGAAGCACATGGGCCGCAGTCCTCCCAGCGTCTTGTGCCACGCTGATCACCACACAAATGACATTAGAGTGTTTTGTCAGCATGGCGGCCCTATCAGAGACAGTTGCTAAGCAGTTTCCGTGCCTTGGTAACCGCTCCCCTGTCACGGAGGCAGGCAGTTCAGTGGGGAAGGTTGAAGACTGCAGGAGGCCCAGAGGTTGAAAATTGAGAGCAAGGACAAGGACAGATGTGATTAGTGAAGCAAAAACAAACATTTTATTAGTGAGGTTGTTATTTTACAAATGACACCGGCAGCCACGTAGAGACAAGACACTGTCAGTTTCGGCGTAAGTGCAGTTCATTATACTTCAAAGGTTGGAGTTCAACCGAGTGTGGCAGAGCCTTCAGTTTGTACGTTTCAACAGCTTTAAACTCACCTCAGTATCACAAAATGAGCAAAATATGAGACAGCTCTGAGGGAATATCATATGTGAATAATATCCACTAATATCTCTATTTCCATCCGGACGTGAAGATTTTTATTTCCTCTTTATTTCAAAGACATAAAGGGGATTTTCCACCTTATAAGAAATAAAATGAAAGTCAAAATATCTTAAAATATGATTGTGTATGCAAAAGAAATTGAAATGTCCCCAATATAACCAAAACATTGAAAAATATATCAGATCTCTTTGCACTCTTTTGTAATCTTTGGCCTCCTGCTATTTTCTTGAGACTAAAACAAGACCTGAAAACGACCTTCTCTCCCAAACTAAAGAGCCGCGTCCATCAAACCCAACTGCGACAACCCTACAGTCTCACTAACTCAAAGAAAATGAGACCTTAGATATTGAAAAATCTGTTCAAAAAACTGGATCATGTCTTTGTTGAATCAACCAACACTTGAGCAAGTTGAGTTGATTGTACCGTCACACATTCTATTAGCACGAACCACTGCTGTACATTCAACGTTTCCTTGTTCCCGTCAGCACTACAAGAGTCTGATAACTTACCCTCAGTGGCCCATTTATTAAATCAGTGTTAAGGCAGTGGAGCAGAGTAGAGATAGAGATAGAGAGAGAGAGAGAGAGAGAGAGAGAGAGAGAGAGAGAGAGAGAGAGAGAGAGAGAGGGCTAAAATATGGATAAAGTGAATAAAATTCAAATACTTACGTGATGTTTCCCCTCTATTTTTGACCCAGTGTATATTTAGCATGGATCTGGGTCTCTCCGTGATTCATTGTTGCCCAGAGCTGGTGTAAAAATAGAAAGTGAGCACTAAAATGGGTTTGTTTCAAACTTCTTCTTTTTTTTCTCAGAGTTTTAGGCAAAATGTCACCGATCAAACCCAAAGTAAACATTCTAACGTGCCGCCGCCGTCTGTCATGTCAGCATGATTGTGATGATGTTGTGTGTTATAAAAGTGATATGCAGTTTATGCAGATTTGCTGTACATTGTGTTTAAAAAATGTAATATTTCTCCATTTAATGCCTACAAATGCATCACTGGCTTCCTATTGACGTGTTTTGTCGTACGAAATGTTGAAAATCTTCATTTGGAAGTTGCTGTAAAACAGCATCCAGACTTCCAGACGCTATCGGTGCCACCTGACAGTGTGTTTCCCGTGTGTGATTGGCCCAGAGTGAAGATGGAGCCGACCAGGACAGTCCGGAGGAGGGGACTCCCGCCAGCCCCCGGAACAAGCGCAGAGTAGGTCGCCCTGGCAGGAAACGCAAACAGCTGCTTCCTGTGAGTCCTGCACTTGCAGACCGGTGTCGGTATTTACACGCCTCTCCCTCGATCCCTTTCGACTCTGTTCCGCCCAAGCGGGACACCTACAACATGCACGTGCACCTGCTCGTTGCCGCGTGGCAAACAAACGCGAGCTCAGATCTCAACTCGTGACGACGCAGGTTGAGGTTGGTTTGAGATGTGATACGTGAGCGCCGTCCTCCTCCGAGCGGCTTTGCTTGTTTCTTCTTCTTGAGAGTTATCGATCCAGTCTATGTTTTTGCTTCCAATATGTTACAGCACATAACAGGCGTGGGCAAACTATGGCCCGGGGGCCATATGTGGCCTGTCAAATGTTTTTAATCGGGCCCACAGAAGAAGAAATGATATTAATACCAAGTAAGTGATAAAATGGCTGTATTTCAGCCATTTTTACAGCGTTTTAAGAGTCATTTCAATAAAAAGCTAAACACCATCGGGCTTTAAAACAAAAAGTGTCTTATTCAATTGACACTAAAGCACTTTATATTTTTTTTCTTATGAGTTGGGTCTATAAAACACTCCGTCCATCTGCTCCTGCTCCAGCCCCTCTGTCAAATTTTAAAACTCATTGTGGCCCACGAGTCAAAAGGTTTGCCCACCCCTGGTCGATAAACTTGCCCTTGCTTCTTCTATACAGACGCACTCCATCCATGACTCATGCATCCAAAAAAACACAGCTAACGCAGCTTTGGACACTAAGCTAAGACACATACTGCCTGTATCAGTATTTTAAAAATGATTTGCAGATCACATTTCCTCCAGCAAATGCATTTATGCTTGATATGTATGTCTTTGAAAATATCAGTCATTTTAATTTAGTAATAGTAAAGGTTAAATGTTTAATATTTTTGAGATTTTGAGAAGAAACAGGTTACAAATGGTCACATTTTAGATTTTTCGCTCACCCTCCCGAGCTTGCCAGTGAACTACAGTGGCCTGCCTACACAACATGAATAACTCATCCACCTTTATCTCCCTTGGCTTATATGAGGATTCAAGCGTTCACCCTAATTATGAAATGTGCTGTCATGCAGGCTGGACTGTCCACACCAGGCTTCCTTAGAAATATGACCAAACCAAATTACTTTTATTGTACCACGACTATACACTTTTATACATTTATTTATGGGCAAATTATATATCATAAATCAGACCAAATTTTACACACTGGACCTTCAAGTCAGTAAGTCAGTCAGGGACCCACTTAGACATTTTTTAACTAAGTTTTGTTTCTCTATGTGTATTTTGTTCTTCTACTGTCAGAGCCGTACTGCCATTGGTGGCATGAGCCCAGTTTCCTCAGAGTATAAGAAGGTCCCAAGTTTGAATCCGGGCCTCATGGCCTTTTTGTGTATCAATTGCATCTTCAGCGACAGAAAGATCTGAATCTGGTCCTATGGCAGCCACACATTGGCCGCTCACTGCTCACTGCTCCTTAGAAGATAATGGGTCAAACACTTAAAAATGATGACAAATGTCCAAATTCATCAGCTATCAAAGCAGCATTAATACGGTTCATGTGTCAAACCATACTGGTTTATTTCCTTTCGTTGCTTCCTTTCAAGGCCATTCTGTTTCTCCTTGCTTCTCTCTTGTTTCTTCCATCCTCCAGTGACTCACCATTTGTGTTTGTGTGTTTTTGCATTTTATGCTGATCACACAAATCCTTGCAGATCTGATTATTGAGTCAGCTACCATGTACTGCAGTTCACTACTTCTGTTTCTGAGTGAAGCAGATCCCGACATGGTCGGCGCACCCACAATCAATCTGATAAACTTCACGCACTCAACTCGCAAACAGACACACGTTCACGCAAATATATAACGCACTGGGCTGGCAACACGCAACGACAGCGTGTTTGTGTTGTAGCGTGTGTCGGGAGAAGTCCAAATATTTATAAACTGTCTCGCCAGTAACAAATAGCCGGGCTAGTGTTAGAAATAGTAGCGAGAGCAGTTGCAGTCGGAGACGCAGCACTTCCTGCCGATCACTTGTTTGTTTTTTTAGCAGCACGGTGGGCAACAGTGTTTAGCTTGCAGCACATGTCCCAAATTGTGTCCATTGGGGGGATTTAAAAAAAATTAAAAAATCTGTGTATCATGCCACATACCTGCGTGTGTTCTGGTTGATATCATCCTGAGGACAAAAATAGATTCATGTGGATGTAATTCCTCAGTATTAACCCGCCTGATTCAGAGAGCCGCGGACTAAAGAGGTGTGGCGCAGCCACGTCTGTTGTCAGGAGTCGACGGACTGCCTGGCCGACCGCTGCTGGAAGGAAACTGGACACCAGCTAGTGAATGTAAGCTTAAAAAAAAAGTGGAGAGAGAAATAGAGTGTGTAGCGAGTGCTGGCAGACAGGCAGTCAAGGGGCTTTAAATACACAACTGGCTGCGTTACAGATGAGGTGCAGTCCAGTATCCTTTTCCACTATTCAAGCAACTTATGCAATCACTTTTTAGACTTTTTTTTCTGAACATCTGGAAGTTGTTGTTCTTATTATCATGATCATTATTATCATTATTCATCCATCTTCTATATCTACATCTTCTATATATGCTGTAGACGATCCCAGCTGCCATAGGGCGAAGGCAGGGTGACACCCCTGTCAAGTCGCCAGTTCATTTTAGGGCCTCAAAGAAAGACAAACAACCATTCACACTCTCTCGCTCTCTCTCTCTCACACACACACACACACACACAACCCTACATACAAGAGTTCCCAAATTTGCCTCACATGCATGTTTTTTGGATTGTGTGGAGAACCCAACACAGACACAGAAACGTGCAGAGTCCACCCAGAAAGGCCCCAGGTCCGAGGATCTGACCACTGCCCCTCCGTGTCACCCTATTATTATACATTTTTTACCATAATTAGCTTTACTCAGGGCTGCATAAGTCATCGAGTGGTACAGAAGGCCTTGTTGTCAATACACAAGCTGTAAAAAAAGTATGCACATCTCCAACAACGAGCACAAAATGTAAGATTCATCATTTATTCCAATTTGTTGATATTAAATCAGTACAATTGTACAAAATGTAAAAATCCAAAAGCCAAGATATAGAATAGTAGCACTATGAATGCGAATTCATTAGAACAAGTACGTCTAATGTACTAGAGACTAGGAGAGGTCAGGGTTCCCATTACCTGTTATAGTCAGTAAAGTGGTGATACTGAACTATTTTATCAATATCATCATAGTATCTCATTATCATAGTAGAAGTGTATTTTGTGTCTTTGTATCTTTGCACTGTTGCAGGAATACTAATGTAGCCTGTAAAGGTGCGTCGGCCACTGTGATGGCAGTGCAAACAACGCAGGATCATCACAACACATTATTATCTCATAGTCATCTGTTTACCTGCTAATGTGCTATTTCTGCTTTTCATACAAAGAAACACACACACACACATGCATGCACAGTGTGTAGTCTGTCCGGAGAAAGACTTTAGTGCGGTGTTGAAAGTCATATTAGGACAGACAGGGTGAGAACCAGTTGTGATGAAGGCACGTTCTGTAGAGTGACATGTGAAAGTGGGTTGGATGAGTTACCCATAAATATTCTATGATCCACCTCTTGTTTCCTCTCTGTGTTTTTGGCTGATATTAAGATTGAGGGTTTTTTTTTTTTATTATTATTTTCCTCCCCCCATCTGCATCACAGCTGTGTGTATGTGTGTGTATGTGGCTTTTCCTTGAACACTTCCAAGCAGTTGAGAGTACAGTCGAGTGCTTTCTCTGCATTTACAGTGATGATGTCACATGAAAAATACTTTACAATCACAGACTAAATAGAATGAGAGCAACTAATATGACTTCTCACTTCAGCGCACTCTCACAGCAAATCGTGAACACGAATGTGAATGAGTGTGAGTATGTGAACACACGTGTGTGTGACTGGCTGTGAGAACGACTGAAGGCATAAAATGAAGAATTGACTGTCCTCTGATTTTTGACAAACGTTTGATTTCCACTAGAAATACCTTCATGAGGGAATATTTAATAAATATAAATAGATAGTTCATCCGTTGCAGAGAATGACTTTTTTATTTGCTTTGCAAGCACTGTCTTGCATGATACATTTTTTTTCATTGTGTCACTAGTGTCAGTCTCAATCTGTATGTTGTGTTTTTGCAGTAAATTGTGACATACATTCTACTCCTATGTTGAACCCCTGAGGGCTGCAAGTGCACCAATCATGTTTCATCACTGTTCCACCTCCGTCTATCACATCATCTTTCATGTCAATTATTTTCAACACGTTTTGCAATCTGTCACACTGGTTTTATAACAGCCGCGATGCATTTCGCGTACCGCACGCTGGATGCTCGCTGTACGTAAAGCCGCTGTGACTGCTCATACAGTATTATTATTTTCCAGCGTTTTATTGTTTTATTGTTTGCCACATCCTGTTCTCTATAAAAGCCACCCCTCGGGTATCATAAGGAATTTGGAACGTGACTTGGAGTCGGTGAAGCCAGGTACTTTCCACACCGCAGGCCCTGTCGTGCAAGATTAGTGTTAGATATCGAGAGAACGCGCAGTCGTTCCAAAATGACAAACAAAAATCACCAATTGTTGGCGGAGGAGGCGTTTGTGTGAGTCCAACCCTGATTTTTTTTTTTAAGCACTGTAAAGTTCGTTCTTAACGGAATTTAAAGCTGCACCGAGTGAAACCCTCTTGGCGGTCACAAATCAGCACTTTGGTCTGTCAGGCCTTAAATAAAAGCAGAACTGATGCACCTGCGCTCTCAACAGGAAGTGTACAAGCGGCGTACACAAGCTGACTCTACATTTCCTGTTTAGTGCTAGATGGTAGAGAGGCAAAGTGCCTGAAGAACGTGGAAACTTAAAATCCAAAGACATCCAGGTACTTCTCTCAGGATTTGGCGGACCAAACCGAGGCTGATTTGGATTTACATTCGACATGTGACCTAAAAGATGACTGCAAGTCCAGATTCCTCTGTTTCGGCTGAATGTGTAAGTAGTCAGTTGTTTGCTTAAATGTTAGCAGTAGTAGCCGATTTAGTTTGAGGCTTTTCAGGCGCTTTGTGTTTAAAAAGAAGCTTAAAGCAGCTTTAAGTTCCGTTTGGGAATTCTAATATCACATCGAGGGTGTGTGGCTTTTCCCAAAACTGCCACATATGTGCTTGTTTTAATTTAAGTAAAAGCTTCATCTCGGGTAAATGCTACCATTATTTTTGGTTGCTTCGTGCTCATTGTGTAAGTTTTTACACTGATTTCCAACACTTGAAAAGTGTTGAAATTGAGTTGTATGCTTTTAATCTGTATGCTGTATCTGTTTTTAAGTTTGACTATAGTTTTTAATGCTTCCTGCCGTGTATGATGAGATGCTATCTTCGGAAATGTAATTTTCTAGACATGTTACATGACCCTTTTTACAGTTTGTCTCCCACTGTTATGAGAGCAAGTTGATTTTCACTCATACAAGACAAATATATTGTTTTTTTTATTGAGAAGAGAATGTGTAATGTACGCATGAAGAAAATTAAGAGCCAACAGGTTGTCATCTACGTTTATCAAAAAAAGAAAAAAAAATCACATGAAAAATTTGTTTAGTTTTAAACCTTTGGAACGTTTTTTACTTCATTGCAATGATATATTCTGGGGTTAAAATTCTCAACATCCCTTACCCTCTTGCAAAGGATGCCCTTGTGCTTCCTTTGCCTTAATGCCTTTAGCTTAGCAGCACATTCTAGTTTTCTAGACAGTCTAACAAGCTCAGGCCAAGATAAAATTTCATCCTATATTTTGTTCATTGGCAACTATTCACCTTTGAATTATAAAAAAAAACCCAGCTATACAGTGCTACAATTCAGTATGTTCATGTACTTCGTTAAGGCAAGTCTATTTGCACTGCTAAATTAGCCTAAAGCAAAACTAATATTTCACAGAGCGACATGAGCCAAATAAATGGGACCCAAAACTGCACCCGCTTTGTTTTCCGTTATTTTTCATATCAATAATAAATGCACTATTGTCTTCAACTCATACCACCTTTATCAAATTGGCAACTATTCAGCCCCCACTGCTAATTTTTGCTAACAGTAGCCGTATGTAGCGAGAAGTCCAGCCGTTTTTTTTGGCGCTTTTCTTTGTCACCAACAAACTCGTAAATGGAGTGATTAAAGAAATCATAATACATCTTTACATAATTGCACTTATTTCCCAAGAGGTCAAGAAGGAAGACTTCCAACCACCAAGTTGTTTCTGTTCCAACAGCGTTAAATGTGCACACTGGTGTCATAAAGGTTGCCCCGAGGCACTTGGTCACCTTTTAGTGCGTTTAGAGTTTTATGGGCATTCTCACCTGCTCATTACAGCCTTTGTGAGCTTGTTCACCCTAACTAGTGTTAGTCTGGCCTTTGAGTTTTACATGCACCCTTGGTCCGAGCCGTCTAAACTACTGATCTGTAAAGTCTTTCTACCTGATAGCAACACACACATAAAAATCCAGCGGGGGCCTTGTTGCAGGGACATAAAGTGTTGCATCATTAATGCTGGTGAGCGATGGGAATGGATGCAGTATATGACAGCTCCAATACTTAGGAGCATGAATGTTTTAAAAGCCTGATATTTCCAAGTTATTAGGTTGTTGTACATGAAGTGTGATTACACTGTAATTTTACCCATACTCAGCCTCAAGTGAAAAACAGAATTTTTCAGTCTCATTTCTCATCTGGATAATTTATTGGCTGTGGGAGCAGCATAAATATCGTTGCTGGTGGCGTACAATACAGTAGGTATCTCCGTTGCTGTATTGCAGGAGCCCTAAAATTCTTTTGCGCATTCATTTGTTTTATTTGTATGTGCGCATCACGTTAACTTGAGTTTGATGATTGAAGACAGCAGCCAGTGCGCTGCTTTTCCGGGCCTAACTTGTGTTCGATCTTTCTCCTAGGAGATGGCGACCTCTGACCCCTGCGCAAACGCTCCCCCGACCCCACCAGAGGAACTAGAGCCCTCCCCGACTCCCCGCAAGAAACGGGGACGTCGGAAACTAGAACACACTGAGAAAAATAAGGGTAAGTATTCTGACGCCTGAAACCCAGTGGTTAAACTTCTCAGCTTTTTCCATACTCGTACTTGTAAAATACGTGCCGATACCACAGCACCGTTACCAGTTCTATATGTATGTATATGACAATTTTGTTAAATTTGTGTTTGTACTGCAGTGACAGTCACCATGTTCTAGAAAGACATGCTGTGGAATGTTGTTCAAATAACAGAACATCAAAGTACTTCTATAATGTGTAATGGCCTTATGAAGCACTCAGTATCATATCGGAGAGTACTGAAATGCAAGTAGCTCTACTTGTTCTGTAAAGAAGTGGTATCGGTGCATCACTAGGTTTATGGTAAAAAAAAAAAAAAATATATATATATATATATAATTCCCATTTCCTGATATAGTTTACCTGTAATTCCTGTCTTTGCAATACATGGGGAACTTATCACTGGCGAAGGGAACAATCTTGTGGAATCTCTTCAAAATGGCCACTTTGTGTAACTTCTTTTCTCCTGCAGACGAGCCGGAGGACAGAAACTGCGACTCGCCCCGAGAGGTGAGGAAACCAGATGCGGTGCGTGTCCCGATACTGAAACCCAAAAATAAGCAAACAAACAAAAAATCTTGCACTGAATCTAATACAAGCAGATATAAGAATAGATCTGTGACTCTTTTTTTTTCTTTTTTTATACACGAATGTGTGTGCGCCTCTGTCCGTGTACGTGTGTGCGCAGGGAGAGACTGGCAGGCTGCGGAGGAGGCCCGTCCCCAGAGTGACTTACCAGGCTGGAGATCCATACTATATCAGCAGGAGACAGAGAGACGAATGGCTGAGCCGCTGGAAGATGGAGGTGGGAAAGAAAAAGGAATTTAAAGTTTGGCTAAAATGGAGGCTTTTGTTGATCAGAATGAAACACCAGTAACAGAAACAGCACGCTTACCTCGGTCATGTTGATAATATGATGGCATGTTGTTGTTTTTTTATGTTTTGTACCTTTCATTTATTTTGCAAATAAAACTAGTGCTCTTAAACATTTACATTTTTGGAGAAATTTAATTTTAAGAACCCTAAAACTAAAAACTCACACAATATGGACACAAAGTGCTCTCTTTGAGTGAAACCTGTGTTTTCAAGCACACACACTGTAAGCGACATTCATAAGCGGGAACTAGCTTAAGAAACAAGTTATTGAAGATTATGAATTGTGATTTAAGTAGCGTCTTTCCAGTCCTCTTACCTGCAGCGGTTAAAGTTACAGCAACTTTCTTTTTTCTCTTGCTAAGTCCAGTTATAAATCCCTCAAAATATCATGAGACAAAACCTACATTTTTATATCACTTGGCCGATCCAGTGGTTCAGATATCCAATGAACATGGCTTTTCACATGTTCATCTTGGAAACAGCCGCATCCGGAACAATGGAGTTCCTTCAGAAATGAGTTGTCAGTGATTTGGCACCGTGGCGTATGAGCCAATTTGAATCCAATTGTCTTGCCAAAGACAATATGAAGCAGAGGGAAAGCATCTTTCCCGCACAGAGAATTCCCTTAGTGTGTTCTTTGCAGTATATGACCAGTTAAACAGTTCTCATGATGAACCCCTTTTTTGTAAATGTTTCATGAGAATCCCTTAATGATAATCTTTCCAACAACAGCCATTGTTTATAAGTTGGCCGTAACTTCCTGTTTTTCATTGTAGCTAAACTCTGCCGCTTCATTTACATTCTGACTGGTGAAAAAAACCAAGCAGATTTTCAGGGTGATTTCAAACTTTGTGTGTGTGTGTGTGTGTGGGTGGGGGGGAGTTGAAAGTAAGATGAATAATTGGATCATCGTCTGCATCTGAATAAGGGTCATCATCCTTTAATTTGTTTAGTTTAAAATGTAACATAGTCAAGTTAACAAGACTTCCTGCCTTTCTTGCCCTCAAGTGTACTTGTTTGCACTGGAAGGGAGTGGACTTCCCATCTTTACAAAGACATAATAAGCTGGCAAATGAGAAAATGACACATAAGTAGCTGAACAATGTTACATTGAATCAACACTTGCATATGTCACTGGATAATATAACCCCAGTTAGCTATGCACTGCATGGTCCTGTGGTGTTGGAGTGATACAATCTCAGCCAAGATGGCAAGATTGTCTTTCAACCCACAGCAGCGTCAGATTTATTACTATTTATTGGTTGTGATGGGGCTTGGCGTTTCAGACTGGGAAGATACAGTGGTACTGCAATTGCCGCTGATGGGGTTTTTTTTGCTACAACAACCAACAATCATACATCAGGCTCATATGTTTTAACACTCAGGACTTGCGGTTGGTTGTTGTGACCACATTTCTTTTCTCAGTGGGGCTCCACAAGACGAGTTGGACAAGTGCAATCATTTAAAAACAATTACTGGCCCTTCTGCTATTTTCTAATACGTTCTCATATGCAAAACCTGGAGACACATGCTGGGCGGTGAGCCTATAATATTAATCCTCTCTGGCTCTTCACAACGGTGCAGGTTTCTTTGTGTGTCTGTCTGCTGGTGACCCTTCAGTCGATATCCCAACTCACTACTGTAACTGTTCTAGAATGACCTTTTTTTGCAGTTAGGAGGGAGGATAAAGCTTGTGTCTTTTTACCTCTAGGCTAACATTACACCAAAGACGACAAATATTGAGCTAATAATACAGTATTTAGCGGCTTGAGGGTGTGTTTGGCTTAAACATCAGAACTCTCTCTCTCTCACATCTCTGATCCAATAGATGGTATTTTATAGTTAGTAGCTTCTAGCATCATGGCACCTGGACTGCCAACTTTTCAAGTCTGGTTTCTCACATCCGTCTTGAATATTTGACTTAACCAGTTGGCACCCAAGCCTCAAGGAATACTTGAAGCACATTAGCCGGGTAATCAGGCATTGGTGTGAATGTGTTGCCAGGCGATGGGAACAATTCAAGGCACTTTAATACATTCAAGCGTCCACGTTTAGCTTGAGCTCAGTGCTTTGCCACACCTCATGAACACTTTGCTCATTCACGTGTCGCCTTGTCAATACACATGAATTTATATGCTGTCACAATATTAGATTAGATTACATTACATTACATTAGGTTAAATTAGATTAGATTTTATTGGCATTGCACATGTCAACAAATACAGAGCAACGAAATGCAGTTAGCATCTAACCGGAAGTTTTTGACAGTAAATTGAAAACAAACACACAGTTTATATACTCATTATATGATAAACATGTACTGTATATGTGTCTGTGTGTGTGTGTACACATATATATACACACATATATAGGTATATGTGTGTGTGTGTGTGTGTGTGTGTGTGTGTGTGTGTGTGTGTGTGTGTGTGTGTGTGTGTGTGTGTGTGTGCAGTGCAAATTAACAGGTAATTGAAGAAGAAGAAGCATTTATTAATCCCACATTGGGGAAATTTGTTTAATTACAGCAATAGTAGTGTGCAAAAGAAGGAAAATTGTATTAATTAAAAAATACATTAAAGAAATAAAATAAAAATATTTATAGACTAAGAAAAGATTTAAAAAAACAAAAACAAAATATTTACTCTAATTATTTAATTGTTGCTACTGAAACAGATATAAACAGAATATAACAGGTTAAAAAAAAATATGCCGATGAGATTTATATGATTATAGGATTTACACAGATTTTGATGGCTGCAGTGTGTACATGAGTGCACGGAGGTATTGACAGTAGTGATAATTAGTGGACACCTAGTCCAGTTCCTCCTTGGGGGGGTGTTGAGGGATGTGGAGTTGGTTTGTGGGAGCGAGTGGGGTCGAGGGTCGTCTGTGTAGAAGAAGCTGTTCCTGAACCTGGTGGTTCTCGTCGTCCGGGGGCAAACAGTCATTTATATGTGAATCAGTTTGTGATTCACTTTCCTTGAATCTCCCTGGACCTTCTGGTTGCGATCGTTGCCCCGGGATTAAAGAGAGGGTTATCCCCTCATGTGTGCGACGCTGCCTGACCCCCCCCCCCCCTCTTTGGGACTTCAACACTCAGAACCTGCTGCAGCGACACATATGTTAAGCTCCGACCCTGACACATCCTCTCGCCCTTATCAGTCCTCAGGCTTGCATAACCTCCGACCTCAGCGCCGGCACATACCTCATGTAAACACTCGGCTTGGATGTTGTTGTCGCTGCGCGTGCAACGAGGGCATATTTGCCATGGCCGCCAAGCTCCCCGGCTACCAAGGCAAGAACTTCACACTGCACGTGTCACTGTGGTTCACATAAACATCTGTTGGGCAATGGAGCCTCTAAATCACACAGTTGACTGCTGACCAATCAGCGGAAGGGTGGGGGGGTGGAGCGGGTTAAAGAAAATTCGGGGGCTGAGTGCGGCCCCCGGGTGAGGCGCAGGCAGAGTGGAAAGTGTAGGAGAAAGAAGAGGAGGTGAGAGAGAGAGAGAGAGAGAGAGGAGAGAGAGAGACAGATGGAGAAAATGACAGAGAGGAAGAGAGCCAGAGAGGAGGAAGGGTTGCAGTTACAGAGCTGCCATGTCCGGCCTGTGAGTAATTTAATTTCTGTTTCTTTTCTTTTTTTTCTTTCAATGTGTGCACGTGGAGCTGAGCGTTCAAGTGCATGAGGGCTGTTCAAGTTCTCCCTTGCAGCGGCGGAGACCGACTTCAGGCCGAGAGGGCTTTTTTCATACAGGGGGAGTCTTTCATTAGAATGCGTTCAGCCGCGGCTTCTTGAACTTACGTGAAGGTGGAGCATGAAGTCATGACCGACAGGGCGATGACATCACAGTTAACAGCTGATAGCTCAGAATCTGCTAGGCCCGCAGCGGCCACGGTGGTTCCTTCCTTCCATTGTTGTTGTTGTTGTTGTTGCTCTCCCCTCTGGACACAAAGGCACCAGAGTAATAGACAGTCTGAGTTTGCCTTCGTCAAGTCACTGTGTCATTATGAAGTTCGAGATGTTTTTTTTTCCATCACCGATACATAAACAGCAGGAGGCGCCTCTTGCTACCATCGGTTAGCATCGTTAGTTTTCCTTCGTTGCCGGTTTAGAATTTTTTTTTTTTTTATTGCGCTAGCAATTAAAACGACGGTAAAACCGCCATGCCCTCACTATACGGAGAGCTTTTGTGTGAAACCACCCGTATTTACCTCTAATAAATCCCACGGCTGCGCCTAATGAGCCGTGACTGGGATGCGTTGACTGTGGTAGTTTACCGCTCTCTCTTAAATTGCGCTTTGGGTGTTTTTTGTCGGGAAAAAGTTGGGGTTCATCCCGGGGTCAGGGTCGGTCACGCTCATAAAGTGGGCGTGGCTTTGAGAAAGGGCTCGTTGGAAATGTCACAGAGGGAGGGGTCGGAGGTCAAGGGGGGCCAAGGCGAGCAGAGTGAAAGCGCGCTGACCAGGCCGCGGAGGGCGCCAAAGTTCAAAGTCGTAACTCACAACTTTGCGACCCTTCTTTGCCTTTTTTTTTTTTTTTTTTTTTTTGTCCTCAGGTGAAATTACGCATGCCTGCTGTGTTCTTGTCCGCGCCGGGATTTTTCTGCGACAATGCCGTTGCGTTCCATAGATCACTTTTATTTTAACGTGCCAGAGGTCACACTGGGGATGTCAGACTCACAGCGAGTGATGCGAAAAACACCTGCGCTCGAAGACGGGATGATGGATATTGAAGCTGCTCAGACGTTTGATTTACATCAAATCAATTATTGAAAACTTTTTCTTTTTTTTTTTTCAAATATTGAACTTTGATTTCAATTTGCCCAAAGTCTACTCTGCCATCACTCAAAGACAGTCGGGATGGGTTGCGGCACCTACTGCTAACCTGAGTGCAGGACAATCGGTGCAAGAAAATGAACATAAAGCATATTTTCAAAATGTTTGCTTCAAAATCCACTCACCATTATATTGAATCCCTGTCTGATGGAGGGGCGACTTGTCTGCTTTGCCTGCGACTGTGACCAGTCAAACTGATAGGACATTGTAGGTCACTGAAGCTGTTGTTCCTCTAATTTTAACCGTGCGAGGTGATGCTGTGATGCTGAATCTCATTTAAGATACATTTCAAGTGATCTGCCAACATATTGACACGCAAAAAGCAAGACAACTTCTGCCTTTGTCGAGCAAGTATCATGCGCCTTTTTTACGAGGAACCGCCGAGTGTGACGATTTTGTCGCCGTCGCTCCTTTTCCAGCCGCTGAGTAGATTTATTGCCGTGTGCTGCTTCTACTCTCAGTTGCGCTTCTTGTCTTTTTTGGGTGCGCTTTACTCCTTCGTGTTCCCGCACAAACAAACAAACTCCTTGTGCTTTGCTCTGCCTTGAATGTTTTCTTTCAGAGTTTTTCAGAAAAAGCGCTCGCTCCAGTCGCTCTGACATCTTCCCTCCAGACTTTCCAGCGTTTCATTGTCCAGCACCTGTTTTAGGCAGCGGCCCTGATTCACTTCTCTTTGCCATTGACGCTGTCCGTGCGCCTCCACCGTGAGGCTGATCTTATGAGATATTTATGTCTCCAGATTGCCCGCCCCTCGCCCGAGGAGAGCGGCCGTTGCCAGTTTGGCTTGTTCACTGCTGTGCAGTGTTAAGTTTGTGTACTTCATGCCTCATTAAATGGAGGGTGAAGCACAAATTTTGGCCAGAAGTTTCAGTTCGCTGAGTTTGAGTTGTTTGGTTTTTTTTTGGTTTTTTTCCTCCTCTAGTGAGTGGACCTTTTTGTTGCAGACGTTATAAGATTGTAAGAGTTCATTCACTCACACATCTGTTGTGTCACATTGCTCATGTGTCTTCGCTTGCGTTGCTGCTTACGATTTTGGTAAAGATGCCAAAAATGCATCTGAGTTTTGCCAAAAAAAAAAGTCGTTTTTTTGATTGAAAACTGTTTCACAAAACTGTATCGCGCCTGTTTTTAACCTGTGACTGACGAACCGCGTTAGCTCGTCAGCGCAAACGTTCAATCATTCAATCCCCGGTAGGCTCGGTAAGCAAATATCAACTTCCAGTTTGGAGCTGCCACTCAAAATAGTGGCTCACTTAGCTTTCTTGGAGTGGGCCGAGTCCGTCAGGTGATGTTGCCCAGCAACAAACACGGTTTCATCCGTATGTCTCGTGGCTACACTTCGCAAGTGCGTCTATTGAGCCAGGATTCATTGGAATGATGAAATCTGTCCATACATACGTACACAAAACTCCTATTCACACACAGAGAGACCACATCAGAAGGTCCAACCAATAACGCACCTCTGTTGTACCTCTTCCTCCATAAGTAGACAGCAAGTCACCTACTCTGACCTAACGCCGATGAACGAACCTCTGTGGGGGCAAAATCGTATTTTTTTTATTTATTTTTTTGCTTTTTCTAACATCTTTTCTCGGGCTGCTCAAAGAGCAATTATTTAAATCTGTACCAGCTGCAAACAGGTCGTCCGGCTCCACGTGGCACTGCTTTGGGTCAGAGCGGTGCCAACCAAAGCAATGCTTGACCACACACGTTTTTTGCACACAGTCATTGCCAGCTTTTTGGGGGGTACGCGATTACACGGGCCGAGGGGAAAATCCAAACATTTATCGAGAGCTGCGCTGCAACATGTGGAGTTTACGCTAACAGTGCGATGAGTGGGTGGGTGTGTTGTGTGTGTCTGTGTGTGTGCGTGCGCGTAGCCTACCCATGATCCATGTCACAGGCTGATTGGGATTTTATGGGGTCGAAGGTCAACAGAAGCAGGGAAATGTGAACTTGCGACCCGGGGTTGAGCGGAGGAGTGTGAACTCATGGCCCAACTCTCACCCCTCTGTCTCTCACTCTGCTCACCTCTTCTTCCCATGTGCTCCTCTTTGTTTTGGTTGCCGTTTGAAATGTAACTGATATCAATTTATTTCCAGCTGACTGGGTCTCACAGTAGTGCCGTGTCCAGGGCTGAAAGTACCTGGAATTACTCAAGTACACAAAGGAAATAATTTATAAAAAATAAAGACAAATTCAAAAAGAAAGGAAAATTTGTTTTCCTTAGTTCCATTGATCCGTCTGGTATAATCCTACACTGCACTGTGAGCTCACGAAAGAACTAAAGACGTACTAAAACAATTGTAAGATAAATGTGCATCAAAATGACCTTAATCAAAGGCTTTAAAGAGATACTGCGTGTGTACTCACACACAGGCTACTAACATCTTCCCCTCTTGGTCAATCTACACACACACACACACACACACACACACACTGAAAGGACAGAGGGACATTGAAGGAGGTGTCATGATTTGACTGTTTTCTCCAGAAGCTCTCGCCTGTTTCTGCTATTCTTTCACTGCTACTCTTGCTAGCCGTTTCTGTGACTGCAACAGTGTTGAGTTGAGTTCTGATTTGGAACTGTTGCATTCCATGCATCATAAATTTTACCTAAAACTCCCTGGAGCATATCAGAATGAAAAAAGGGTTGTGGAAAAATGGCTTATTTGAGCACTTCAACACCATTTTGGATTGTTTAAGCCGACTGTTTTAGCTAACTTAGCTTAGCATCTGGGCTAAACAGTATGTTAGTTCAAGTAACAGAAGCTGCTGATGTGTGTCTCCCAAACCTTCACTGTAGATGCGCTTCGCTGACATTCAATCAAACAACTCACTTGTAATGCTGCAAACTCTTTACTGTAGCGTTGCGAAAGGTTTAAAAAATCTTGAGGTTTGCTCCTCACGACGCCAAACTCATGCTCCGTATCTCCCTCTGTTTCATTTCATTAGGTCCATTATCTGTTTACACCACAACTCTATCTTTGATTCTCCCCTGTCTCTCTCCCTCTCCCTGCTCTCCGTCTCGCCTGCCTCTCTCAGATGAACCCGCTGAACTGGCTCACCACCGCACCCTTTCTCCCCGCTCACTTCCTGTTTAGAGTAACAATTAAAGGATTGTTCCGACAGCCCTGGGCATCAGGCGCCTTGATCTAAAACAGCCACCGCATCGGCGAGAAAAAGAGCCACATAGAGCAACAATTACGTGACCCAGTTGGGAGGCAGGGGTTTTGCCGTCCGATTGCCAAAGTAAGACGCGGGGAGCCGTGTTGAGGGAGGCACCCAGGAAGGGACGGTGCCCTCGCCAGGCAGCAGTGGCTCAGGCATGATCATCAGTGAGAGGAACGCAGCCGAGGCGCCAATTAAAAGTGATACCATGCGTTACAGTTTTGACAACCAATTATTCCTCCTTAAAACTTGGCTGAAGGTTAGACTCAGACAGCACGTAGCGAAGCCAAGCCCACCTCCACACAAGAGCGGCTTGAAAAATTCAAGTAATACTTCTGGGGTGTCAGGTATGGGTACGATACCGGAGTTAAATACTCCGGTATCGTACCGATACCTGTACGATTACCTGTACGATACTCGTACTCGTAAAATACATGCCGATGCCACGACACCAACACAAGTTGTATGGGCATGTATATGACAATTTTGTTATATTTGTGTTTGTACTGCAGTAAAACTTGAAGCAGTCACCCATGTACTAGAAATACATGCTTGAGGAATGTTGTTCAAATGACAAAACATATTTGGAAAAATAAAAAAAAAATCAAAGTAATTCTATGATGTGTATTGCCCCTATAAAGTGCTCGTATTGTACTTGTAAAAAAGTGGCATCGGTGCATCCCTAATTAATTTATGACGTCATAAATTACTAGGATAATAAACTTTATTAGCTTTTTACGTCAGCCAATGGGCCCTTTCATCTGTCTCTTTACCTTTTTTGTAAACTCTCACTGAGCTCGCTGAGATTTCGCTGCTCTAATCGAAAGTGCTTTTCCCATGGTGCCACCTCTTTGTAAGTCCCTTTGCGCGAGCCGAACTTGCCTTGAACTTACTGAAGTTCAAGAGTTTTCCGAGAAAGCTCCAGCCATTAGATAAGTTCTGTTATCTAACGTGCCATTAGATGAGTTAAGTTTTGTTTAATTCTCACCATTTTGACCCGAGTCTCTGCTCTCTGCTCGCAGGCAGAGCGACGGGCCTACAGAGAGGCCGAGATCAGCATCATGGACGACATATCGGAGGCGGGCTCTCACAAGGAGGACGACCCGGTCGACCCGGGCAGCCCCGCCCCTCCGCCTTCGCAGCAACACACGGATCCCGCCTCCCCGACCGTGGCCGTCACCCCGGAGCCTGTGGTCCGAGGGGAGCAGGCCACGCCCAGTGAGATAGAGCACCAGGTAAGCCTATGATCCGCCGCTGACAGCAGTGCGCTGGTGGACAAATGCAATACTTTTTTTGGCCAAAATTTCACAATATAAGTAATAACAGCACATGTGAGCTGGAATAAAGTACAATTAAAAAGAAGCACACTTATTCCCTCCTGGCTTCGGTCGTCCCTCCACAACATGAACCCAAAACAATTAAGAGGCCTTTAACTCAGTAGGACCCACATTTTTTTCCTTATCATGAAGACCAAAACTTATTCCACAAAGATAAAAAGGCTAGCCAACTTTATATCATGTCTCGTAAATTAATTGTTGAAATTATTGAATAGAATTATATGTCCTGCAAAATTGTTGCCCAAATTTTCTCTGTGTATATCCATCCATCCATTTTCAATACCCGCTTCTTCCTGAACTCAGGGTTTCGGGGGTCTGCTGGAGCCTCTCCCAGCTGTCTTAGGGCGAAGGCAGGGTGACACCCTGGACAAGTCGCCAGTTCATCGCAGGGCCACATAGAGACAAACAACCATTCACACTCACATACACACCTACAGACAATTTAGAGTTTCCAATTCACCTCCCATGCATGTTTCTGGACTGTGGGAGGAAGCCGGAGAACCCGGAGGGAACCCACGCAGACAGAGAGAGAACATGCAAACTCCACACAGAAAGGTCCCAGGCTGGAATCAAACCCACGACCTTCTTGCTGTGAGGCGGCAGCGCTAACCACAGCCCGTCAATGAATATATATATTTTAAAACATATATATTTATAATATATATATAAACTTTCCCAGAAGCCGCGACCCTATCAAAACAGCTCCACGACCCACTTTTGGTTCGTGACCCACCAGTTGAGAAACACTCCTTTACCTGTACGATCTTCTCTCTATTTTCGGCAATGTCTGATCACATGCAGTGAATAGCAAAACAAGAATGAGTAAAGTATGCACATCACCTTGTGACTGTAGGTTCCAGTGCACAGCAGACCAGCCAGTCAAAAGGTGACATGCCTGGTCGCTCCATTTTAAAACAAACTGCGTGACCTGTCAGATGCAGATCCTGGCTTGCTGGCTTCATACCAGGAATAGACTCACTTTGAAAAAAAAAAAAATCTTTATGAAGAACAGAAGATCCATTTGTAAAAACAGCATTAATCAGGAGAGCTTGTAGACAAATACTGCAACCTTTGGTTGATGTCCATCGGGAAATGCCGACATGGATGTTCAGAGATGGGGCTTTTTCAAAAGTTGTTAATGTTTTAATTCTCTTCATATGTTGTGCCACATCCTCTCAGCTCCTACCCCTTAAACCACAGTTTGATTCTCTTGGGAAGACCAACTAGGCCAAACACTCGTCCACTTGTCACTTTTATACAAGTACTTTCTCTAAAAATTAAAAATAAAAACAACACCAACAACATGTACTCAAGATAGTTCGCATAGAGATTTTAGATATTAGTCCTGCGACCTGAATCTAAGTGCGATATTCAATAAAATTCTTAATGGTAAATTTTAGAGCAGGCAAACTACGGCCCTGGGGCCATATGCAGCCCATTAAGCTTAATAGACTTTGACTTCGTTAAACTTTGTTCAGGGTTGTGGAAATTAGACAGTTGTAAATTTGGCATTTCTTCATTTGTTTCATGCGTTATTTTACTTTGCTTGCCTGGAGTTGGTTCTGACTCATTGTCCACGGCCTCGTCACAGGATGGCCGAGGCTTTAACATCGGCACGCTGGTGTTCGGGAAGCTGCGGGGGTTCTCCTGGTGGCCCGGCCGGATCGTCTCCTGGTGGATGAGCGGCCGGAGTAGAGCCGCGGACGGCACCCGCTGGGTCATGTGGTTCGGTGACAGCAAGTTCTCTGTGGTGAGTTTAATCCCTTTTTATTATTCCATTAAAAATGAGAACGCTCCCGATGTTTTCTGAAAATGGGAGAAGTATTCTGTTACAGGTAAAAGTATTTGCTCTTAATTTGTTGTTTGATGAAGCCTTTATGAGCAGGTCAAAGGTTTTTTTTCAGTTACAATATAAAAACTTCTTGCAGAAAAAAGACCCTTGGCACCGAAGCAGCTGCCCTTAAAATAGACCGACTTCCTGTGACTCACACAGCGGCCTCAACTTTGATTCACATCCCCTCCCCTTTCCTGTGTCTCTGTTTAATCTTGACGTTACAATTCCGTCCGCTCGCAGGTCTGCGTGGAGAAGCTGATGCCTCTGAGCTCGTTCTCGTCCGCCTTCCACCAGCCCACTTACAACAAGCAGTCCATGTACCGCAAGGCCATCTTCGAAGCTCTGCAGGTAGCGGCTCCGCCTTCTCAACTCCTTTGAGTCATTCTGGTGGTTGAATGGCCTGTAGTTCTCACGCTAGAAATTGTGAATAATATATTGTGAATATTTACATGGTTATTTATTGTATTTATTCTCCTATCATTGGCATTGGTTAATTGTATTTGAAAAAAACAAGTTGTACAGGTAATTACCTCGTATGGTCATTATGTGCAGAAGGGGTACGATTAAATAAGCAAATCCTTCTTGCTACTATTCCTAATATTATGTCTATTTGTTCTTGACTGATTTAAGTCTTTTCATTTGTTCTTTTGTTCGCACATGTTTGAAATAAATTCTTTATTCATTCATTCATTCACTGAATTACGAGTACAAATGCCCACCAACGCCAAAGTCCCTTGTCTCTCATTAAATTCTCACTTTGAAAAGATCCCATGGTGGTGTGAACGCAGATATTTCATATTTTTTTTAGGGGGGGGTTTCTCATGCTTTACAAGCTTGCATTGGATTAAGTTCCACTGAACTGCTTTCATTTCATATTTTAATGTGGCTCGCCTTTTCATTTTTTCAGTCAAAGTGCACATTTAGCCGTCTTTACAACATCACAGGGGTTGAATAAAAGAACCGCATATAAAATCTGTTATGTTGAACCAGAAAGTGAACATGTGGGTCTGCCCGTTACTTCTTTCCGTAGGTGGCCAGTGTACGGGCGGGACGACAGTTTCCTTCCTGCGATGCGAGTGATGATGCGGACGGAGTGGAGATCCAAACCCGGCAAATGATCGAGTGGGCGATGACCGGATTCCTTCCAAGCGGTCCGCAAGCGCTGGACCCCCCAGAGGGTAAACACGTGAAATTAGACCCTAATGTCTTGGGAAACCCCAAGTTAAGTGTGTTTGCCGTGGAACAAATTATCGGCGTGTCTCAGCCCTGCCTTGCCGAGTACCCATTGCTACAGTTTTGAAGTTTTTTAATGTGTGCGATCGCCAATGACGGCTGTGAACCATCCCTTCAGGAGAGCAGAACCAATACAAGGAAGTCTACCCGGAGATGTGGTCCGAACCCGAGGCGGCGTACACGCCCCCACCTGCCAAAAAACCCCGCAAGAACGCAGCAGAAAAGGCAAAGATCCGGGAGGTGATTGACGAAGGGACCCGAGGTAAACAAGCCATTACGCAGTTTGAGCCAAAGTTGCTTATTCCCAGAGTTGAACCTACAACTTATCTCGAGGTTTACTTAAAAAAAATAAATAAATCTTGAAATTGGAGGACTGGCGAAACATGTTCACATAAACCAAAACATTTTGAACCTGTTTTTTGTTTCACCAGTTTAGTTAACGATACACGTTTCAATACGCGCACTGGACAGTTTGCAGAAAGAAATTCCACGGGACACGATGAAAACTTGTTATTTATGCATTTCTTCCCAGGGAAAACAATAATCTCAGAATTTGAAGTGTTTCAAAACACAGTGTGTGAGATCTTGTAGCACCTAGTGGTGAGAAAGCGTATTGCAAACAATTAAATACCTCTTTATTTGTCATGTTTAGTGTTAAGAATGTGTCCAGGTTGTCTCCAAAAAAAAGTGATAAAAATTAAAAAAAAAAAAAACATTTGTATCTTTTTGTATCTTTGGTTCTATGAGAACATTTAAAATTGAAATGAAGAACCATCAAATGTGTGTTTCACAGTTCTTATCGTCTTGCTTTATTTTCATTTCCAGAGAGACTCATATTTGAAATCAAGAAGAAAACGAGAAACATAGAAGGTAACGATCACTAATATCTCCTAATTCTTTAACAGGAATGAAAATTACAAAGTACATGAATCAATAGACTATCTACTCAAAAAGAACTGACAAAAGTAATCTCTTCTTTTCCTTTGTGAGACTTGGTGGATTTTTTAATACCGCCAGCAATTAATCTACACTTGTTTTTCACTTAATTGCTGGTGCTTGTGATTGTATCTGAAAAGTGTTCAGTTAGAATTTTTACAATCTAAGAACTTGGTTACAGTGATAAACCACATTGACTACTTGATTTATTAATGATCAGTAATTGCTTATTTAAAAAGCTGTATTTTTGATATAGAAACACGATCAGTAAGATACGCCAGTAAGTGTTTCTAAGGCCAAAACAAAACCCTTCAAACCGCTCAAATTCTAGGTTAGGTCTTCCACTGTTTGCAAAACATCTCTGTGGGCTCTGGTTCTTGTCCTTTTTTGACATTTTCATTGCATTTGTGTAATTAGGCCCACACAAATTATAATAATTACGACATGTTCTCTGGTGGGTTGAAGAGGTGGTTTGTCCCCCCACCCCCAGAATTAGTCCTTTTATAATGCTCACTGTGGAGCTTTTGGACAAACAGGCCATCCTCTGCATTGATCATGCAGTACAATACGCAAACAATGTGTTGAGTCTAAAAATGTGAAGGCATCTGCGTGTGCTTTGTTTAGATATTTGCATCTCTTGTGGAAGCCTCAACGTCTCTCTGGAGCATCCTCTCTTCATGGGAGCCATGTGCCAGGGCTGCAAAGTAAGAGTGCACTATTATTACTGCTTTTAAATTTATCTGGGATAGGATCATTTTTTTCATCAATGATAATGTGCATAAAAAACACTGTCTGCTTGGTATAGTTTTACATTTGAACATCACAAACATCTGAGATAGACCAAATGAAGCACTACCAACACATACAACTAGCCACAATGCACTGTAGATTGCGCCACACATTTGCCACAGTTATCCATTTAAAGTGACAGTAGCAGTTGTACAGCTTCTCAGAGTTGGAAATACTGCCTTCATGTTGCTCAAGTTCTCTCTTCAGCCATCAAATGTGTAAATATTCTGAGATTATGTTCTGTTGAAAGACCAAAACCTCTCAAATTCTTGTTTTCAAACTTTATCAATTCAACCAGCTTCAAATTAGACCAACAAATTGACCATTTGGCCAAGTGTGGCGAAACGTTCCAAACACCGCGTCTCGCTATATCTCACTCATCTTAAAAGCCTTCAAATAATTGCCTCAAAGTGTCTTCAGCATGGTGGAATTTTTGGAGATATTTACCCAATGTTGTTATCGTAGACTCCCCGCCCGCCCTCCCCGCCTGCTCTCCCCCCTGACTCTGTTTTCTGCCCTGGCAGAACTCCTTCTTGGAGTGCGCCTACCAGTACGACGACGACGGCTACCAGTCCTACTGCACCATCTGCTGTGGAGGCAGAGAAGTGCTCATGTGTGGCAACAACAACTGCTGCAGGTCGGTACCAAACCTGGACACCCTGCCCGGCTTTAAGCCTGGCAGGCGGCAGTCGCTTCAGTTTGCAGCCAAGACGAGGTTGTACGTTTTTTGTAGCAACAGCAGCAAATCGACCGTAAATGTCAAAACAGAATTTGACGACCCGTCCAGTCAGACAGCGATCAATTTGTGAGGCAAATTTGTTTGCTTGTAACTGTAGACATATATCTCTGGCAGAGGGAGTCACACTATCAGCATATTATACCATAAATCAGGGCAAACTATTCGACTGGTGGGGCTACAATGGGTTCTAGAATTTTGACAGAGGGGCCGAAGCAGCGGCAGCAGATGGATGAAGTGTTTTGGTGACCCACCTCATAGGAGAAAAATATGTATCATGGTGGGATATGTAGAAAACATGTGCTTTAATGTCAAATAAAAATGAACAAAAGCAAAGTTAAAACAAAATATATTTTCTTTGAAGCCCCACGGTATTTATCTCTTTATTGAAATGATTCTAAAAACACTTCAAAATAGAAGAAATACAACAACTTTATGACTTACTCACTATTCATTTAATTTCTTCAAGTTCGGCGGGCCGGATTGAAAAGCTTAACGGGCCACATATGGCCCCCGGGCCGTAGTTTGTTATAGATGATGCTAGAGATGACGGTAAATATGTTACTACAAAATATTACTCACTCAAATCAAATCAACCAGTTCAGATGAAAACAACACAAACTATTGATAACCCACGAACACACTGGTTTATGGTTACTGGACAGAATGATCGCAACTACTTAACATCTCTGTTTTGCATGAGAGAATTCAAGGCGGCCGCAGCTTGTTTGGAAGTGTCCAGTTTGCTGCTCAGCTACCAGGAATAAACAAACTAGTTCATCCCTGAGACGCCGGTGCCGAGCCCAGATGAAGTTGGGGAGTTGCGTCAAGACAGAAATCCAGTCTAAGCTTGAACCAAACACTGGCTTCATGCTTCAATAATCCCACAAGTGGAACCATGAGTCACTGGGCTCGGACACTTAGTTACTGATATGCAGAGATAGGCAGCAGAGCTGATGTCTTCATCAAAATGTATTAAATCACTTTAAAAAAAATTGAAACTACATGTGATAAATTTGTGCAATTGCAATAATTACCTTTTCATGTGTGACCGCATGATATAAAGTTAGCACATTCTCCTGTGTGTGTGTGTGTGTGTGTGTGTGTGTGCAGGTGTTTCTGCGTGGAGTGCGTGGACCTGCTGGTGGGCGCCGGCTCGGCGGCGGCAGCCATCAAAGAAGACCCCTGGAACTGCTACATGTGCGGACCCCGCAACACCTACGGGTTACTGCGGCGGCGGGACGACTGGCCCAGCAGGCTCCAGCACTTCTTCGCCAACAACCACGAGCAGGACTTTGTGAGTGTCTAGAGTCAACCCCGTTTCACTCCTCCGTAACGCCGTTTTGTTTGTGACTGCGTTGACAAAGAGGCCAAGAGACAGTAGGGTTGCATGTCTGCCTGCCTTTCACTAGAACTGATGTTAAATCCAATTAATCCATTTGTTGTGCCAGAGATGGTATTGATGTTGATGGAAATGATGCCACTAAAATACAAAATGCATTACATTACTTGTGAGATAGGCCCAAAATTACCATTACATTCAGCCGGTTCACAGCACACCCAAAATCTTTTGGCCCATGGCAGCCGCATAAATATTTATTTAATCCATGACACCCCTAGCACCCTCCACTTTCTTCATTTCACTCTGTACATTCCTTTTTTTGTACATTCTTCAATTATTGTAACGCACATTTTACTTTCTACTTTACACATTTAATATGACACCAGCTCGTGAGTGACCCCTGCACCAGGTGTCTGGGGTCCCTTAGCAAGAAAGCATTTAGGGGCCAGATCAGGCATGGGCAAACTGCGGCCCGGGGGCCATTTGCAGCCTGTTAGATATATTCAATCTGGCCTTCTGAACTTGACGAAATTATATTAATAGTCAGTAAGTTATAAAACAGCTGTATTTTATCCCCTTTTTCAGTGTTTAATGAAAAATATTTTGTTCTGACGCCTTTGTTCAATATCAATGAACATTAAAGCACAGTTTTTTTGCATATTTCATTATATATTTTTTCGTCCTATGAGGTTGGTCACCAAAACACGCCATCCATCTGCCCCTGGTCGGGCACCTTCTGTCAAGTTTTAGAACCCATTGTGGCCCATGAGTCAGAAAAATTGCCCACCCCTTGGCTAGATAGTAGTAAAACACCCCTAGAATAGCATATATCATTATCATTAGTATTAATGTATACCATTATGACAATAATACAACATTATTATTGTGCATTTTATGTGTAGCCACAGGTGACCAGTAGGGGGGGTTTATTTCTACAGTATAACACCTGTTTTTCAGTGTAATTTGGCCATTAAATGAACGAGGCAACAGTGCGAATCACAGACACAAATCTATTAGAGCAGGAAAAAAGTCAAATCAGTTATAGCCTCTTTTGTTGAATTATTTAATATGCTTTGCAGCGGTTAAATAAACAATGTAGCCATCATTTCACTTTTGATGGGGAAGATTCTTCTGTCGTTAGCCATAATTCATCATCCCCTTAAATTCAGCATCGCCTTAACAGAGAAAGAACAAAACAACAGCCACAGGAGGGCAACATTTCTTCCTGCGTGTGCATGGGAGCCCCCTGGTGGCTGCAGGGTGCATTTAGTTCCCTTAATGGGCCAGAGCTGCCTCTATTCTTGCCTGCGGAGGTTGACGCCTGTCAAACGATGCGTTCTTCCTCTCGTCATTCACTCACCAGGAGCCGGCCAAGCTGTATCCTCCGGTCGCGGCGGAGAAGAGGAAACCAATCAGAGTTCTCTCCCTGTTTGATGGCATCGCCACAGGTATGCGCAAGACCTCAAGTCAGTATATTTACTGTCAGTCCACCTGTTGGTTGACATAAACCTAAAGCTCAAGTGTGTAAAACTTGGCCTTGATTTATGATTTTTATATTTGTAAAAGCTTGATATACTGCCCATAAATACATTAATAAAAGCGTACAATCACAGTACAGTAAAGGTAATTTGGTTTTCCTACCTATAGAACGTTCCTTAATTATATAAAAGATTATACACAGATCAAGGGGCTTGCTTCCGGTTAGCTGCCATCTTGCACCGCCATATTGCTAAGGAAGCATGGTGTGGACAATCCAGCCCGCCTATGTAATTAGGGTGAACATTCGCATCTTCACATTAACCAAGAAAGAAGAAGGTGGATGAGGGATCCAGGTTTCAGTGCACAGGCCACTGTAGTTCACTGGCAAGCTAAGGAAGGGGAGGGAGAGTGAAAGGCGCTGCAATCTGAAATGTAACCACTTGATGTCGCTGTTTCTTCTTCAAAATCTCCAAATATTACACACTTAACCTTGAAGAGATCTTTGAAATGTTCAATATTATGGGGAAGGAACCAAGTAAGGTGACATCACCAAAGATGAATTGGACCGTTAGCATTCTGCAACCCGTCATTTAGCACCCGCTAACGCCGCCGCCCGTGACGTACATGTGTGCGCTCCACCAGGTCTGCTGGTGCTGAAGGATTTGGGCATCCTGGTGGACAAGTACGTGGCGTCCGAGGTGTGCGAAGACTCCATCACCGTGGGCATGGTCCGGCACCACGGCCGCATCATGTACGTGGGGGACGTGCGCAATGTGACACGTAAACACGTGAGTGGGCTTCCTCTCAGTCACATGTTGACACCTGTGTTCCGCTCGCTGATACCTGATCTAACTAACGCTTTCGCCAGATTGACGAGTGGGGGCCATTCGACCTGGTGATTGGAGGAAGTCCCTGCAACGACCTCTCCATAGTCAACCCTGCCAGAAAAGGCCTCTACGGTAAGACTCTGTTTGAATAAAAAGCATTAGATGTTCGGGGTTTAACAATACATGGATCACTGTCAATATATCTATTGACATATCTATTGATTAACAACTTTATGTTCCATCCATCCATCCATTTTCAATACCCGCTTCTTCCTGAGCTCAGGGTCATGGGGGTCAGAAGGCAACGACTTCATTATATGATGATGATATGTACAATACTGACAATATCGATCCACATTGTCATCTTTAAGATGCACCTTTATTTTGAAATTCACATAGCACGGCTGTGTCTCCACTTCCAGGCAGGTCACGACTAGTAGTGAAGAAAAAGAGAGTATTCAAAGTATTTGGGATTTTAGATAAAAGGCATTAAAATTGCTTGGGTTTTTTGGGTTAAGAAAAACATCCCTAGATGTACTGCGTTCTGGATACATTGGCTATTATGCAGGTTAACGCTACTGATTTTTGTATTTTAAAAAATAAGTTAAGTGGTGACCGTGGTTAAGTTCTCATTGGTTAAAAAAAAAAAAATGCCTGGAATATATGATAAATAAATAAAATTATCAAATTATATTAAAGTTGTTTTTTTTGGGAGTTAATATAAAAGTACCGGTAATTGACTGTGTCAGATAGGCATTTGATGTCGTCACATATCAATCGCAGAATTGAATCACAATAGACTTTGTGATATTGGCAAAATTTGTATCTTCATCCAAACAAGTCCAATATAATATTGTATTGTGATGAAACTGGTGAATTACACCCTGATTAGACATTTTCCATGCAAACAAGCTCCAGAAAACTCCATGCGATCGCACTTGAGATGGCTCTGAGTGGTGGCGTGGTACATCTGTGTCACACGGAGACTCCGTCTTGTCCCACAGAGGGAACTGGCCGGCTGTTCTTCGAGTTTTACCGCCTGCTGCACGAGGCACGGCCAAAGCCTGGCGACGAGCGACCGTTCTTCTGGCTGTTTGAAAACGTGGTCGCAATGGGGGTCAGCGACAAACGAGACATCTCCCGCTTTTTGGAGGTACAGTAGCAAACCGACGGCAAACAACAAAGTCATGACTTCCACAGAATCACACGTTGAGTTGTCACTGAGGCACACACACATGCAATCCTGAAGCAGGGTGCACAATAAAAATATTCAACGCTAACTAATTTCAAGGTCCTGTGTGTAATATTTGACTTTATTTATGATTTCTATATTGGTACAATAATACACTTTTAATTATACATTAATAAAACTGTATAATCCGGGCCAATTTGGTAAATTTGGTAAGTAATTCAGAAGTAATAAACCAACAAAGAAGAAAGTGGACGAGGTATCCAGGTTTGGGTGCGCTGGCCATTGTAGTTCACTGGCAAGCCCAGGAGGGGAGGGAGAAAGAAAAACACGGCTATCTAAAATGTAACCACTTGAGGTCGCTGTTTCTTCTTCAAAGTCTCCAACTGTTACACACTGGACCTTTAAACTGAGTTACAGGTACTACCCAGAAAATTAGAATATCCTGAAAAGGTTGTTGTATTTCTTCAATTCAACTTAAAAAGTGAATTTGACATATTATATATATTAAATAACGAATAATATGCAAATCAATATATTTCAAGTTTTTATTTCTTTGGATTTTGCTGATCAGGTCTTGCGGCTTAAAAAAAAACTCTGATTTTATAATAATTTGTGAGTTTGTGGGTTTGTGGTTTTAATAAGCTGAAACTCTTAATCAGCAAAGTTACAACAAGTAACGGCTTGAGATATGTCAATTTGCGTGTAATGGCTCAATAAAATTTGTTGGTTTCATCTTTTATGTTAAATTGCCAAAATAAAACAACTTTTACTTGATATTCTAATTTTTCGGGTAGTACCTGTATTTCATTGTTTGCTTCAGTTGGCTACCCAGATCACCCGTGGTAAAGTACTGTTTCTTTTTCAGTCAAACCCAGTGATGATCGACGCCAAGGAGGTCTCCGCCGCACATCGTGCTCGCTACTTCTGGGGTAACCTCCCGGGAATGTCAAGGTAGCGCAAATACACGTGTCTTTCTGTTGTTGTGAGAACCTCCAATTGCAGCAATGCAATCCCTAATACGCTAACCTCACCACAGTTGTTGCCTTACGCTAACCTGAAAGAAAAAATGCATTAGCCAACTCAAAAAAGGTACTCATAGCACAATAGATATTGATAATCAGTTTGCTTTCCCTTCCTTTGCTCCCACTTGGGCTCATGGCAGACCTCTCACCCCCATGTCTAATGACAGGCTGGATTTACAAGAGTGCCTTGAGCACGGACGCACAGCCAAGGTACCTGCCCTTTGGATGTGTGCATGTGTGTGCCTGAGCCTTTCACAGTAGTGCATTCTGACTGATGGAAAAAAAAAAAAAAAAAAAAAAAACATATGATCATATGCCTGATGTGACAAATAGACACGTTTCATCATGAGCATGTGTTTCCTTACTGCATGTTTGTCCCGTTATTGTCTTAAGTCAGTCTGTTCTCCAGCAGAATGTCATAGAAAACATCCCGTGCAAAAGGAGAATAGCCGTAGGATTAAAAAGGATTTGCCTGTGTGTGTGTTTGTTTGTGTGTACGTGTGTCTGTCTGTCTGTCCGTCTGTGTTTGTGTGTTTGGCTCTGGATTTAATTCCAGTTTGAGAAGTTGCGTACGATAACGACACGCTCCAACTCTGTGAAGCAGGGGAAAGATGAGCATTTCCCCGTCTTTATGGACAACAAGGAGGACATCCTCTGGTGTACTGAGATGGAAAGGTAAAGTTCTTGCGTCCCTCACAATTCACTCTGTATTAATGCCTAAGAAAAAAATGGACCAAAAAGACCCCCAGGAAAAGCATGTGGTTTAGTTCCTGTTTAATTTTACCAATGATTCCATAATTGGACATTTCAACTTTTTGTGTCTTTGAAAGTATAAAAACAATTATAAAATAAATTATTATTATTATTTTTAATCAGGGGCAATTTTAATTTATACGGTAAATCCTCATAGACATTAATTAAAGACACACAAAGAAAGTGAAATCGAGAAGAAAAAAAAAAATTTCTTGAACGTTTATTTCCCATTTGCCTTTAAAGATCAACACTTACTGTAAATCTGTGTGTTCTTCCCTGCTGGGCGTCAGGCGCATTCTCCAGCAGTCCCGAGCTGGATTGACAGATCATTTGTTGCCATGTGTCTTCTCAGGGTGTTTGGTTTCCCCGTCCACTACACCGACGTGTCTAACATGAGTCGTCTGGCCAGGCAGAGGCTGCTCGGACGCTCCTGGAGTGTCCCGGTCATAAGGCACCTCTTCGCCCCGCTCAAGGAGTTCTTTGCCTGCAAATAGTCACACCACCAACTCTCTCTCTCTCCCTCTCTCTCCCTCTCTCTCCCTCTCTTTCTCTCTCTCTCTCTCTCTCTCTCTCTCTCTCTCTCTCTCTCTCTCTCTCTCTCTCTCTCTCTCTCTCTGTCTTTCTTTCTCTCTCTCTCTCTCTCTCTCTAACACACACACACAAACACACACAAAACACACACACACACGCAGTCATACTCTGATAGCTAGTACATGAAGGTTGGATGCCTCTCTGGATGATCAGATACACACATGACCACTGTAAAGACTGCTTCCCTCCACCCCATGTAGACCAAGAGCTGACCTGAGTCCCCTGGTGCTATACCGTGCTGATTTCCACACATACACACTAACGTCACCCACAAACACAATCTGGTAGGTGCATTGTCTCGGTACTGTATTTTTTTCAACACACACACACATACGCGCGCGCGCAAACACAAACACTCATACACACACACTTCCTGTCTTGCCTGAAACAGGTTTCTTATGTTACAACAGCTGGAGTTTCAACAACCTCCAGCAGGGTGCAAAATTAAGTACAACAACAAAACAAACACCAATGAATTTATTTGATTGTGTACTTTTACTGTGGAGACTAAAAAGAAAAAGAATAAAACCAAAGGATGCTTTAACACCTGGATAACACAGGAAAAGTTGCTCTGAAACTAATGGGACTTTTCCTTCTCCTCTGGCTGTGTTTGTTAGGACGTACGTGACCGTAATAACCACACTCTGACCCGCGCAGGGGTCATTTGCAGTGAGTTCACAACCATTGACCCTGTAACCAAAAGAAACTCAATGTGAAGAGAAAATGGAAGGACATAAACTGATTTGGAGGGGTGAGGGGACCCTCGCATTTCACAACTCATAAACACAATCCAGGTGTGAAGGCATCCTAAGATTAATGTAAGAATTAAAACGTCAAGTGGCTCAATTAGCCAGCGTTCATAACTGCTAAGGCGGGATCATCATCTCATAATATGAACTCAGTGGAACCAGCTAAGATACATGTTAGTGGATTACACAGTAGCTATAGATTTAACATTCCCCAACCTACATTACCTAATTACCTAATTACCTAATACCTAGTGTAGTTAATTATTAAGTATTGAACTTATGCAGCCATCCTTGCTGCAATCATGTTACTAAACATCACTGAGTTCATACTTCGAGACGAAATGTCCCAGCACTGGCAAGTTAGACAGCTGTGTGGAGCCGTTTCACAACATTCTATGTTAATCTCCAGTTTTATTTATTTATTCATGGATTGTTTTTTGTTGCATATCTATATATCTATACATACAATATACTGTATATGCACAGCCTTAACACTGGTGCTGTTCAGGATGTGAATGTTTTTGGTGCTCTTAGAGACTTCGGCCGCCTCTGTTTTGGTTTTTGGGTTTTTTTCAGTCGCCACACACACATTTTCTTAAACGAGCAAAACTTGCAGACTTTCAAGCAGGTGAGGGCAAGAAAAGCCATTATTTTGCGATCTTTGTAATTCATGCTACCCGTGCATGGCGCAAAGTTGATACTGCTCTGGAGGTGCAAATGGTTGAAGCAGCTGAGCCAAATTTACTACTGAAATAGAAGATTGCTTTTTAATGAATACGTTTTTTTGTTTTTTAACGTTAACTGATCCATGATTTCATTGTGCAAGGGCAGGCTAACCTTGCAAAGGCAGCTGGAACATTCAGATTTCAGTTTTGAGGTCTTGGGCGTAACCATCTTGCCAAGCTCCCAGTCAGAAGCTTTTTCTCTTACCGAACATATCAGCATCCTTCTAGAAGAATGGCAACTCAGTCCTTATTTGTTGCTCCTCCTTCAATCCGCCAAAAGCTGAACGTGAAAAAGGTGGACTGGAACAAACTAACACTTAAGTATTGCTGGCAACTCTTTTAAATCAAAACACGTGTAAAAAAAAAAATATCTGAATGAACACGCTAATTTTACTGTGTCTAACTGAATTCAGATAATGAAAGCTTTAGGATGCCTTTAGTGTAGCTGCACTTAACAGTGGCTAGAAACAGTATCAAGAACACATGCACATAGTATACTTGCTTATGTAGACATTGTGTCTTATAAAATACCTAAACATTACTGATGCTTGTAACTTGTGTCTCCAGAATTGTCACTGTGCAGCGGCCTCATGTGCTTTTAATTACAATATGTGGTGTCTTTAAAGCGCTGAATGTAAATCAATACGATGAATGCGTTACGATGGACTTAATACTAATAGCTAATAGTGAGTTAATGTCACTAGGTGACACCTCAGTAATCACGATAGGTCTGACAATAACGAACAAAAATGTCGGAAATGTCTTAGGCACAAGAATATATAATAACATATTAAGAAATGAAGACATTCAGAAAGTTGAGAGTGTTTTTTACAGTACAGTCTTATATATATATATATATATACTGTGCTGTGTGTTTTTGATTTTGTTCACTTCACATCATTAAATGTCCAATCACTAACACACAATGTGAGTTACACATTGTGTGCTAGCAAATGTTACCGTCACACCCATACTTAGTAGTATGAGTAGTGGTATTTTATTGAGCTGAACAGCTCTTTAAATGTTTTTCTATAAATAATCAGTTTAAAAGATTTAAACTCAAGTTGAGAAGTTTTAAACAGTTTTGAGCTTCACAATTGTCTTTTAGTTTGACTTATCTTTGCACCTCCAGACCAGTAATGTCTTTGAGAAATAGGGGTCCAAAACACATTTTAGGAGCGGTGGCTTACATCACCATTTGAAGCTGGAAGAACTTCTCTCAGTTTCCACACAGCCTGTCTTGCCTTTTATTTGATCCTTTTTTAATTTTCCGGTGAAAGATGATCAGGTAGTCACGGTCCACCAGCCCCTGCAGCAGATCTCCAATGTTGTTTCATACTGATCCGAAATGTCCTCCAGTTATCGCTGTTGCTTGTCACCCCCAAGTACCCAGATGCAAACCTTTAATCTCGACGCTATGCTGGTTTTCTACTTCCTACGACTGAAACGGAGAGCCCTGTTTAAATAACGGTCACTTCTGCATAGTGAGATTACACCGCCTGTCTTGTTCATCCTTCCAACACAAACACTCATACACACACACTTCCTGTCTTGCCTGAAACAGGTTTCTTATGTTACAACAGCTGGAGTTTCAACAACCTCCAGCAGGGTGCAAAATTAAGTACAACAACAAAACAAACACCAATGAATTTATTTGATTGTGTACTTTTACTGTGGAGACTAAAAAGAAAAAGAATAAAACCAAAGGATGCTTTAACACCTGGATAACACAGGAAAAGTTGCTCTGAAACTAATGGGACTTTTCCTTCTCCTCTGGCTGTGTTTGTTAGGACGTACGTGACCGTAATAACCACACTCTGACCCCGCAGGGGGTCATTTGCAGTGAGTTCACAACCATTGACCCTGTAACCAAAAGAAAGTCAATGTGAAGAGAAAATGGAAGGACGCAAACTGATTTGGAGGGGTGAGGGGACCCTCGCATTTCACAACTCATAAACACAATCCAGGTGTGAAGGCATCCTAAGATTAATGTAAGAATTAAAACGTCAAGTGGCTCAATTAGCCAGCGTTCATAACTGCTAAGGCGGGATCATCATCTCATAATATGAACTCAGTGGAACCAGCTAAGATACATGTTAGTGGATTACACAGTAGCTATAGATTTAACATTCCCCAACCTACATTACCTAATTACCTAATTACCTAATACCTAGTGTAGTTAATTATTAAGTATTGAACTTATGCAGCCATCCTTGCTGCAATCATGTTACTAAACATCACTGAGTTCATACTTGAGACGAAATGTCCCAGCACTGGCAAGTTAGACAGCTGTGTGGAGCCGTTTCACAACATTCTATGTTAATCTCCAGTTTTATTTATTTATTCATGGATTGTTTTTTGTTGCATATCTATATATCTATACATACAATATACTGTATATGCACAGCCTTAACACTGGTGCTGTTCAGGATGTGAATGTTTTTGGTGCTCTTAGAGACTTCGGCCGTCTCTGTTTTGGTTTTTGGGTTTTTTTTTTCAGTCGCCACAGACATTTTCTTAAACGAGCAAAACTTGCAGACTTTCAAGCAGGTGAGGGCAAGAAAAGCCATTATTTTGCGATCTTTGTAATTCATGCTACCCGTGCATGGCGCAAAGTTGATACTGCTCTGGAGGTGCAAATGGTTGAAGCAGCTGAGCCAAATTTACTACTGAAATAGAAGATTGCTTTTTAATGAATACGTTTTTTTGTTTTTTAACGTTAACTGATCCATGATTTCATTGTGCAAGGGCAGGCTAACCTTGCAAAGGCAGCTGGAACATTCAGATTTCAGTTTTGAGGTCTTGGGCGTAACCATCTTGCCAAGCTCCCAGTCAGAAGCTTTTTCTCTTACCGAACATATCAGCATCCTTCTAGAAGAATGGCAACTCAGTCCTTATTTGTTGCTCCTCCTTCAATCCGCCAAAAGCTGAACGTGAAAAAAGGTGGACTGGAACAAACTAACACTTAAGTATTGCTGGCAACTCTTTTAAATCAAAACACGTGTAAAAAAAAAAATATCTGAATGAACACGCTAATTTTACTGTGTCTAACTGAATTCAGATAATGAAAGCTTTAGGATGCCTTTAGTGTAGCTGCACTTAACAGTGGCTAGAAACAGTATCAAGAACACATGCACATAGTATACTTGCCTATGTAGACATTGTGTCTTATAAAATACCTAAACATTACTGATGCTTGTAACTTGTGTCTCCAGAATTGTCACTGTGCAGCGGCCTCATGTGCTTTTAATTACAATATGTGGTGTCTTTAAAGCGCTGAATGTAAATCAATACGATGAATGCGTTACGATGGACTTAATACTAATAGCTAATAGTGAGTTAATGTCACTAGGTGACACCTCAGTAATCACGATAGGTCTGACAATAACGAACAAAAATGTCGGAAATGTCTTAGGCACAAGAATATATAATAACATATTAAGAAATGAAGACATTCAGAAAGTTGGGAGTGTTTTTTACAGTACAGTCTTATATATATATATATATATACTGTGCTGTGTGTTTTTGATTTTGTTCACTTCACATCATTAAATGTCCAATCACTAACACACAATGTGAGTTACACATTGTGTGCTAGCAAATGTTACCGTCACACCCATACTTAGTAGTATGAGTAGTGGTATTTTATTGAGCTGAACAGCTCTTTAAATGTTTTTTCTATAAATAATCAGTTTAAAAGATTTAAACTCAAGTTGAAAAGTTTTTAAACAGTTTTGAGCTTCACAATTGTCTTTTAGTTTGACTTATCTTTGCACCTCCAGACCAGTAATGTCTTTGAGAAATAGGGGTCCAAAACACATTTTAGGAGCGGTGGCTTACATCACCATTTGAAGCTGGAAGAACTTCTCTCAGTTTCCACACAGCCTGTCTTGCCTTTTATTTGATCCTTTTTTAATTTTCCGGTGAAAGATGATCAGGTAGTCACGGTCCACCAGCCCCTGCAGCAGATCTCCAATGTTGTTTCATACTGATCCGAAATGTCCTCCAGTTATCGCTGTTGCTTGTCACCCCCAAGTACCCAGATGCAAACCTTTAATCTCGACGCTATGCTGGTTTTCTACTTCCTACGACTGAAACGGAGAGCCCTGTTTAAATAACGGTCACTTCTGCATAGTGAGATTACACCGCCTGTCTTGTTCATCCTTCCTGCCGAACCCAGCCAAGCTGTGCCCTTACACACAAAGAGGCTAACAATTAAAATGCTGTTTCATCAAATTTAAAAAATACATAAATAAAATGAATTCCACGGTTATGATACAGACAGGAACGGTGCAGTGAAATCTCCCAGTTCCACCGATTGGCTGTGTTATTTAGACAGGGCCGTCTTTGAGAAAACATCTCTTCAGTCTGGTGCTTTTGGTCGTCAGCGCGACCTCCTTATTTCAGGAAGCCTTCCAAATCTTCTGAACCTTCCTCAAATACCAGCTGAAAACTGGACACATGCACTCTATACTTGCAGGCATACACACAGACAAACACAGAAACACACACACACACACCCAAACATGAAAATACAGCAACAACAAAAAAAAATACCAACAATAAACCAGCAGGTTCAAGTTTTTTTCCATCGTGTTTACTCTCCCTATCTCTCTCTTTTCTCTGTTTATAAAACCGACCTTCAGGTGCTTTTTACAAATCAACCCTTTTTACAGCGCTCTTTACAGGTTATACACACATACACACAAGCGCGAGCGCGCGTTCCATGCCGAAAGCGCGGCTCAGACACTTCTCGGAAACACCTTTTTGCTACAGAAAAAACCCGGAGATCAGAACACGCGTATGCTTACACACTGTGTTTTTCGCCGGCTGCCTTGTTGGCCATCAGGCTGCCATAGGCGCTGCCAGGTGTGATATCAACACCCCTGTGTCGCTTCGGTGCTCCCCCAACCCAAAAGAAATTAAAAAAACACCTGACCACACCCGACCCCACCTTCTCCCTGCCTCCCTGGGCCCCCCCCCCTCCCCCTCCCCCCCGGTGCTGCATGTCAGTCAGTCAGTGTAATCTCCAATTTCCATGTTAGACTAGGGAGTAATGATCATAATAATAATGGTAATAATAGTTACAATAATAATCTGTTATCGTGTGTGTGTGCGTACTGTTTCAGGTTGGTGCTCAAGTTCTGTTCAGTCTCGGCCTTAGAGGAGGGAGAGCGCACGAGAGGCTAGAGAAAGCATATATTACAGTTAGTATAGTGACTTGTTCTATTGTACCCAAGGATGTCCTGAAGAAGTATACAAATTCAAAGAGTTAAGGGACGCTCTCAGACAAGAGGCAGCCGGAATGACCGGGACGTGTTGCGGAGTTGTCGCTATAGATGGCTGGTTTGGTGCAGTTGAGATGAAACCAAAAACTGTCAACTAAATGTTTAAATAAAGAGCCAGAAAATCTTGTAGATCTCTGTCGGAAATGTACGTTCTGGTGGTAGTTGTGGGCCTGATTGTCTCCTGTGGTGAACATGTAGTCTTAAGCAGTGTGCGAAATACAAGGTTAACCAGTGGGACCCCCTGAATAGCCTCAAAGCAAACTTCAAGGGGGTCTCATATTTTTTCAAAATGCAAAATCTATATATATACATATATATATGTATAGTTGTCACAAATGGTGACTAAAGTATCTAATATTAATTTTTTAGAATATTATTTACAATTGTGTGGGTGTGTCTGTGTTATTATGTAGAGTCTAGACCAGGGGTGGGCAAACTTTTTGACTGGTGGGGCCACAATGGGTTCTAAAATTGACATTGTGGGGGCCAGTGCAGGAGCAGATGGATGGGAGTGTTTTGGTGACCCACCTCAGAGGAGGAAAAAATATATCATGGGATATGTGGAAAACGTGCTTTAATGTCAATTGAAAATGAACAAAAGCGTTGCAACAAAATATGTATTTTAAGCCGCACAGCATTTAGCTTTTTATTGAAATGACTCTTAAAACACTGGGGAAAAAATGATTTTGACGTACTTAATATTAATATAATTTCTTCAACTTCGGTGGGCCGCATTAAAAAGCTCAACGGGCCGCATATGGCACCCGGGCTGTAGTTTGCCCGTGCCTGGTCTAGACTGTGATGGCTTGCATCCATGAAATATTGTAGGGTTGTTATAGGCCTCCAGCATTTTAAGGAAATTTAGATTGATATTGAGTAACAATCAGGAGAATGGGACGCCCCCCGCCCCCTGAATATTTTGACGGGTATTTCGCACACTGGTCTTAAGCCAATAAGTAATTATAATTATACAATACAGTAATATTTAGATTGCACGTGACGCGCTCCATCATTTCCAACAGGCCTCCTCTGTCTGAGAGCGCAGAGGAACAGAGACGTACATGTCGAACGATGCGGGTGACACGGTGATGATGTTTCTGCTCGCCTGTAGACAACTGTCAGGCTGAATGACGCGTTGTTTTTTTCCCACACTGATACACGTAAACGCACCGACACACAAAACATTCGACACGCACACACGCACACACACGCAGACGCACACAGTTGAACGACGACGCCCAGACGCTGAGCGCACGCATGCACAACACCTTGCAAATACAATGCTGTGCCGCATTCAGACAACTCATCTCATGGACTTAATGAAAGATGAGTTTTTAAGGAAAAAGGAGAACCCTGGTGGAGTTTCAAAAAGGTGCTAAAAAAAATTATCTGAAAATAAGAAAAAATATATTGTTAGGAGTATAAATCAAGTTTGTCTTTACAATGACTGTATTTAAGTTTGTCGTAGTAAGGAAAAGGCACTATTATTATTTTACTCTTGTATGAATATGAACTAATTAAAAAGGCATTTTAACTTTGTACTTGAACAATGTAAGAAATGAAACGTGAATAAAAAAAAAGACTGTTTCTTGTGATTCAGCCCATATGGTCTTTTCTCATTTTTAGATCTTTGCGTCAAGCAGCTGATTTTGTTGTGAATTGCAGTGGGTTGATATGTTAACAACACATTAAGCAACAAGTTATTACGGTCAGACTTCTGCTGTAACAAGGTGAAGACAAACCGTTGTCAACAGAAAGCATTGGTGCTAAACTGTTCAACCACCAAAGATTCTCTTTACTCTTGGTCTAAATAGTTGTTAGTTTTGGACAAGTGGTTGAGCATACAGCTGTTCAACTAACAGAGAAGGCTCATTAATGTTAATAATGACTTCAAATTTTCGATTGGGGTCAATATCAGTGTTTTAATGTTTACACATCTGAGGCCACATTCTTATGAATAATAATAACTTCCGAGTGAACTTTTATTCATATTTTATCAGGGATTAGCTTACTTTTATGTGGGGGGAGGGGAGAGGAGTGTTCTTGTGTGCGTTCTGGGCGAAGTGTCACGGTTCTGTTGTGGTCCTGCATTCTTACTAGCATCTTCTGATATTGTGGGTATTATTGACAACAAATTAAGGCGACGCACTCAACCACCTTCCGGTTATGTGACTTAACAGTGCAATGGAAACAGAGCCCCCTGTCGACGAAGAATGTAATCCTGCTAATGCTAACACTTTTGCCTTTAATCCGTTTGTACCGCTAAACATATTCAGCGCTAACCGCAATGTTCTTTTTTATGAGAGGCATTTAGTGTGGCCAGGCTGGAGACACGCCCCTGTCTGCCGAAGAGGAGAGACCCCCTTCCCCACCTCCCCGCAATCACCCCCATCTCCGCTGTTAGCATCTCGTCCTCTCATTGGTTCATTCTCCCATCGCTTCTTACCGGGCAGCCGCCTCATTGGCTGCGGCGGCATCGAAGCATCTTAGGCTCGCGAGCCGCCAGCTGTCCTCGCGCACTCACTCAGCCGGTGCTGGGCAAGGCAGAAGAAGAAGCAGAAGCAGAAGAAGAAGAGGAGGAGGAGGTGACTGACGGCCGAAGGTGGACGGTGGAATCTGTGGGGGAGAATTAAAAAAAAAAAACACGGTAAGAGGCCGAGATAGTGTTCAGCCGTGGTCACTATGCTGCATTCTGGGCGACGCTGAAAAGAATATTGTCACCGGTGCTCTCAAGAGGACATTTCGAATATTGTGGCATGTTAATTAACGCACCATTTTCACATGAAAGCCGTTTAAAATTATGTTAATCAGAATAATTCGATGTGTTAACCCCCGAAATTCAAAATACCTCCCAAGCTTGCACCGTCGTTAATTAATGTTTGTGTGTGTGTTTTTTTTTTTTTAATGTGACTGGGAATTATTGACTGCAAGACCCCCTCCCACACACACACACACACACACACACACACACCAACCCCAACCCCTCCCGCGACTTCAAAGAGGGACGTGAATTAGAAAACGAACAGTTTAAAATGGTCGAAACGCGAAGGCAGCAGCCGGGGAGACAAAGATTTCAAGGGTGGCGTGTGTTCGACGTGTCAGTGCGGTGAGACGCCGTGCGTGTCTCCCTCTGTGCCTGCCTGCGTGCGTGTATGCGTGTTATATAACTGTGTGATTCGTTTTATAGGTTACCCCCAAAAAAAAAAAAAAAAAAAGCCCGTTCTCCAAAACATATGCAGTCCTTGTGCTGCTGCTGCTGCTGCTGCTGGTTGTCGAGCAGGTCGTTACATTGTAACGGGGGTCTGGATGCTGTTGGTGTCGATGAAACACAATGTGACTGAACAGGTGATCTGATCCCCTGCCAGCCCTCCCGTCTTTTGCGCGATGGGGAGGCCTTGCCTCTTTTCTTTTTTTTTATATACGTCTGATCTTTGCGCTCGAACCTGTGTTATCATTTCATTGAAGGATCTGCATGTCGCCGTCGTCCCCTCCCGCCCTACACCCCCAGCCCCCCTTCACATGAATTAAACATGTTAAAGCGTCGTAATGAGATGATGATGTAATCTATTCCTCACACATGGCGCACCCCATTCAAATAGAGCAGGGGTGTCAAACCCAAACACGCAGCGGGGCCAGAAATGTCAAACTTGGGACGACGACTCGGGCCAACATTGATGTTTATTGAAAGAAATCTTCAGCAAGATGTAACAATGAAGCTTTTTGTCCGGACCCAAACAACCTGAATATGGTGCACGCACAGCTTAATGCTATACCATGAATAACTTCATATTGCACAGGCGCAAAATCCAATTTCAAATGTAAAAAACTTTATTTGCGGCCTTTAAATTTCAACAGTGACCTTTTCCCCACGGGCTAATTATACATTTAAAAATGAAACAACAACAATAAACCAATGAAGTCATTATAATAATATCCTTCAATGGCCTGCGGGCCAGAGTTTGACACCTATGAAATACACTCTTTGATTAAGAGTAGATGCAAACCAACCAGTAAGGGATAATCAAAAACTTGATTGTTTCTTTATTTATTTATATATGTTTTTCTACTGGAGTTTGCATGTATCCCCCACCAACACCCTGTGTGCAATTAAAGGCAGTATTGGGTGGATTTGAGAGTTTTATGGTCTATGTAGGGGTAATAAATCTGTTTCGATGCTCTCTGAGCACAGATCTATAAACCGTGCGCTAATCTATTGCTTTCGCATAACTGCAAATCACATCAAATAGGCGGAATTAATTACAAGGCACAAATGTCAACTTGCCGACATACCCCGCAGTGTTTCGGGGTCCAAACCTGCTTCCTGTGCAGCGGATGAATGCGGTGAATCGTGTGAAACTGCGGGAGGTGTATATTGTTTTCCACAAATTTCGCCGCGATGAAAGTGCACACGGAGACGCACCCTAATCCTCTGAGTGATGGCCTAGTTTGTTACGCTCCCACTGTTGTTATTCTCTGTTTATCTGTGCGTAATTGCCTAATGGCTCATTCATCCATGGACCTCCCTGTAATAACCACACAACCGAGGGACACAACTCTTTAAAGCACATCCTCCACTGGCACGCGCACACACACGCACACGCACACACGTGTATGTGTGGGCGACGTCTATTCTTATCACATCGGACAATGTAAAGCCGTCTGATGTACATTTGCTCTGCCTTTTTTCTTTTTAAATAGCCCCACTGTTTTAGACACACACACACATACACACACACACGTGCGTGCGTGTGCACTCCCTGTGCCCAGACGGAAAGACGGAAGCTGTCACACACACTCTGTTCAGTCCCACCCAGTGGCAGTTCCACTGCAGATGGAGCAGGCGTCAGCAGCTGTGCCGCTCCTTCCTGCAGCTCCAGCAGCAGCATTCACACAGAGAGAGAGAGAGAGAGAGATGGTGTCGTCTGAAGACGTTTGCACACATGCACAAACTCATTTTATGCCACATATGTTGCTCACATGTCACTTGAACATATTCAGAGTTTTGTATTTTGTGTATATCCAAAATTGCACACTTTCTTCTTATAATGTGAAGTCAGTTTCTAGTCAGGGCATTTTGGACGCGTGTATGCTAGCTGCTAATCTTTAGCTGTGCTATTTGCTGTATATTCAGCCCACTGTGATGTTTGACATCACCTGATAGCGGAATCAAAAATAGTAATTGTGAATACAACCTGTTAATACTGCAAAAAAAAAAAAAAAAAAAAAATCTCCCCTTGTTTTAATTAAAAAGCCGTGCCCTAACTCTAGAGCTGGAAGTGTTTCTGATTCCCTAAGCTCGCCAACGCTGTAATTAGCGGTGCTTGGCGGAAATCAGACTGCTCCCCTCTCTTGTATTAATGAATTCTGTCAAAGAGTGTGACATGTATACGGAATATGCGTGCCAAACGTGAGCCACACAAAGGATGAAAGCTGCTGTCTGAAGTTCAAATTCCTGTTGCCAGGCAGTGTCTCCCTCTAGCAGGTTGTCATAAGTGCCGTGACACAGCAGAAAGTCACACACGCACGCACACACACGTGTGCACAAAGGGTGTTTGTTATATTAATGTCTTGAGGAGATCTGAGGAGTTATTTGCGCCGAGGCTGCCAGTGAAGCCGTCCTGACAGAAAAGGGACTGATGCCACGTTGCTGTTGAACCACCTCAGTTGCAGGAACACTCGGGCACAGCAACACACCGAGCAAACGTAAGGAGCGGCTGTAATACAGACCGACAGCCCCATAATCATCCTGACGTTTTACATCACATCCTATAGTCCCTCCGAGTTCGTCCTCTCTCGCACCGTCATTCAAGCCAACAAATTAATTTATGAGTTTTATATTGAAAGATTAACACACAGCCTATAAATACACTCATAAAAGAGTTCATTCAAATCACAGTAAAGTAAAAGTAATTTGGTTTTCCTACCCTTAGAACGATTGTTATATGTGTATAAGAATATACAGTACATAGATCAAGGGTCTCGCTCCCGGTTAGCTGCCAGCTTTCACCGCCATATTTCTAAGGAAGCCTGGTGTGGACAATCCAGGCCACCTGACAGCGCGTTTTGCATTTAAGGTGAATGCTCTAGTCCTCAAATAAACCAACGAATAAGAAGGTGGACGGGTACCCAGGTTTGTGTTCGCAGGTCACTGTAGTTCACTGGCAAGCTCGGGAGAGGGAAGGTACGGAGTCTTAAAGGGGACTTAAGTGAAAGAGTGCTGCGATCTAAAATGTAAACACGTGATGTTACTGTTTCTTCTTAAAAATCTCCAAATATTACCCATTTACCTTCTAAAGGGGTGGTTCAGAATTTATGACATAGGACCTCATTTCAAAGTTAGCCAGTGTGCTGTTATAACCCATGCAGCAATGGTGGGTTTTTTTCTTCAATCCACTGTAACTTGCTACTAACTTCTGTAGCAATGACAGCGTCAGGTAAATAAACAGTAGCCTGCTACCAACTACAGGAAGTATAACTACATTGCTGAGACACTAGTCCCTTAAAATGCAATGCAATGCCATGGTAGTTTTATATATAACATTTTTGCATCACCACAGATATTTACATCCGTAGTCTGGCGCTAAAATTCATTTGCCTTGGGTGCACCGTAGACTGGGGAAAATTGTTTGTATTGGCAGGCTAGCACCAGCAAATTATGCTAAACTAGAGGGCTGGATGTAGTCTGTAGCAACGGTCTCAGATAATAAATAGCACACTAGGTAACTTGGAAATGAGATCATACGTCCAAAATTCAGAACCAACCCGTCAAGTTTTATTTATAAAATAATATGCATAGATCAAGGGTCTTGCTTCCAGTTACTGTAGCTGCCATCTCGCACGACCATATTTCTAAGGAAGCCTGGTGTGGACAATCCAACCCACCTGACAGTGAGTTTCATAATTTGGGTGACTGCTCCCGTCTTCAAATAAACCAACGGAGAACAAGGTGGAGACGAGGTATCCAGGTTTGGGTGCACAGGTCACTGTAGTTCACTGGCAAGCTCAGGAGGGGGAGGGAGAATGAAAGACGATACAATCTAAAATGTAACTGATTTCTTCTTCAAACTCTCCAAATAGTACACATTAACCTTTAATTGATTTTTCTTAGTGAAAAACCAACAAACCACAAAAAAAAAAAAATACACTCCAGGGTATTTAGGTCACATTCTGTAGATATACGTGTGTGAATATAACAGATCAGTTACACCGGTTCTCTTTAACTTCCTGAGACTTTGCGGCCTCACAAAGCTCCCAGTGTTTTGCACTGACGCCTGTTGGGCCAATGTTTCCATTCCCACACACTGCCGCTGAGCTGCGTGGGTACCAGCAGAGCCGAGCGGAAAGGCCAGGGTTTTATGGAGATGTCACCCTGTCGCCATGTATCTGTACGACCACTGAGCCATCGTTACTTTTCTAAAATAATTGACGCCGTTGGACTTTGAACCGGTAATAATAATAACAATATAAAAAGAGGACTGAATAGTTGTCCAATGATTTTAGAGTGAGTCATGCGAATCATCCCAAAGCATTGTCAGTTTTTGCTTTTGGGGGCTCAACAGATAAAGACGGTGTTTTAACATGCGCCACCATGACGTGCCGTGCACTTGTTTGTGCGCGTGTGTGTGTGTGTGTCGGTTTCTTTGTACACTTTTCCTCTGAGAGCTCCACTCCAGCCCCCATCTCCAGGGAAACCAATCTATTATTCCGTCTTGCAGGCCTTTAGGGCACTACTTTCCATACGCCACCCCTCCCCAACACCCAACACCATGTTCACCACCGTCCACCACCATCACCTTGTCCAATCTAATCATCTTAATCTGTGTTATTGCTCTTACTCTCTTTATTTTATATTCCATCTGTGCCCTAATCTTTGCCCTCATGCCTGTACCAACCAGTGCCAGGTGGTGCTGACATTGACTTTCCCTCCTCGGTAATCATATATTTCAGAGATCTCTGTAATTTACTTCCATCCCTGCATTTAGAGCAATAAATGCTGCAAGCAGCTCTGGGCTTGATTACACCCTGCTATTACGCTGAAGCGATGACCAGTGACGTTGCAGGCGCATGTGTAATATTCTGGTAGCCACCATGTAGTGTTTGGTCAAAGTCTTTGCCTCAAACTGTCGAGGCTTCCCAGTCCCGTCTCCCAACGATGCCCATTGCATTTCCTTTCTTCTCCCGTCATTCCCCTCCATTCTCCCCCTCCTTTGCCCCTCTCACTCTCTTTGAGCTGATTCTGTGTGACTGGGCGACCATTGTGACCGGCCATCAGACACATTGCGTACAGCCATCCATGCAGAATACACACATGCGAACAGAGAGACGTTTGTAGAACAGCCTGCTGTCATTGACCCATAAGTTTTGCTCAAGCAGCTTTTCTTTTCTTACGTGTCAATCAGGGTTATTTAAAAAAAAAACACACACACAAAAAAAAACATTTTTTTGTGTGTGTGTGTGTTAATGCATTGAGAATATTCAAGGAAACGTTGATTGGGGGAATCTAACTGTAAAAAAACCAACAACATGGGATTTCCATTGCCAAGACTTATAATTATCTACCATAAAGGAGGGGCAGCGGCTTCCAGGCATTCTGAAAGTGCTTATTGTGCATCAAATAATAAAAGGAATGGTTGAAATGAGGTTAATTAGGATCCATATGCCTAGAGTGATGCTGCTATATGGGAGGAATAGCCTTCTGAACAAATCCCCCGCCTATTTGAAATTTAATTCATACACCAAGAGTTTGGTGGGGGTGTCATTTTTAGGACAAGCCTTTGGAAAGAAGTCTGAGAAAAATTATCATTTAATTATTCACAGGTTGTTTCTGCCGTTTGCCAAAAATGACAATTTTTCCATGATGCAGTGTTCGTAAACGTATATTAACCAAAACAATTGAATTTTTTAGATTACAATTGTTATTCAAATTGACAGCACATGTTAATTTTTCTTCAGTTTTTTCCCCCCAAGTTTTGCTCTGATTTATATTCAGTGGTTCCCAAACTGACTATTGACTCACGTCATTTTTGAAACAATGAGGGTAACTCATCAGAAGCAGATACTGAGGTCTCCAGTCCATCGACTTCAAGGCGGAACAGAAACTTTCTCAGCCTAACGAGCACTCAACTTTAACTGATTGTCTCAGTATGTTTCAGAAATTAGAACCGTGTTCCGCCGCTTTAATTTCCTGTTTGTCCGTCCTCATCCCGTAGTTAAGACAAATTCTTCAAATGCTGACTGAACAACAACGGTTGGCGTCCAGAGCAGTAAAACCAGTGATTTACATTTTTAACACTGCACGTTTTTCACCTTACGACACCTTTATGAGGTTATATCAAGTTGGGTTCCTGCTTTCTTTGTCCTAATTTGCTTTCTTTTTGTCCCTTAGGACTTTTAGCTGCCAACATGGGCTCGATGCGTATCCTGATCAAGGGAGGGAAGGTGGTCAATGACGACTTCACCCAGGAGGCCGACGTCTACATCGAGAACGGCATCATTCAGCAGGTCCACAACCAGTGCATCATACGTTCTTAGACTTGGTACCACACGCTGTGATGTGTATCCTTTGTCCCTCCTGTGACTCATTCACACACACACACACACACACACACACACACACACACACACACAAATGTGATCCACATAAACACAGTCCAGTGCATCTGCAGCTGTTGTGATTAATTTCACAGCGATCCAGAGCAACGAGATGCGCAGCTGCGCTAGACGCTGTTGAGCTAAATGCTAAACGCTGAATGCTAATGTTAGCGTGCATGCCTTTGATTCAAAGATTTACAAAATCAAGTAGTAATGGTAATTAAAAAACAAACCTAATACGTTAGCTCAGGAGTTTATAAACCTGTTTGGCACACATGTTTCAAATCTAAAGTTGTGTGTCTTTGCTGTGGCGTGCGGCCGGCAGGTGGGAAAGGAGCTAATGATACCTGGCGGCGCTAAGGTCATCGACGCCTCTGGAAAGCTGGTGCTGCCGGGTGGGATCGACACCAGCGTTCATGTGCAGGACACGTTCATGAACGCGGCCATTCAAGATGACTTCTACAGCGGAACCAAGGTGCACACACACGCCCGCACATGCACGTCCACACACACACCCAAACACGTGGGGTTGTGTTTTGACGAAGGGACCTCGACAGCGTCGTGCTTGTGATCAAACGGAGACAGCTGTCACATGAATATACACACACACATACTCATTTTATCACACCTGCTCCCGCTCCGAACTCGCAGCTTCGTGCCTTTAACACTAATGGCCACGCACGTCCCGCGCTGTGCCGGCTGTGGGAGACAAACCAAGACAGGTGTGGCGAGCCCTCAGTTTAATTATTCCAAAGCAAAGAGGATTTCAGCTGTTGGCTGCTCATTTATCCTGGCTTTGGATGAATTAAACTTTACCAGCATCTATTAGTAAGAATGCCCTGGGGCCCGCAGGTTTTTATAGAAATGAGATTAAACTGCGATGCAGGAAGTCGTTTTTGTGCAAAGAAAAACAATATTTACTCTGCTATGATCTTTCCAGTATTCTCTAGAATTACTGTAAGCTACACTGGTAGAAATACAGATAGATACATTCATTGTTAATGACTGCTTAGATCAGTATGTGAGGTAAATTGACATATGGCATTAATTCGATAGAAAATAATACAACATTGGTATGTTTAAGTTGTGAAGTTTTTAAAGCATACATATATACATGTATATATTCTGCAGTTGGGCTTAACAGTTCAACAGAAACACTGAACTACAACTGAACTCCTGACACATGCAGCAGTTGGAGACGCATCTTCATCCCTGGATCCACTCACGCATCTGCAGTCTTGCACGTTGTCCCTTTACCAACGCAGTAATTCTCTCGGCAGCGCGACTGAAGTGGCACTGTGCATGTTTTCCATTTTTATTTGAAGCAACATTAGCAGCATCATTTTCAGTGTGTGCGCAGCTCCGTCTCACTGCGACAGTGAAACGGGTCTCTAATGGAATCCCGGCCAAAGTGGGGTAAGAGGAATTTGGGGGGAGGGGGGAATAAAATCGTCTTTGGCAGCCTTATCCCAGCAACCCCCAGCGGCCAACCCCACCAACCCAACCCCCCCACCCACTGACCTCGCTACCATAGCAACGTGGCAACTACACCCCCCCCCACACACATCACAGCCACTCTGGCAACTGTGATGAACCCTCAAAGCTGTTTTCCTCCCGCACGGCCTTCCCTCCTTCCTGTCATTCCCAACGATCCCCGGCACTCGGACCCTCTTTGGCCCTCCTCCCAATGTGTCCCACACCGTCTCACTCTCTGCTCTGCCTTGTGCGCCTGCTCACGCTGCCTTGCAGCAGCAGAAGGGAGAGTTACGTAACAGTGTTGACTCGTTTAGGTGGGAATAAAAACATGTTGTTCAGATTCAGAAGGAAATTCAGGATCGGTGCTAATTAACACTAATCAGTTATCACGATGTATAGGGATGCACCGATACCAGTATCAGAGGACTCCACTTGTGCTTGTAAAATATGTGCCGATACTGCGACACCAATACCAGCTGTATATGTTCGTATATGTTTGTACTGCAGTGAAACTTGTGACAGTCAGCCATGTTCTAGAAAAGCATGCTGAGGAATGTTGTTCAAATAACAGAACATCTGTAAAAAAAGTCATTTGTAATGGCCTTATTAAGTACTCAGTGTCAGTGTCAGCGAGTACTGAAATGCAAGTTCTCGTATTCTACTCGTTCTGTAAAAAAGTGGAGCGATGACGTTCATTACGTCTTCGCTACTGATAGATTTCGATGTTTTTCGAAAAACCTTGTCTTGAAAAACGAAACAACGAAATCTGTAAATAAGTCTCGTGCATCTCTAATTATATATAATACTTTTCAGTGGACTCCATCATAATTTCTAGGTTAATTGCACACTTAGCTCTGCAGCCTCGTACTCCCCAGACGCTTTTACCTGCTAAATTTAGTGGTTTCGATCAAATTCCCGAGCAACATTCTCACTGATTCCGGTGCAGAGGAAAAAGACTGGATGAGCCGCTGTCGACACTGCGGTAGCGCTCCGTCGAACGCAGGCAGTGTGAACGCCAGCGATGCCGAGGGAGGGGGGAAAGAGAGGGAGGTGCCCTGGGCGAGCTACGAGGGGCGCCGCTCTTGTAATCCCTCCGACACCGATAGCCTCTCCCTCAGTCCGACGTGCTGGGACCCTCTCATCCTCACACGCCACCCACGCCTGGCTCACCTGCGTGGGGACGGACGGCCTGTTTTAACTCGCGCCTGAGGCCAAATAATGCCTCTCTCCGCTCCAACGCTACCTGTGATTCCATCGCCGCGTGCGTTCGCGTCATATTTAGCCGCTAACGTCTTCACGCCCCGCTGCCCCCCCCCTCCCACCCTGCCAGTCCGCATTAGTTTCTTTTCAAGGGATTATGTTCACAGTAGGGGTTTGGGGGAGCTCTAATAGACTGGAGAATTCATGTTAAAACACTGTTTGGGGTTTGTGTGTCACCATCCACTTTAGCCATGCTGTCAAGGATCAGTGCAGTTGGAAGAAGCCAAAAGGGGGGGAGGAGCTCTTTTTTGTAATATGAGAGGATGAGTGCGGTGCAGTCAGCTGCGTATAGAACTTTGCGTGTACAAATTATAGAAATGAAACATGTCAGATATCATTTGCATATAACATAGGAGGAACAGAACAGAAGAGGCAGATGATTTGGTGAAGAATAAAATTTAAAAAAACAAAAAAAACAAAAAAAAACTATTTCCATGTTATTTTTCCCCAAATCTCTGCAAAAATAATAACAAATAATAATGATAAAATTATAATACACAATACTTTTTTTTTCCCCTCAGGTTTTCATACTGTCACTTTCTCACACCAGCCAATATCTACATGCATGCCTCTACAAATGCATTTGCAGTGACTGCTGGGGAATTGTGTCACTTTGACTCAAACTAGAGATTAAAAAAAAGTCTGCTTTTCATATAGATTCTTTAAATTCTGCCACACAGTGCTGACAAAATATTAAGTACTCAGACCAGTAGTGTGTGGATGACAGTCTCTAAGCAGTTGCATGGAGTCACTGTCACTGTCATGAATTTGTAACCATTATATGAAATGCATTATATTTTGTTGTTTTTTTTTTTCTTAGATGGAATTGCTGCCTGATTTATACGAAATGTTGAATTCAATATTTCTCTGCTGTGTACATTGCTGGAAGGCAGCCTTAAGCAGTGACATAACTTGCTGTATAGTCTTAAACAGGGAGTTTGGCCGATTGTGTTATTAGAGCTCAAGTGCGACTTCTTGAATCTCCCCAGCAGAATTGTCATTTGGAGCCGTCTAAAATTAGATGTTTAGTAACTGGGGTGTGAGACGAAGACTAAAACAGGAGCCGGGCAGGTTCAGACAGTTTTAATCTTCAAAGAGTTTTTCTACAATAAAAAAAATTTAAAAAAAGATCCACTAGCCTGTTCGCTCTGCGTCTGTCACACTGAGAGAACGCGTTCTCCGAAAAATTTCCCACGAATCCACCACAGTTTCTTCTTCACAGTTAGTTTTAATGGAAACACATATATGTAGAACACTGACAGTGATCGATGACTCTTTGCCAAACATGCATGCAGGGGGCCTCAGGTGCTGACACTGCAGATGATTCAGAGGTGTTCCCATGGCAACGGGAAACCTGCTAGCTCATTGGCCCGTCGACTCGTCACTTAAAGGCCCGTGAACACACCCCCGTCTGCGACACGTCTGCCGTCTGAAGGAATGATTCAGCGCTGGCCCAAAAAAAAAAACTGTTTTTTTTATGCTCCCATAAATTTCATTGCCTTCACACGCGCCCGTGTCAGGGAAAATATTAGCAAAAAGCACCAGAGTGATGCTGCAATATCACATTCTCTGTTACTTTAGCATCGCCGTTGGATTATTTCCTGCCCTTTTTTTCCCGCACGACTCCCAATGCAATATCGCTGCTTGGTTCTCATGGAGGATATCGAGTGAGCGTCCACGGTGCAGTTCATGAAGCAGGAGAGGAGGGAGAAAGGGAGGGACCATGCGACAGACGTGGCTGTGGCTGAACAGTAGTCGTTGTCATGGCGACGCAAAAAAAGTGCATTTACTATTCAGCGGAGTGAGACGTCGCTGGCGGAGACCAAACCCTTGTCTAAGTCTGCCGCCCTCCTTTTCTCCATTTTTCTCTTTCTTTTTTCACCCATCTGTTGTCATCATTTTCAAAACCCTTTTCTTGGATTTGTCATTACAACCGCAGTCGGCGTGTCATCGTTTTTTGCTGCATGGAATTATCAGCGACAGCCACGTGTTGGTCTGTAGATGCCTGGTGTCAGTGAGGCTGCAAGATGGTGGGAAAAAAAACTGTTCACGACGGCTCTCCATCACTTGTGCAAACAGGGTCTACACAGGAGAGCTGAAGGTCCAGTGTGTAAAATTTGGCTAGATTTAAGATTTTTGTATTGGTAAAGCCAAACATACTGCACATTAATACATTAATAAAAGTGTATACTTGCAGTAAAATAAAGTACAATAAAATAGAATGGAGGCGACACGGTGGCGCAGTGGTTAGCGCTGCCGCTGCACAGCAAGAAGGTCGTGGGTTCGATTCCGGGGCCCGGGCCTGTGACCTTTCTGTGTGGAGTTTGCATGTTCTCCCCGTGTCTGCGTGGGTTCTCTCCGGGTTCTGCCTCCCACAGTCCAAAAACATGCATGTTAGGTCAATTGAATATTCTAAATTGTCCGTAGAGGTGTGCATGTGAGTGTGAATGGTTGTTTGTCTCTATGTGGCCCTCACGATGAACTGGCGACTTGTCCAGGGTGCCACCCTGCCTTCGCCCTAAGACAGCTGGGATAGGCTCCAGCAGATGACCCTGAATAGGAATAAGCGGGCATAGAAGATGAATGAATGAATGAAAAATAGAATGGATGTGCTTTATTGATCCAAAATTGGGAAACTATGCTGTTGCAGCACTAGAAAAAAAAAAACTATACAGTAATTACAAGAAACATTCAAGCCAGTCTATATACAACAAACAAAACAAGAGTGGATGTGCCAAAGACTGTCAAGTGCGCAGAGGCAGTGATAAGCAAGGTTGTATCAACCATTGGTGCATTATTTGCCATTGAGTCCAGAAAAAGTCATTTGGGTTTTCTATCCTTAGAACTGTCCTAAGTTCTGTCCTTATGTCCTATCCTTAGACCATATATATAAGAACATACACAGAGCAAGGGCTCTTGCTCCGAATTAGCTGTCATCTTGCACCTCTATTTTCAAGGAGCCTGCTTGAAAGTGCCCTGAATGCCAAACTTCCTTCAATATCGGGCTTCCTTCAAAATTCTACACACTGAACCTTCTAAGCTCTCGTCCGCTCTCCTCTGCCTATTTCCCTGCTCTCCACCGTCTTCATCTCTCTCCCCCGCGGCTTGTGTCGTCTCACCCAGGCCGCGCTGATGGGCGGCACCACCATGGTGATGGCCATGGTCCTCCCAGAGCAACACTGCTCCCTGGTGGACGCCTACGAGAACTGCCGAGCTCTGGCCGACGCCAAGGTGTGCTGCGACTACGCTCTCCACGTCGGGGTGACCTGGTGGGGAGCAAAGGTAAGAAATTAAGGTGTGAGGCTGGGGGGGTCCAACCTTAAGAAAATATCAACGCCAACAGTGTCTTTACTGTTTTCCTCTCACGTGTGCTGATGGAGCGACGACGGAGCCCAAAGCCGTCTGATTTCTGGGTGAAATGCGTGATGACCTAGATTGAACCGCACCAGAACTAGGTTGAAACACATGCTCACTGAGCATGTTAGGGCTGATTTTTTTCTTCTTCTTATGAGTCAACAAGCCGCAGCCAGCCACAGCCTTTGGCCTTAATAACCGCACTGTATCATCTGGAGGCTTCACGCTGCACATGCCCCGCCTTGTCACGCGTGTAATGTACTGAACCACACCTTGTGGCGTGGTTTCATTGTCGGAACTGCAAGATTGGGCAGCAGTTGAGGATGATTTGCTTTTTTACTTCATCCTGTAGTCATTATACCTGAATTATTTGGTTCTGTTCATTAGAAAGGTTTTTTTTTTTTTTTTTTTATAAATGAATGACTCTTTAATTTTTGTCTAATTCTCTGTCCAAAGTCTGTCAAAATTCATGATTTACCAACAATTATATCTTGTACATGCATACATACATACATACATACATACATACATACATACATACATACATACATACATACATACATACATGCATGCATGCATGAATATATATACATCATGCATAATATGCTATATATTTAATATATCTATATATATTTAAAGTAAATCACTTTAATAAATTCAATTATTACTTTAGCATCGCCGTTGGATTATTTCCTGCCCTTTTTTCCCGCGACTCCCAGTGCAATATCGCTGCTTGGTTCTCATGGAGGATATCGGTGGCGTCCACGGTGCAGTTCATGAAGCAGGAGAGGAGGGAGAAAGGAGGACCATGCGACAGAGCGTGGCTGTGGCTGAACAGTAGTCGTTGTCATGGCGGCGCCAAAAAAGTGCATTTACTATTCAGCGGGTGAGGCGTCGCTGGCGGAGACCAAACCCTTGTCTAAGTCTGCCGCCCCTCCTTTCTCCATTTTCTCTTTCTTTTTTTCACCCATCTGTTGTCATCATTTTCAAAACCCTTTTCTTGGATTTGTCATTACAACCGCAGTCGGCGTGTCATCGCTTTTTTTTGCTGCATGGAATTATCAGCGACAGCCACGTGTTGGTCTGTAGATGCCTGGTGTCAGTGAGGCTGCAAGATGGTGGGAAAAAAAAACTGTTCACGACGGCTCTCCATCACTTGTGCAAACAGGGTCTACACAGGAGAGCTGAAGGTCCAGTGTGTAAAATTTGGCTGGATTTAAGATTTTGTATTGGTAAAAGCCAAACATACTGCACATTAATACATTAATAAAAGTGTATACTTGCAGTAAAATAAAGTACAATAAAATAGAATGGAGGCGACACGGTGGCGCAGTGGTTGCTGCCGCTGCACAGCAAGAAGGTCGTGGGTTCGATTCGGGGCCGGGCCTGTGACCTTTCTGTGTGGAGTTTGCATGTTCTCCCAGGTGTCTGCGTGGGTTCTCTCCCGGTTCTCCGACTTCCTCCCACAGTCCAAAAACATGCATGTTAGGTCAATTGAATATTCTAAATTGTCCGTAGGTGTGCATGTGAGTGTGAATAGTTGTTTGTCTCTATGTGGCCCTCACGATGAACTGGCGACTTGTCCAGGGTGCCACCCTGCCTTCGCCCCTAAAGACAGCTGGGATGAGCTCCAGCAGACCCCCCGTGACCCTGAATGGGAATAAGCCCGGGCATAGAAGATGAATGAATGAATGAAAAATAGAATGGATGTGCTTTATTGATCCCAAATTGGGAAACTATGCTGTTGCAGCACTAGAAAAAAAAAACTATACAGTAATTACAAGAAACATTCAAGCCAGTCTATATACAACAAACAAAACAAGAGTGGATGTGCCAAAGACTGTCAAGTGCGCAGAGGCAGTGATAAGCAAGGTTGTATCAACCATTGGTGCATTATTTGCCATTGAGTCCAGAAAAAGTCATTTGGGTTTTCTATCCTTAGAACTGTCCTAAGTTCTGTCCTTATGTCCTATCCTTAGACCATATATATAAGAACATACACAGAGCAAGGGCTCTTGCTCCGAATTAGCTGTCATCTTGCACCTCTATTTTTCAAGGAGCCTGCTTGAAAGTGCCCTGAATGCCAAACTTCCTTCAATATCGGGCTTCCTTCAAAATTCTACACACTGAACCTTCTAAGCTCTCGTCCGCTCTCCTCTGCCTATTTCCCTTGCTCTCCACCGTCTTCATCTCTCTCCCCCGCGGCTTGTGTCGTCTCACCCAGGCCGCGCTGATGGGCGGCACCACCATGGTGATGGCCATGGTCCTCCCAGAGCAACACTGCTCCCTGGTGGACGCCTACGAGAACTGCCGAGCTCTGGCCGACGCCAAGGTGTGCTGCGACTACGCTCTCCACGTCGGGGTGACCTGGTGGGGAGCAAAGGTAAGAAATTAAGGTGTGAGGCTGGGGGCGGGGGTCCAACCTTAAGAAAATATCAACGCCAACAGTGTCTTTACTGTTTTCCTCTCACGTGTGCTGATGGAGCGACGACGGAGCCCAAAGCCGTCTGATTTCTGGGTGAAATGCGTGATGACCTAGATTGAACCGCACCAGAACTAGGTTGAAACACATGCTCACTGAGCATGTTAGGGCTGATTTTTTTCTTCTTCTTATGAGTCAACAAGCCGCAGCCAGCCACAGCCTTTGGCCTTAATAACCGCACTGTATCATCTGGAGGCTTCACGCTGCACATGCCCCGTCTTGTCACGCGTGTAAAATGTACGAACCACACCTTGTGGCGTGGTTTCATTGTCGGAACTGCAAGATTGGGCAGCAGTTGAGGATGATTTGCTTTTTTACTTCATCCTGTAGTCATTATACCTGAATTATTTGGTTCTGTTCATTAGAAAGGTTTTTTTTTTTTTTTTTTTTATAAATGAATGACTCTTTAATTTTTGTCTAATTCTCTGTCCAAAGTCTGTCAAAATTCATGATTTACCAACAATTATATCTTGTACATGCATACATAAATACATACATACATACATACATACATACATGCATGCATAAATATATATACATCATGCATAATATGCTATATATTTAATATATCTATATATATTTAAAGTAAATCACTTTAATAAATTCAATTATTCATTCATTCATTCATTCATCTTCTATACCCGCTTATTCCAATTCAGGGTCACGGGGAAATTCAATTATATAAATGAATTAATAAATTATAAATTATATATTATTATAAATTAAATGTATTATTATTATTATTTATTATGAATATTATGAATTTATGCAAATGAATCTTGCACCTCACTATTACAAGATAAAACAATCGGATTTTGTCTGTATCGTTCATATTTTCCATCATTCTTAAATTAGCTTCATCATATTTGTGGCCATTTAAATGAGTGAAGTTGCTGTAAACACAGCTCTTCTTTTATCCGACCAATTTTTTTCCCCCTTGATTCTTAATTCTCACGACCCTTTCTAACTTCCAAATGCTGCAGCGCTGCCGCTAGCTGCCGCTTGATTGAATCAAACTGGACTTTTATGTGCGGTGGCCGTCTCCATGGGACGGCGCCGTTGTCGCCAGCGCGAAGGCGACGTCATCCCACTCTGGCTGCTCTCCAGACTCATTTCATGCCCCATATCACACAGACACACGCTCACACAGAGACGCGGCTCCTCTTTTTTTTCTTTTTTTTTCTTCTCAGCACTGTGCCAACATTCAGTGTCTGCCTCATTCAAATCAGGAAGATCTCCCCAGGGAGAGGGGGGCGGGGCGGATCGTCGGCTGCCAGGCTGGGTTCATATCACTGACCCCGACTGTTGTCCCGCCACCAGGTCCGTAACGAGATGGAGACCTTGGTGAGGGAGCACGGCGTGAACTCCTTCCAGATGTTCATGGCCTATAAGGACCTGATGATGCTGAGGGATGCCGAGCTCTACCAGGCGCTGCAGACCTGCAAGGACATCGGGGCCGTGGCGCGGGTCCACGCCGAGAACGGAGAGCTGGTGGCCGAGGTGCCAGGACTGCACTGAGTGCAAAACACACTCGTTGTCAATTTTACTGTAACATTGTTTAGTTTATATTAGGGATGCACCGATAGAACGTTTTTACAGAACAAGTTACGTACAAGTACTTCCATTTTAGTACTCAACGATACCAATATATGTAATACTTATTATGACTATTACACAATATGGAATTACTTAGATTTTTTTTTTTAATTTTTCCACACAAATTTAGGAAAATTGTCATATACATTGATATACAACTGGTATCTGTGTCGTGTTAGAGGCACATATTTTACAAGTACAATATGTGAATCTTCAAATCCAGTTTACTGGTATCGGTGTTGGTGCATCCCGAGGTCATAATTTTATTCATTTATCAACTGCAATTCATCATTTGCATAAATGGATTTTCAAGAACAATTTCTGAAGTGTTGCTGTGTGTGTGTTGGTAGAGCGCCAAGGAGACACTGGACCTGGGCATCTCTGGACCAGAGGGTATCGAGATCAGTCGACCAGAAGAGGTGGATTTTCCTCTACGCTTTGTTTGTCTCTTTGTCTTTTTAGCATTTATGTTTAGATCATAGGTGTCGAACTCTGGCCCGCGGGCCAAATTTGGCCCGCAGTGTAATTATATTTGGCCCACGAGGTAATATTTATCGCACACTAGAGATGGCCGCCGGTGTTATACGGCATATGTACTGCTAATACTACGAATCCCAGAATTCTCTGCTGGTACTCAGGCAGACTACTAGCTTTAACAGAATATAAGTAACTTTTTTTTCATGCAAAAAAGAGGCGTACGATTTTTACTTACATTTTATATATTTTGAAGTGTTTTTTAATTTGAAATTCGATTTTGCACATGTGCGATATGAAGTTATTTATTGTATAGTCTCAAGCTTTGCTTGATCCATATGCAGTGTTGAAGCAAAACTTGTCTAGGTCCATATAAAAAAAGGTTCACTGTTCTATCTGGAGGAAGTTTTTCTCAAGAATTATCAACGTTGGCCCATGACTTTGTCCAAGTTTTAAACTTTGGCCCGACTGTGTGTTGAGTTTGACACCCCTGGGTTAGAGTGGTTTTTGGGCTTCGTGCTTTGTGGTAATGTCCTTCCCAACACTGGCAGTGCAAAATATATCACCACCCTTAAGTTAAACTTGAAATCCGGTGTGTGCATAATGTCACAAATTTGAATCTTCCTGTGAAAAATACCATGAAAATTACGAATGTGTATAGAAATTTCTATTCAATATATCTCCTTGTTTTGCTGTCTGCAGCTGGAGTCTGAGGCTACTCACAGAGCTGTCACCATCGCCAACAGGGTAAAGACACTTTAATATCTTTCCTCTAATATCGTGCATTGCATGTGTCGTTGAATAATCAATGTCTCTTTGTCAACGCAGGCCCGTTGTCCAATATACCTGGTCAATGTGTCCAGCATGTCTGCGGGAGATATGATTGCTGCGGCTAAGATGCAAGGTGGGGGCACCGCTATGAGATGAGCGCCGTCGATATGAAATGAGCAGGGATATTGCTGCACGTCTCACACACACACACACACACACACACACACACCAACACGCCTCTCCTCGCCTCTGCAGGCAAAGTGGTCCACGCAGAGACCACCGTGGCTCACGCCGTGCTCAACGGCTCGCAGTACTACCACCAGGACTGGTCTCACGCCGCCGCCCACGTCATCGTCCCCCCGCTGCGCATCGACCCCAACACGCCCGGGTACCTCATGGGTCTTCTGGCCAAGTATGTGCTCGTTGAAGCCCCCTGTTCATTGGAATTGCTCTTAATGCGCCGTACCTGCCTCTCACTGCAACTCTTGGCGATATTTTGTTCTTTCCAGTGACACACTGAGCGTTGTGGCGTCGGAGCACCGTCCATTCAGCATCAAGCAGAGAGCCCTGGGCAAGGAGGACTTCATGAAGATCCCTCACGGCGTGGCCGGCGTGCAGGACAGGATGAGCGTGATCTGGGAGAGGGGAGTGGTACGTGTGCTGCACCTGTGACACCAGTTTCATTTTATTTTCACTTCAAAATCTGTATTTCATTCATTTGTGAAAGAAAGGAACAATTTAATGATTTCTTTTTTAGATCATTATTTATTGCATAACAGATTTGATAAGTTTTGAAAACATGTTGTGCAGTATGTATTTGTTTCCCCCTTTTTTTCAATTCAATTCAAACTTTATTTGTACAGTTCTGGAAAAAATTAAGAGACCACTGCAAAATGATCGTTTTTTCTCATTTTACTATTTATAGGCCTGTGTTTGAGTAAAATAAACATTTTTGTTTCATTCTTTAAACTATTGACAACGTTTGTCCAAAATTCCAAATAAAAATATCGTCATTTCTGGCATTTATTTGCAGAAAATGACAAATGGTCAAAATAACAAAAAAAAGACGCAGTGTTTTCAGACCTGAAAAGAATAAAGAAAACAAGTTTATATTTGTTTTGATACACCACAATACTAATGTTTTAACTTATGAAGAGTTTGGAAATCAATATTTGATGGAATAACGCTGATTTTAATCACAGCTTTCATGTGTCTTGGCATGCTCTCCACCAGTCTTTCACATTGCTGTTGGGTGACCTTATGCCACTCCTGGCGCAAAAAATTCCAGCAGCTCAGCTCTGTTTGATGGCTTGCGACCATCCATCTTCCTCTTGATCACATTCCAGAGGTTTTCAATGGGGTTCAGGTCTGGAGATTGGGCTGGCCATGACAGGGTCTGGATCTGGTGGTCCTTCATCCACACCTTAATCGACCTAGCTGTGTGGCATGGGCGTTGTCCTGCTAGAAAAACAATCCTCAGAGTTGAGGAACATTATCAGAGCAGAAGGAAGCAGGTTTTCTTCAAGGATGACCTTGTACGTGGCTTGATTCATGCGTCGCCCTTCAAGAAAGACAAATCTGCCCGACTCCAGCCTTGCTAAAGCACCCCAGATCATCACAGATCCTCCACCAAATTTCACGGTGGGTGCGAGATCGTGTGGCTTGTAGGTCTCTCCAGGTCTCTGTCTAACCATTAGATGACCAGGTGTTGGAAAAAGCTGAAAATTGGACTCATCAGAGAAGATGACCTTAACCTCCAGTCCTCTATGGTCTCTCAAGCTTTGCTTGATCCATATGCAGTGTTGAAGCAAAACTTGTCTAGGTCCATATAAAAAAGGTTCACTGTTCTATCTGGAGGAAGTTTTTCTCAAGAATTATCAACGTTGGCCCATGACTTTGTCCAAGTTTTAAACTTTGGCCCGACTGTGTGTTGAGTTTGACACCCCTGGGTTAGAGTGGTTTTTGGGCTTCGTGCTTTGTGGTAATGTCCTTCCCAACACTGGCAGTGCAAAATATATCACCACCCTTAAGTTAAACTTGAAATCCAGTGTGTGCATAATGTCACAAATTTGAATCTTCCTGTGAAAAATACCATGAAAATTACGAATGTGTATAGAAATTTCTATTCAATATATCTCCTTGTTTTGCTGTCTGCAGCTGGAGTCTGAGGCTACTCACAGAGCTGTCACCATCGCCAACAGGGTAAAGACACTTTAATATCTTTCCTCTAATATCGTGCATTGCATGTGTCGTTGAATAATCAATGTCTCTTTGTCAACGCAGGCCCGTTGTCCAATATACCTGGTCAATGTGTCCAGCATGTCTGCGGGAGATATGATTGCTGCGGCTAAGATGCAAGGTGGGGGCACCGCTATGAGATGAGCGCCGTCGATATGAAATGAGCAGGATATTGCTGCACGCCTCACACACACACACACACACACACACACACACACACCAACACGCCTCGCCTCTGCAGGCAAAGTGGTCCACGCAGAGACCACCGTGGCTCACGCCGTGCTCAACGGCTCGCAGTACTACCACCAGGACTGGTCTCACGCCGCCGCCCACGCCATCGCCCCCCGCCTGCGCATCGACCCCAACACGCCCGGGTACCTCATGGGTCTTCTGGCCAAGTATGTGCTCGTTGAAGCCCCTGTTCATTGGAATTGCTCTTAATGCGCCGTACCTGCCTCTCACTGCAACTCTTGGCGATATTTTGTTCTTTCCAGTGACACACTGAGCTGCCAGGCGCCGGAGCACCGTCCATTCAGCATCAAGCAGAGAGCCCTGGGCAAGGAGGACTTCATGAAGATCCCTCACGGCGTGGCCGGCGTGCAGGACAGGATGAGCGTGATCTGGGAGAGGGGAGTGGTACGTGTGCTGCACCTGTGACACCAGTTTCATTTTATTTTCACTTCAAAATCTGTATTTCATTCATTTGTGAAAGAAAAGAACAATTTAATGATTTCTTTTTTAGATCATTATTTATTGCATAACAGATTTGATAAGTTTTGAAAACATATTGTGCAGTATGTATTTGTTTCCCCCTGTTTTTCAATTCAATTCAAACTTTATTTGTACAGTTCTGGAAAAAATTAAGAGACCACTGCAAAATGATCAGTTTTTCTCATTTTATTATTTATAGGCCTGTGTTTGAGTAAAATAAACATTTTTGTTTCATTCTTTAAACTATTGACAACGTTTCTCCAAAATTCCAAATAAAAATATCGTCATTTCTGGCATTTATTTGCAGAAAATGACAAATGGTCAAAATAACAAAAAAAGACGCAGTGTTTTCAGACCTCAAAGAACGCAAAGAAAACAAGTTTATATTTGTTTTGATACAACCACAATACTAATGTTTTAACTTATGAAGAGTTTGGAAATCAATATTTGATGGAATAACGCTGATTTTTAATCACAGCTTTCATGTGTCTTGGCATGCTCTCCACCAGTCTTTCACATTGCTGTTGGGTGACCTTATGCCACTCCTGGCGCAAAAATTCAAGCAGCTCAGCTCTGTTTGATGGCTTGTGACCATCCATCTTCCTCTTGATCACATTCCAGAGGTTTTCAATGGGGTTCAGGTCTGGAGATTGGGCTGGCCATGACAGGGTCTGGATCTGGTGGTCCTTCATCCACACCTTAATCGACCTAGCTGTGTGGCATGGAGCGTTGTCCTGCTAGAAAAAACAATCCTCAGAGTTGAGGAACATTATCAGAGCAGAAGGAAGCAGGTTTTCTTCAAGGATGACCTTGTACGTGGCTTGATTCATGCGTCCTTCGCAAAGACAAATCTGCCCGACTCCAGCCTTGCTAAAGCACCCCCAGATCATCACAGATCCTCCACCAAATTTCACGGTGGGTGCGAGATCCTGTGGCTTGTAGGTCTCTCCAGGTCTCTGTCTAACCATTAGATGACCAGGTGTTGGAAAAAGCTGAAAATTGGACTCATCAGAGAAGATGACCTCTATGGTCCAATCCTTATGGTCTTTTGCAAACTTCAGCCTGGCTCTTCTTTGCTTCTCATTGATGAAGGGCTTTTTTTCTTTTTTTTCCAACTCTTTTGGCATGGTCAGTAGTTCTTTTTTTATTCCAATTACTTTTAAGGTACTACTAGCACTGTTTTTATCATCCAGCTGGTCCTATTGCAAGAGGATAGTGATGACCATAGCAGGTGGTTTTTCCTTGCTAAACAAGATTTTGTGCAGGTGATCTCCTAATCAATACTTCATTAAGTGGAATGAGGTGTGCCTGTGTTGGAATTCAAACATGTAGAGATGCTGATTTCAGAGAAATTTGCAGTGGTCTCTTCATTTTTCCAGAACTGTAAAGGACTTTTCATGCAAAAAATGCAACCTAAAGTGCTTCACAGATTAAAACAAAAATAAAATGGCAAAACATGCAACAAAATGAACAAATAAAAGCTCATCCCTCCCACCCCCTCAAATGGACCCGCCTCTCCACACAGACACATACACACATTTTGACCTGTTTGACCTGTTTTTTTTTGCATTAATATTTTCAGGTGACGGGAAAAATGGACGAGAACCGTTTTGTGGCGGTCACGAGCTCCAACGCCGCAAAAATCTACAACCTTTACCCGCGCAAGGGCCGTATCATCCCCGGGGCCGACGCCGACGTGGTGGTCTGGGACCCAGATGCAACCAGGTACGTAGCTACATCATGAGGACGGTACGCCAAGCGCGATTCTCACAGAAATCCACGGGGAAAAAGTGGTATGAAACGGCCGCTCTGCCCGCAGGACCATCTCTGTGAGCACCCAGGTGCAGGGTGGAGACTTCAACCTGTACGAGGGCGCGCGCTGCCACGGCGTTCCGCTGGTGACCATCAGCCGAGGACGCCTGGTGTGCGAAAATGGCGTGTTCATGTGCGCCGAGGGCTCCGGGAAGTTCTACCCGCAGCGCATGTTCCCCGACTACCTCTACAAGAAGATGGTGCAGAGAGAAAAGGTGTGATGAATGAGGTTTGGAACCTGTCAAAAAAAAAAAAAAAAATAGTTGTCACAGCACACAGCAGCCAGCGCCGTTCTCTTGCCTGCAGTCAGCTGACAATGAGCCGACTGCAGCCACTGAGCTTAGACAGGATTTGAGGTTTTTTCTGATCCGGTCCCAGTTTAAAAGAGAAGCAGCATCCACACAAACTGTTAAAATATTACAGATAGAAGCAGAAACTGATTTTTGTTTGTCAGAATTTGTGATATTTAGTCAGAAACAGACTATTACATTATAGACATTAACCTTTTTTCCTATTTTATTAAACAAATTGTTGCTATATAGTAATTGACTGAATCACCAGATATTTTGTGCTAACTTCATTGAATGTTATTTTAAAAAAACAGATTATAATTATATATTTTTGTGTCTCCTGTGCTTATTCATCACTCATTCAGTCTCAAGCTTATAAAGGAGTCGACCGGGATCCTTACTCCGGTGACGTGGCCAAGGTGGCTAATTCAATGAAGAAGGAGCTCGGTTTAGGCCCCATCGATGGAGAGACACCCAACAAAGGTGCCGCTATCCCTCGCGGGCACCAGGGTGTCCGAGACCTCCACGAGTCGTCTTTTAGCCTCTCAGGTAGGAAGAAATCAAACTGATGTAACCATTTAAAGGTCCAGAGTGTAATATTTAGCTTGATTCATGATATTTACATTGGGAAAAGCCTAATATACTTCCCATAAATATATTAATTACAGTGTATAATTTCAGTACAATAAAAGTCATTTGGTTCTCATGTATGTATCAGAATATACATACAGTAGATCAATGGTTTTGCTCCCAGTTAGTTGCCATCTTGCACCACCATATTTCTAAGGAAGCCTGGAGTGGACAATCCAGCCCACCTGACACATTTTGTAATTGGGGTAACTTCTCGCGTTTTCAAATAAACGAAAGGAGAAGTTGGACAAGGGATCCAGGTTTGGGTGCGCACTGTAGTTCACTGGCATGATCAGGAGAGGGAGGGAGAGTGAAAAATGCTGCAGTCGGAAATGTAACCACACGATGACGCTGTTTCTTCTTCAAAATGTCAAACTATCACACAGTTAACCTTTGAGGGCAACACCTTCAAAACTGAAGTTTTGTTTTGTTTTTTTTGTTTTTTTAAAAAAGAAAATCAGAGTCAAACTGAAGAAAGCACCTGTGCTCTTCACGCAGGGTCCCAAGTTGATGACCACATTCCAAAGAGGTCCTCAGCTCGCATCCTGGCGCCTCCTGGTGGCCGTTCCAGCGGCATCTGGTAACCACTGGTGCCGCCGCGTCAGCCGTCCAACACCCTCTGTGTTTTGTACAACGCCGATCAACCAGGAAAACTGCACTGATTTTTAATCACAGGAACGAAGTAAAGACGGGGGAAAAAACAATTGAATTGAAGCACACGCCTCTGATTTTTGGAACTAAAAACCCCAACTGGTGTACAGGGGTCTGCCAATGCGAGTCCCTGCAAAACAAAAACGACGCCTCGATTTATACAACGATTACACGAGTGTTAAGGGCTATTTGTGGATATGAAGTGTTTCCCAAATTCAAGCTGACCATGACTAACATTGACGTCTCTTCATGATCACCCTGCTCGTGTTCCCTAATGAAGTACAGACTGTGAAAGAATAAAACCAGTACAGTTTTTGGTGGTTCGTCATACCGAAGTGATGTCGACTGAATTATCAAAAAAAAAAATAAACCAGTAACACTGGACGCAGTGAAGTATCTATTATACCCCTCCCCTGTCACACGAACACAAGCGTTAGCTGTAGACAACATTGATATAGATTTGAAGATGTGCCGTTGATTCTGTTTGTGACTAAAACGCCCACTGTGCACACGGGGCCCCTCTAATGGTGTTTTTATTTCCAGTGGAAACTGTGCTGTGTGGTGGTGATATCCAACTGCTTTGACAGTGACACTCTCTGGAGTCAGACTTGACCTTACATCCATCCTCCACATTCTCACTGCCTCTGACTGAACCGCAGTAGCCCAGAAACACCTCCTCCTCTCCCCCCCCCGACTCACAAGACACGTGTGTTCTATAGACTTTAGTGACAGCAGTACACATCCTGCCCCGAAGCTGAACACTATTAGGTACATATAGGAGTTACAGTTATTGGAATATCTGCAGATCGACTTGTGAGTGAAGGTTCAGCGTCTGAAAGTGAAGATCCAAGACAATGTGATTTAAATAGTGAGAATATTCTCAGTTTGCTACTGACAAAAACCCAATTAGTGCTTGATCCAAATGTGACTTATGCTGATTTAGCGCCTCTACAAGGTGTAGAACAGCCTTGCATCATTGTTTTTAATTGATTTGTCATCTCGCCTTTATAATTCGGCTTATAAACGTGATCATTTATTGCGACGGCAGGTTGAATTTTAAACGAGAACTCGGCACGTGAGAGGCAACGTGAGTGTGTCAATGAGAAGTGTCTAAAAAAAAAATAAGCAGGATGATTGAGCTGCACAGACTGCAAAAAAAACCAACTACTGATCCTTTTCACCTTCTAATGATGTCTCATTCCTGCATAGCAGTATTATATTTATATATGACCACATCTTCTTTGTCTGTGAACTATATATTTAGAATGTTTGCTTTGTTATTCCATTCTTTTGTTGTTGTTGAAAGAATAAATGTGCCAATGTGAATTCACACACCACCTCCTCCCCCCCTCCGCACGCCATGCATGAGGAGCACCGCATCAAGCAGGAGGAGCGGCCCATCTCTCTGAACGCCACAGGTTCACAACAACTTGGTGCTGTTTTTTTAAACGATCACCTGCAATGGCATCTCTTTACTGTTGGATGGTTTTGTCGTCTCGAAGGCACTCGTGACCGAGCAGTGGCGGCTGTGCCCTGTGCGTGTGTGCGTGTTTGTAGATTCTTCTCGTCGTGTTGGACAGTGAACCTGTTGACTGTAAGTGGCTGCTTGTTTCTTACCACAGCAAAACTGGCAAAAGAATAAAGGAATCAAACAGAAAGGAGTGTGTTTTGTTTTGTTTTCCTTCATTTGATTTTATGATTTCAGAGCAGTCGGTGAAGTTATTCATTTGTCGTGTGGGCAATAAAGCAGTAACGTACAAACTTAGATCAACAGGGAAACTCATAAAAAAAAAAACATTAGTAACTTATTTATGCAAGACAACAATGAATCATCAGTTTTGCTTGAGACAACAGCTACAAAAACACAATTTAAGGTCAGCAGCATGGGAATAATCTTTAAAAAAAAAAAAAATGTTAATAGTACGTTAGAATACTGTAGTAGAATAAAAGAAATTTCGAAATATGGACCGCTTCCCTAATCATTTCCTAATGTGTGTTGGAAAAGATTGGCACATTACAGTTCTTCTATGCAAAAAGAGGCACACAGCTCGTTGTAGCCTAGGATTTTCTAAAATTATAGGCATATCTCATGCCTGTAATTTAGAACGAATAAGGGCGCGTTGTAAATCACACACACGCTCACTTCTTGCACTCTGCTGACATCATTTAAAGGTCGTGTGAAAACTGAAAGCGGCGAACGACGTAGTAAAAAAACAACAAAAAAGCAACAACAAAATCCCTTAATCAGTCAAATACGGGCCGCAGTCACGCTGTCGCATTGTCAAACCCCCCCCCCATCATGGCTGGCCACGGGCAGACCAGTTGCGATCAAAGCCATAGAAAATCGCGAAACTCCCTGGCGCATGCGTACTCGACGTCTACTTTTAAGCCGGAGCGGTCTTCTCGCGGAGTTTTGCTGGGGCAAACAGTCGGGAAGCGGAGAAGCCCATCACCAGCAGCAGCAGCGGCAGCAGACACAACGGGGCGACTGTTGAGCGAGCACGCACTTCAGTGAGTATTAACAAGTCAACGTGAGCGAAAACGGCCGCGGTCGCGTTCAAAATGAGCTCATTTGACGGCTTGTTTAATTTATGATTCGGGTCCATTCGTCCGAGCGACGTTCGGCGTCACGCTTCTTCTCCTCGTCACCGGGGTGATGTGCGCGAGCGTTCTCGAGAAGGCCTTCAGAGGGAGTTGGAAGGGGGGGCGTCGTCGGGGCTTCAGGAAAGTCTCGCCGCTTTCAGTCGCCGGTGTCCTCGGCGGAGGAATTCCCGAGCGGCCCGCCGCCCGAGTGTTCAGCAGGCTTGGAACGGGAGCAGGTCGTGGGGAGAAAAGTCTTATCCCCACCCCACCCACCCCCATTTGAAAGTGCGACGCGCTCGTATCCAGCGTGTCGCACTTTCAACGCTGGACCAGCGCTGAGCGGTTTAACTGGTTAGCAAGCGGCTAGCAGCGTTCCAACCAGAGACCTCGTAGCCACACCGATCAACTGTCAAAACACGCAGGCTGACCCCTTGACAGCAACTGGTACCAGGCAGCGTGAGGTAAACACACGCAGGGATTTCCCGGAGAGAAATGTGCGCACAGTGGGACCTGTATCTGCGCACTATGTGATTCTCTCTGGCTTTTGCAATGTTAGTAAGCAATACATTTCAAACGCGTGCGCAATTTTCCGTGCGCCTTTATGACCGTTTAATGTCAATTTTCCGTCGCGAATGGTAGATAGATTGATGGTTTATTTGTGGCACGAATACACACATTTCATCAATTTTTTTCAAATAGATTTAAAATAACTGTCAAATTATTACCGCGTTCCAAAGTGACACGCTGTGTTGTGCAATTCATAGAAAACTTTCAAATTTTCAAATTAAACAAAAAATGCTGCTACCAGCATTTCAAGATAAATGCATTATAATATGTATATAAAACATGATACATGTGCAACAAATATTTTTTGAATATGTGCACATTTCTGCATTGCAACATGCAAGTACCACTTTGCCAAGCTGTGCAAAATCTGTAAATATATTTTTGTTATGTATTTACTAAATCAAGCATCCACCTTAATTGTTGAGAGAGACAAAGAATGACAGTTTGCTATTGCTATTTGCTACTGCTATTATTTTTTATTGTACAAATGTATGCACCTTATTGAAATAATTCATTGCTAAATAATTCATATTCTAATAGTGTGTAGACTCTTTTAAATGTACTTTTTAACGGTTTAGCACTGCACAGTTTAATACTTCAATCAGATTTACCTTGAGATCCTGAAAACTGCCTATTTAATTGAGTTTGTGGTTTGCTTCATAGCTGCACATCTAGTCTAGTGACTTTGGTCTGGTCATGCTTAACCTGTAACACTGTGCGTCAACCAATGAATCACAACCGGTAGTTTCACCAGAGGGCAGGGACCCCCAAATCACAAAGCTCTGCAGTCCGTGGGCGACCCCTTCCCCCCCGACATCCTGTCTGCCGTCTGCCGTCTGCTTTTGGTGGCAGTTGAACCTCGCAGCGTCTTTTTATCCAGGCTGGGTTTTTCAGTTCCATCGCTGTGATGGAACTGGACTTCATCAGCACGTGCCAGCGATCTGGGCTGCCGCTCTCCGCTAACAATGACGGGTTACATCACGCTGGACCAGGACTAAAAGGATTAACTTAGACAAAGATTAGAGTTGTGGCAGGTGAACCAGAGCCGAGTGGCTGCTAGCTTGTGTGCTGCGGTGTGTGTGGTGCTACGCAGTCTGACGACGAGAGTCTGCTTGAGTTGCCAACTGTTTTATCTTTTCCTCTTTGCTGTGTTGTCTCTAGGTCTCTCTGCAAGGTGGTCCACCACAAGCAGGTTTGAACAGTTTGAACCCAACAACACAGACCCGGCACAGGTGAGTTTGCGTGTGTGTGTTTACTTGCACCTTTGTATTAATTTTCATTTTTATTTGTGAGACCATGAAGTAGTGAGTCAAGAAAATCTCACAAATCTTAACCTTATACTTGCTATTATGTGTGTGTGTGTGTGTGTGTGTGTGTGTGTGTGTGTGTGTGTGTGTGTGTGCCAGCAGGAGGATGGCGGTGAATGTCTACTCCACCTCTATGACCATAGAGAACCTCAGTCGCCATGACATGTTGGCCTGGGTCAATGACTCACTACATTTAACCTACACAAAGATCGAGCAGCTGGGCTCAGGTAGGCAAACAATACATATGAGAACTCGTCAAAAAATGTGTGTGTATATAAGTATAAATATATATATATATATATATATATATATGTGTGTATATATATATGTGTATATATATATATATATATATATATATATATATATATATATATATATATATATATATATATATATATATATATATATATATATGTATTTATATATATATGTATATATATATATTATATATATATATGTATATATATATATATATATACATATAATATAATATGGTATATATTTGTTTTCATTGTCTTATGACTTACTAAACATTTTTCTAACTGTTAACTTTTACTTAACAAAGGCATCTCGAATCCTGATCAGCTGATGATACTCGAACGTGCTCAAAAGATTACCAGTCATATACTCACTCATTGTAGCGGATTGTTAGCAGAAGCATATTTTCTGTCAAAAGCAAAAAGTCAGCTGTGGGGTTTGAGTTGTAAACTGTTGTAAACTTTTCTTAATGTTACAAAAAACAAAAACACAAAAGAAATAAGTTGTAGTAGAAATTATTTAGTCTGGTTAATATTCTACTATGCAGTTCACTTTAATCAAGAAGACTTGTGTGGTGCCCTGAACCCAACACGGTGTGTTGTGAATGCTTAGTGTAAAGTCACTGTGCTCACTACGCATTGAAAATGTTCGTCTTTTGTTGCCAAAACTGCTTACCACAAAAAAATAAAAAATGCTGTTTGTCATTTTCTCAGGCGCCGCTTACTGTCAGTTCATGGACATGCTGTTTCCCGGGTGCATATTGTTAAAGAAAATCAAGTACAACGCCAAGCTGGAGCACGAATACATTCAAAACTTCAAGGTCTTACAGGCTTCATTCAAGAGGATGAACGTGGACAAGGTGAGAAGACTGAAACGGTTTCTACTGTATTCTTCATACATGAAGAGCACTATTTTTTCACAGAGAGTTGACCTAATATGTTGACCTATGTTGACCACGTTTAATCTCGTGTCACCCCCCCCCCCCGCCCTCCATCTTCCTCAGATTATCCCCGTAGAGAAACTGGTGAAGGGCAAATTCCAGGACAACTTTGAGTTCCTCCAGTGGTTCAAGAAGTTTTTTGACGCCAACTACGACGGGCGAGAGTACGACGCCGTCCTGACGCGACAGGGCCAGGAGATGACGCCGGTTCCGCCCAACCCAGGTACGTTTCTTGCGGGCGGCGGCAGCTAGCTTTATCTCAAGTCACCGGCTTTGTTTCATCACCTCCACTTGCAACCCCATCCTCACCTCTAACCCCAGGCAAAGCCATTCTCCACAAACCTAAAAGAACCCCTCCCTCAGGTAACACCAACCTCGCATCTTTGTGCGCTCCCGTTTTTTTTTTTTTTTTTCTGGCTTGCAGAGTGATTTGCCTGCAATTAAACTGTGAGTACATTTGGATTAGCCCACTTATCACCCAGTGTCTGCTGGGATAAGCCTGAGATCCTGGAGACCCTGCTGGGAGTGAATAGGTGAACAGCAGGCTTTGTTTGTGTGTGTGTGTGTGTGTGACATTAGGAGCTTTAAAATCTCTCTGTTTTCTTTACTGCAACACCTTTGAATCAGAATCAGAATTGTTACCCGGAAGCTTCAGATTTTTATTTTTCGTTTTTTATCCTGGAATTCAGTTTCAAGCAGCCTTGCATGCTTCTTTTCCAAAAAAAAAATGATTTCCATTAAACAGTAGAACAGTAGAAAACAGAAGCTTGCCTAAAATTTTTGTACTGTCCAGCTGTTTGGAAAGAGACAGAAGTCTCAGAAGCCGCGTTCAGACTGCCAGCCCATATCCGATTTTTAGCCCATCCAGATTGAAACCGGATGGCTCCTTAGTAGTCTGAACAGTCACAGATCACATTAATCTGATTTTCGCAAAACGGATTGAAACCACCTTTGTCAAATTGCATTTGGACAGATGCGTCTCAGTCTGAACGGCTCCAAACACACCGATGGGTTTTGACTGTCCGTGACGTCACTCTGTGCGACGCCAGACCCAATGTGCCACACCAGAGGGCGCCATTCCAGGTGCGGAGCTGTGACGTAGTGGAGCAGACAGAAGGAGTAGAAAATAGGAGTCCCTGGACAGAGGAGGAAACTCATTGGCTCATCAGTGTGTGGGGAGATACTGTAGCTCCATTCAAGCCAAGCTCCAGGGCCATGCGTCGCAACAAGTGCTGCTGTCGCAGTTATATGACGTCACACACTGCACACAACGCCGGGCGACGCCTCCGCTCCGACATCGTTGCTACAGCAACCTGTCAGATGGGTCGATAATGTGGCCCAGTCTGAACAGAGCCAGATCCCATTTGGACACCTGCTAAACAGAAGCAGTGTGGACAGTCGGCCCTGAAAATCAGATTTGAGAAGGAATCTGATTTGAATCGGATTTGCCTGCAGTCTGAACGCAGCCAGACGGAACAAGTCGCTGAATGAGGTGTTGCCACTGAGCTGGAAGTGGTGTCAGCCGCCTTTGTGACATCATAAAGGGCTGACTTCCAGAACTGCATTTTAATGTGTCAAGTAAAAGAAGCATTGAAGGGACTTTAAGGGAGTTCATAGACAGGTGAGATACACATTATTATTCAGAAATTGTGTGTTTGCAAGCTCTTTTTCTAACCCATTGTATTTTATTGAGTCCACTGTGATTATTATCACTGTATTGCTTTTTCCACTTTGACCTCCTCCAATCTTAATTTTAAAGTTCACAATTATTCTCTGATATTATCACAATAGACTGGCGCGAGCGCTGATTTTCCAGTCTCAACAAACAAATGCGCAACACAGCACAACACGATAACGCCGACCTCAAGCACTCGCAGCTGTGAAGGGAAGTCCGGGCCCGAGTGCAGCTAAATAGCACCAGAACAAAAGGGTTATTCTTTTAAAAATAAGTTACACAATCAAAGCCCACGGCAATTACTTCCTTTTGAGGATGAAGCGGGTTTGTGTGTGTGTGTGTGTGTGTGTGTGCGTGTGCCCTTATTCCCTGCTTAGGTTGCTTGTAAAAACCACCTGTTTGAGACCTGAGGCTGAGTTTTTTCGCTCGCGAGGTCGCTCCTCCTCTTTGGATGTGGTTTGTTTGCCGCCTGAAAACTTTCATTCCTATCAAAGGCACATTAGCCCCAGGCTGTGTTAAAATTAGATGTATTTTTTCAGCCGCGGGTGAGCCGAACACATTTGTTGCGTTGCGCAGTTCAGCCACAGGACTCACGACAACGGCACAATTCAAAACAGGAAAAGACTCTCAGGGTTTTTTGTTTTTCTAGGCCCGGTGAGGACGTCTCCCACGGCCCCAAGGTCCCGACGCCCCAGAGGCAGATCAACGTAGCGGCGCCTCGCCGGACCCCCCAGGTGACCCGCAACGGTGGAGATGCCGAGCTGCTAGAGCTCAACCAACAGGTACCGGTGCCGCGGCCAGTCAGAAGTCAGAATAAAAAACCCAGATTAGCTGTTTTTTTTTTTTTTTTTTTTGGCGTCTTACAAAATGATGAAAGCTGAAAGTTTATTCTATTCGTGCAGCGACAGTAATCTAGGCTTGTGCTCAGAATAGCAAGTGGGTCCCCGCTGGCCAAGTACTTCTGTCTATAGAAGATGAGACAGTGCAAGGTCACTGTGTCACCCATAATAAATGACTGATGCCAGATTGATATTAAAACAGCATTGTGGACTTCATTTCAACCAGTGTTTCTCAACCGGTGGGTCGCAACCCAAAAGTGGGTCACAAAGCCGTTTTCGTTGAGGTGAGGCTTCGTGGGCGGGCCCCCCCAAGGATTTTAAAATATATATATTCAGTACAATTCAATTCAATTCAATAATTTCAATAATTTATTTACTAGACATGACAGAACATGGGCCAGCCTTTGTATTTTTCTGTGATAAATTTAAGTGCTGAGGAATAAATTTGGGTCACGACTTCATGATAAGGACAAACATGTATTGCTTTTGTACTTCAGTATCTGCTCGGAAAAACACTGCATTGGAAAAAGAAAGACGTTATAGAACTGAATGCTGGCCTTTTTGACGCCTCCTCTGCTACGACAAGTGCCTAATACTTCACTGCTGTGTTCGGCTCCCAGCTCCTGGATATGAAGCTGACCGTGGAGGGACTGGAGAAGGAGAGAGACTTTTATTTTGGAAAGCTGAGAGACATCGAGCTCATCTGCCAGGACAACGAGAACGGGAACCCAGCGGTCGGCAGAATCATTGACATACTGTATGCCACAGAGGTAAGGAAGAGTCGCACAGTGACACACACATTTGAACCACCTTGAGGGAGAATTACACGCTACTCTGTTATTTATTTATTTATTTATTTATTTATTTATTTATTTATTTAAAGCATTAATTATGTTTATATGAACTTCCTGTTTACAAATTGTACCCTCTCCTCGTCCTTCCTGTGCCTATTAACTCTACTGTATCTGAGTGTTTTAGTTCAAAGCTTGGCAGTCTTGCACCACTTCCTGCCAGTTTTCGTCTACACAACAAGCATCTGCATTATTTCTGTGGTACTTTTTGGAGTTAGTTAGTCCAAGGATAGGTTGGTGGAGGATTTCAGGATTTTTAGCCGTCACATGCGTAGTATTACAAGCTGAACTATGCTGTGAAATGCGCGGTATGTAAATCTGCCTTGGAAGCTTGCATATATTTGTTGACCACATTTTTGTCAACACATTGATCAAATGTTAATCAATATGTCCATAAAGATTTATTTATTTTTACATTTTTTATTTCAAGAGGGCATTAGAATGCAGTGTTTTGCAAGTTTTGCCGCAATATTTTATTCTTTTAACAAAACTGAACAAAATGCAAAAAAGTCAACTCTTGTTATTTTTCAAAAACTTACACCACAATAGGAAAGACGGATATATGTGAAGGAGTGAAAAGACAGATTGAAGGCCTGTCAGTGGGTTTTGACATAAAATATGAGCAATACAAGCAAATTGTTCGGCTCACCAAGACATTTGACAACAGAAAATAAAAGGAGTATTGCAGAATCAACCTTTCAGATCATTCATTTATAGAGCACCAACATGTCCAACCCACTTGGTCCAACCTTTCATAAAAGTTCCTTTCTGAAGGTGCAGGCAGAAGGTCATCTTCTCCTCTAATAAATAATAAATGTCATTAGCCCGTGTTTATCCACCCACATCAGTATTGGAGGTGAGTCAGGGAGCAACCAATGTCATTGGAAGAGCTGTTTGTCCAGCGGTTATCAAGATGCCAAATAGATATTCATCAGTTCGTCTGAACTGTAAATCCCAAATTCCTAAAAAAAAAATAACGTGGAAAACTGCACCGGTTGATTGGTCTTTATTTCTCTTAATGTTTTATGACGTTCCGTCTAGAAGGACGCAACCGCTGGACATTCCAGATTGATATGCCAGTGATTGGCTTCCAGGTGTCCACACCGTCTCCAGCATGCAGCTCTCCCTCCAGCAAAATATGCCTCCATAAAGATTTATTTTATCCCATTTCTTAGCCAACAACTACTTGACTTGTGTTATATTCTCCAAAAAACTGCCAAATGCGGCTTCCAAGCACTAAATTAAAAAGTGAATTGTCCAACCAGCATGGAGCATGTTTGTCATCACTGGGTGCAGTTACCGAATTCAGTTGAAATCTAACTGTGTTATTTATAAATAGATAAATATGACAGCCTTTCCTCCCGCACGCTGGGGCTCAACCTCTTGCGTCTCGTCCCTCCAGGAAGGCTTTGCGCCGCCGGAAGACGAAGACGTCGACGAAGGAGCGCAGGGCGACCAAGAGGAGTTCTGAACTTTCCCGTCCCGGTCCCACCACCTTCATCCAGCGCGTGCCCCGCCCCCGCTTTGACGCTCCTCGCTCACTTCGTTTTAACCCACCTGATCTTGATTTTTCATAAGCCCCTCCCCCTCCTCCCCTTTTTACCCAACGCATTGTTTTTGTTTTTTTACACACCTCCCTCACCTGTGCTCTCATCTGCAGCTGGCCGTGTTGAATAATGATCGATGCGCACCGTGGCTTTTTGAACAGCGCCCTCCAGAGGGACAAGAGTGCTCAGGCCTGTCTGGGAGACGGAGGTCTGCTAAGGGTGGGGGTGGGGGCGGCGCCTGGCAGTGTGACTCGACTGACTAGACTTACTTTAACCTGTAAGCAGGGGGCGGGGGCACTCCGACCCCAGCGACTCCGGTTTAGCCCGCTAGCCCGTCACAGGTTTAATGTTAAAAGCAATGAGATTACAGGGATCCAGCACTGGCAGCCTGGAGCCACTGGTGCTATCCATCTGTCTGTTGAAAGGGCAGGTCACACTCTCGCAGCATGCACTTTGATCAGTGACCACACACACACGCATATTACGTCAGGCTTTATAAGAGTTTATTTATACGGCTAGAGACAAACATTGCTTTGCACGCAAAGCGATCAACTTTAGCACATTTTGGCTACAAATCTTTTCCAATTTTAAGTCAGAGGTGACGCTAAGCACCACCAGAGTGAGGCCTGCAACAGACGGATATGTTTTGGAGGAATTTGCAAATGCGACGACTGGCCTATCAGTGCACACGCGGACATATCACAGACTGCTCACATGAACGATGAATCAGAGGTCATGGTTCCAAGTTCAACCAACCACGAAAATACAGTATAGTTCATCATCACGTCGTCCCACCTGAGAGGGTTTGCTCATGGAATAGTGTCTTTTATGAGACAAGCATTGTGTATTTATTTTTTTATTTATTTATCTTCATCTGCTTTATACGATTTTTTGAAAAAGAAAAAAAAAAAGAATCGACAGTTTTTGGAGAAAATTGAAGTTGTGCAAGAAATGTAGCGGAGGAAAAAAAGAAAATCTAAGATGCCGACATGCAGTGACTGGCTGTAGCATTGAGATGCAGGAAGAAGACGCTATTTTATATTTTTTAGACTTAAGGGATCTTGTTAACATTACATTTCTCAGTGTCAAGATGCAAAATTTGCAAGAAAAACACGAGGCTGTGAATTTTATGAATAAATAAAGGTATGGGGGGGACATACTAAATATGCACTAAAGAATACTGCTTTACTGTGTTGAGTTTAACATAGCTGCTATTTAAAATTTTCTGTTGCAATTAAATTGGGTTTTATTGTGAATCTGCACCACATGGTTATGTCACAGCAATATCAAGTATAGCCAATACTGGATTACAACAAGGCTAAGTTGGACTTTCAGCAACTAGACAAGTGTGAAATAACAAACAGCAAACCCACTCTGTATTTTTTATTCATTGAGGCCATGTAATTAACTCGCATCATTTGGAGTTATTGCTTCGTTGACTTCTTGAAATAAAGTACTGAGGTTGGAGAAAATTGAAAAAAAACCCAAACATTTCAAGTGTCTTCTTTTTTGACTCTTTAACCAATTTAGAAGATTTTTTTTTTTTAATCCTAGTTGTGAATAGTTGGTATCAAGACATTTTGTGTCATGGCGAAAGATACAAAATGAATTGCGTGTTTAGATTTGTGCAGGTATAATGACTGCAGGCAGCCAAAGCAAAAAAAACAACAACAACAACAAACCAACTGACAATAATGTCTTCAATAGCTCACGCAGCAAAACTAAGTACATCTACCCCACAACATCAAACTTCGTGCTCTATAACACATCAGAATTAAAAAGAGTGATCAGAATGTGTGATGTTTTTGTAATGATATGCCCCAAGTCACAAATGAGCCACTTAGTTTGTGAAAACAAATGCCTATGTTGTTTAATGTGTTTAGTTTGTTTTAAGTTTTCTGTCCTTTTGGGCATCTAGAACATTACAAAACAGTTGTTTCCCACATTGCATTTGATTTAAAAAAAGACCACAATAAATTTAATTTCTCAACAACTAGACAACTATGTTGATAACTATATGCCATGACAGGGCATGACTCGCATCAGGCATGACAATGTATAAAAATTATTTTAAAAATATAATAATTTAAATTAAATTTTAAAAATAAAAATAAACCAAACACACCCAAACAACAATGTATAAAAATTATTTTAAAAATATAATAATTTAAATTAAATTAAATTAAATAATAAACAGCAAGCACACTTTTGGTCAAATGTGTTTTCTCTCTTAATTTAATTAATTTCAATTATATTCAAAGAACTTTATTGCTTGGCAAAGCAAGAGACACATACAGTAATCTTTTGTCACGTCACGCCGCTGCTGACCTACCCGGTCTTCTTCTTTCGCTATTTCCCTTTACGAAACATGCCCAAAAAAAATATGCAGCAGCGCCCCCTGCAGTTTTACAATGCGACGACTGTCCGCTTTCTTTGTAACGTAGGAAGTCACAGAACCCCCGAGCTGCCACTGACACGCGATTTTGGAACGTAGAAATGGCTTCGAATAATGGTTCGGTTGGGAAATGGGAAGTCGTGAAAAAAGGCAAGAAAAACAGCAATTCGACAGGAACCAAGAATTCAGCTGACAAGAAGAGCGGCGGCGGGGGGAGAAAAGCTCTGAGCGAGTCGAACCTGCCAACCAGACGTAAGTGACCATGGCCCAGTAGAGTTCTGCTAGCGAGCGACACCGCCTCCTCAGCCCCCCAGCACGAGTTTCAATTACATCCGGAGCGACGCGTCTTGTCCGCTTTACAAACCCTGACTGATTTTTAAAGTGGGAATTTAGGCGGCCTCATGATAGTGATAAAATTCGATGACAACATAACTCATCCAATTTATCCAGCTAGCTGCGTAGCATCGCGGTAACGCTACTTTTTGAAGCTGCCCCGCGGTTTGCCAGCTCGTATTCTTTCCTCTGCGTCACCGTATCCTCTAAAAAAATAAAAATAAAGTATTTTATTTATGTCAAATAACGGTCTTGAAATGTTTATCCTCAACTCACAAACGGCTTTGAGGAAAAATGCTAGTTAGCATAGTAGCACCTTAGAAGCAGTGTGTCAACATGGGCAACGTCATCGCTAAGGAGCTACATCGACGTTCACTGTTTCAGCGACTTTTTTTTTTTTTTTTTTTTTTGTCTCAACTCTTCCTTGCCGTTTTAAATGGCAACTCGAGGTGCGGTTACTGTAGAGTTGGCAAAGTGTTATGGAAGGCTGGGCTGCGTAGCAATGTGTTCTTTAATCACCACGGAGAATGCACAGCTGTCAGCGTTCTGAGTGGTCACTCGTTGCGCTCATCGATGAGATTTCCATCAGTTCATCACACGTCGACGAGCACTGCAATACGTTGACCTTTTTTGGACTTTCAACCTAATTGTAGATTATGAACGTAACACGTGATCTAAATAGAGGAAGGTCAGATAGCGCAAAGTTCTGGGACAGTTTTGTGGATGGCAACTACGCTATCTTTGACTTAATTGAAAAACATGAGAGCGCTCCAAAGTAAAGCAAGAAGGTCTCAGTCACCCTTTGGTTAGTGGGCTGCGTCACAAGTCAGAATCCAGCAAATCACAAACCACCAAAACTATGGCCTAGGGATGAGTTTGTTTCTTTTTAAATAAAATATAATTTATTTCTTAGCAATGTCATTTTTGTTGACCATTTCAGGTTTTTTTTATTTGAGTGTCAACCTGTGTTTCCAGTTGACTGGCTGATGTTTTCTGAGCACATATAGCCAGAAATCAAGCGACGAGCGCATTTATAATGGTACATTTGTATACATGGGCAATGACACATTTTTCTACTTCTTATCAGCCAAATACGATTCTTAAAAATATTTATACGTTTAAAGTAGATTAGTTTTCAGCACGTAAATAACAGCTAAAACAATTTGACAATATCAAAAATAACAAAACTTAAGATTTGAACAATTTTTTGGCTCAATGCTTGACAGAGAGGAGTTACTCTCATTTGCGCTCGCTGTTTGCTTATGCACCAATTTCAATTGAGAATTTGCATGTTCAAAGTCTCTTTGGTCGCCGTGAACTCATCTTTTTGAAATAAGTATATATTATTATAATTATAATAGTATATATATATACACTGCCACTCAAAAGTTTGAACACACCTTCTCATGCATTTTATTTAATATCTTTATAACTTTCTACACTGCAGATCGATACTGAAGACATCAAATATATGAGCAATATATGTAATTATGCAGCAAAGAAAAACATGATAAATACCTCTAAATTGGGCTATATTGAAGGATTTAAATCCAAAACATATTTGAGGTATCTGACACTTTTATTGTTCCCTACATAATTCCATGTGCGTTCATATGGAGTTTTGATGCCTCCAGTGAGAAACTGCAATGTCAATTGTCATGAGAATGAAAGAAAAGACATTTCATTCACAGGGTGAGTCCAACCTTCTGACTGGTAGTGTATGTAGGTGATGTGCATTGTAATCCGGATCAGTATTTTCTTCTATATTGTGTATTTTCTGAACGGAAGTGAGCCTTCTTCTCATACATCAAACTGCATCATCACTTCAAACCGGCCGTCTCTTTAAATCTCTTGCTCCGATATTGCCCTTTCTTCACTGCCGAATCATTCCGACCACCCGCTTGTGGAATCTCCCTCTGGACTGAACTGCGGTTAGTAGCCGCATAACATGTGACAACAGGCGCTCTTCTTTATCCCCCCCCCAGACTCGTTTCCCCTTCTTTTTTTGCACTTACTGGGAAGTGAGACTTTTTTTTTTCTTGCGCCTCCCCGACGTGTGCTTCCTGTCCCGACGAGAGAGTGCTGGATTTCTTAAAGTTCCCTGATGCAAAATACTACAATCGCAACCTGCTGAAGTCAGTCATTTTAGAGAAAATCAAAACCTGATAGCTTGGACCTTCTTTTTTCTTTTGCTGTTGCCTCCAAAAAACTGCCAGAAACATTCCTATAGTTTCATCTCTTCTGTTTTATCTCAAAATGAAAGTGTCCAAACGTCTTCCAAGTGTTGCCAGGTGATGAAACCAGCTGCCTCGCTTCACTCATGTATCATTTTTCTCTTTTTTATCGTTTCACTGTTTCTTGTTTTACTTTTTCTCCTTATTGGTTGTCAACACTTGGCAATAAAATCTGTTTTGCTTTTCATCCTGTTATGACTGGGAACTGATAATTCACTCTGTCATGTGACCAGTGGTGGCAGCGGCGCTGGTCAACCTTTTCCCTCTTTAAATTAAATAAGAATCAGCTTTATTTTACACATCTGTGTTCTGGGATATTAAAGTTCCATTTACTTAAAAAAAAACAAAAACAAAAAAACTTTAGTCTTAAGAAAGACAAACCAGCTTTGGTTTCTTTATATTTCCCTGGAGGATGAACACGATCCTAGTTGCTGCTCTTAACTCTTTACAATCAGAAAATGGTCTTGTCTGATCAGTATTGAAATAAGAAATGTCGCAGGCTGCAGGCAGTGATGAGCACCGACCCTATGGTGAAACCCTCCAGTGCGTCACACCTGCGTTCTCCCAACACCCCATTTAGATTTGGTTACGGTCAGCAGCAACACGTTGAGCTGAAAGACAACTGGTGACCTCTGTCAACGCCGATTCAAGATATATCTGTCTGTGCACGCACACACACGCACACACAGACACACACACACACACAGGGGTAGTTTGTCACCCTCTGAGACCCCAAATTTCTGTCATTGAGATTGTGTCGGTGTGATATAATCACCTCTGTCGTAATCTAACTCAGGTTTCTTCTCAACGCCATTTCTCAATGAACTCTATTTGCAGAGCAGTGTGTGGACAGCTGTAGCAGCTCCTTATGTAAGACGCAGAGGGAGGCTTGACGATATGAATGTGAGAGGAAGGGGGGAGGGAGGGAGGAGTCTGGGACGGGACTGCCAGAGTTCCACAGATCGGACGGCTTCTAGCGACGGAGTGGACGAGTGCGTGCTGCTGACCGTTGATCTGCGTTTCCCCCACCACCCCACCCCTCTCCCCCTCAGCGCCCCTGAAGATGTCCGAGTCGCGGTTCGAGGGCATCGAGAAGATGACGAAGAAACAGAACAAGGAGCAGGTCCCTCCGCCGGCCGAGACGGAGAGCAAGAAGCCCTCGTCGAGCAAACCTGCCAAGAAAGCCGCTAACAGCAATACAGTCAGCCAGCCCACCCACAAGAACCTGGAGGAAGCCTTCAAAGCTGTGAGTGAAGCAGCAGCAGCAGCAGCAGCAGCAGCAGCAGCAGCTGCTGTCAAAACAGTGATATTCCGAAAGAAATGTCATTTATTACAATCTTTTTGCAGCTTTGAATATTAGAATTTCTTTTTTCTTGAACTACCGTTTCGAATAAAACAAAAACAAAGTCAAAGGTTGAATTTTCAGGCCACAGCTGATCATCACTTTTCTTTTGTTGCCGAGGAGGCGCTTGCTTGTTCAGTTTGTTCGGAAAAGAACGTTTTTGGTTTCAAAGGTCCGCCCTGTGCAACGTTTGATTTGCCGATCTATTCGGACGATGCGATGTCTGCAAAACCGCCAGTGTTGGCTCCACCCACCGACCGCATCATTAGTTGCGTTCCCATTACCCCTGGAATTGCGCTAAACCTAAGTATTGCAATAATAAAACTGGTAATGGAAACGCCTACGTTTCGAGACACCTCTCAAATGTGGCTGAAAGGTTTTTGATGCTCTCATCAGGTTGCTTTTCAGACATATAGATATAGAGGAATATCGCAAAAGTGTAATGGGAACACTTTTTTCAAATGAAAATCGCGCTTAATGTTTGGACAGAGGAGGAAACAGATTTTTTTTTTTTTTTTACAAATAAAGCGAAAAATATAACAACTATTCTTGACAGCAAACAAATGCAGGACAAGATTTTACAAGAATTACGGCTTGTGCACTTTACACCATTCAATGGAAACTGCAAATTGCAATTACAAATTGCAATTGTACTTTGTCGAAATTTTAGAACAGGAAGTAAATGAACAGGAAGCCTCCTTCATTAACTGAGTGCTAAATGTGCTATCTTCTGGAGAGGTACTCATTTTTTGGGTGGAAAATTGATTTGAGGTTTCTCCGCTTAAGCTAAAAATAAAAAAGGATCTTAAAAAACCTCGTTGGTATACTATGGGACCTTTTAAAAAGAACAGTACTGTACTGTAATGCATCCTAGCATTCAACCGTCACATGGTGCCGTGCTGATGTATCTTCATTTCTCAGCTTGTTGACTCTGATTTGTTTGTTTTTGTTCATTTTTTCGTAGCTGGACGTCGCCGATCTGAAGCAGCAGTTGGCCCGCAGCCAGACCATGTTCCCAGAAAACCCCTCCGTGTGGGTGAAAGACCTGGCAGGATACCTCAACCTCAACCTGACGGCCCCGGACACCGAGCCCACGCTCAGCAGCTACTCCCACGGTCTGTGGAACCCCGCCACTGTTACCTGCTTCTGAAAGCGAGATGTCCTCTCATTCCACGCCCGTGTTCTTCTCATGTCCAGATTACCCATACTGCCTTGCGGGAAAGGAGCTCAGGGGCGTCATCAAGGGCCTGATCGGACGCTGCGCTGACGTGCTGCCAGATTTGTTCGACCACTGTATCTACACGATGCTCAGGGAGCTGGACAGGCAGACGGGTACGGCTGCTCTGCCGGCCACATGCAGGGCCTGATTTACTCTGGTCTGAGATAGGGGGCGCTAAACGGCTCGCACTGGCTGAGAGAGTGCGCGTCGTGTTGGTTAGCCTGTTGCGGGTGACCTACTGAGATCGCATGCTGGCAATTGCGCATGCGATACTATTTGGAAAAAAGTGGGCGAGACCGCCAAATTAAAATTACAATGTGGCCGCTCCGCTTTCGGCCGGAGAGAATATGGGACAACAGAGTGACTGACGTGACCATCAGCATCCCGATAGCATAGCGATAGCGAGGTCACTGGCAGGAGGTATATAAATAATTATTTAAGAGGGAAAAAATCCAACAAAAACGTTTAATTGTGCGAAATATTTACTAGGGCTGTCAGTCAATTAAAAATTTTAATCGCGATTAATCGCATAGTGTCTTGAGTTAACTCGCGATTAATCGCAAAATTGGAGGAAAAATTGGAGAGGACAATAATAATTCCTTTGTGGAAATATTCTATTTTTATGTTCCAAAATGATTACATACTTAAACTGTCCAGGTATTCTCAAGCCTTGATCACGCTGAGCCCACTAAATAATTAGAATTGACCTCACGGTGTTCTGTCTATTCCCAGGAGAACCTCTGCACGGCTACAGAGTTTGCATTCAGGCCATCCTGCAGGACAAACCCAAAATCGCCACACAGAACTTGCCAGCGGTGAGTCAGTGAGCGCGAAGGGAAGCTGCTCACCTGTTTCCTAGCTTTTAGCGATACATCCGCCTCAGTGAACCCGCAGTGACTCCAGTGTTCTCCTTTCCTCCTTCCCCTCCGCCGTAGTATCTGGAGCTGCTCCGATCCGTTCAGAACCGCCCGGTCAAGTGCTTGACCATCATGTGGGCCCTGGGCCAGGCGGGATTCTACGACCTCAGCCAAGGACTTCGAGGTAACGGAGCGTCTCGCCAAACCAAAGTGAAAAACACTTTCGACGAGCGCCACGCTGAGAAGCAGGCGTCAGTACGGGGCCACTGCTCTTCAGATTGTCTGAAGCTGCAGAACAACTTAAAATTCAACTTTAACCAACCTTGTGAAGTCACTGTTTAGAATTATTGAGAACAAATTAGCGATCCGTATAGATCCGTTTCATTAATAATGATGCATTACTGAAAGATACCTGAGAAAATGTGTTATTTCAGGAAGGTGCAGCAAACTGGTTGCTCTTCATATGACTCAGTAGCCATGAAGACTCAGTAGCCATGAAGTAGCTCTCAGGTTCTGAAAGGTTGGTGGCTGATTTGGAGAACCAGACTGTTGATGCCTGAAGCACAGAAAGCCTCTCTGCTGCGGCTTAAGCTCGTGCACGCTCACAAAGCCGGTTCTGCAGTACTGGGCGCTCTGTAATAAAATCCCAGTCACGACAACAGAAACGACCAATCAGATCAACAATGGCAGCAGCCTGAGCCTCTTGTTGTCATGTCATGAGACTTGGCCAAAGCTTGAGATGATTGTTGAGTAATATGCTCCTCCAGGCTCTTCTTTAAGATCATCATTATTATTATTATTATTATTATTATTATTAGAACTCCTGGCTCCAGGTTGTTGATCATAATACTGTGCACTACTCCAAGTTTACACAACATAAATAACCAAGTATTTATAGATCCTATTATTAAACTAGAGGAAAGAGTTATTGAAATAATAAATAAAGTTTCTCATCGTGAAACCACGTATGAATTATTTAGAGCAGGGGTGGGCAAACTTTTTGACCGGTGGGCCACAATGGGTTCTAACATTTGACAGAGGAGCCTATAAATATGTATGAGGAATATGTAGAAAACATATCATGTAGCTTTAATGTCTATTGGAAATGAACAAAAACAAAGTTACAACAAAATCAGTGTCTTTGAAGCCCCAGATTATTCAGCTCTTTATTGAAATGATTCTTAAAACAATGAAAAAATGGATGAAATCCAGCTGTTTTATGACTTACTTACTATTAGTGTCATTTCTTCAAGTTTCAGTGGGCCGGATTAAAGAGCATAACGGGCCGCATCTGGACCCCGGGCCGTAGTTTGCCCATGCCTGATTTAGAGTTGTGAAAAATTCATAGATACAGTGCACCCTAAACATTGCTGGAATTGCAATATTATTTCAGCTAATGAATAAAGGTTTTCCCACCTGGATTCAACATTTTTTATAATGAAGGAGGGTTGAGTGTCTTTGAAATAAGTAATTAAATACAGTTATGTTTCATTTTGGTGAGTTCAACTGTGGACTGGGCTAAGTGATGAATTTAAAATGTGTAGATCTCTGTTGAAATTTTAAAAAAAATTGAAATGCAAAATGATAGAGAATTCCATTGAAAAATAATTGAAATGTGATGGGATGAAGAAGAATAATTTAAAGTCCTTTTTTTTTTCTTCCTAGTGTTATTTAGATATTGTATGTTGTAACCGAAACAAACCATTCATTCATTCAAGCATGATTATTACAAAACTGCCTGGAAGCTTCGGGCCGGAACGCTGCTGGTACATTGACTGCTGGTACATTGACTGCTGGTACATTGACTGCTGGAACTGGAGGTTCTGCCCTCGCGGCTGAAAGAAGTTCTTTCTGTGCGTTTCAGTGTGGTTGGGCATCATGCTGCCTGTGCTGGGATTCAAGTCCTTGTCCTCTTACGCCATTGCATATCTGGAAAGGCTTCTCCTGTAAGTCCCTCTTAATTACATATGCAATGCAAATGTAAAGTGATATGAAATTTGCACATTCATTCTCTCACTGTTTCTCTAAATATTCACGACAAACGTAGCTGCATATTTCAAACTTTAAATGCAAATTATACTATTTTTTCCAAATATATATATATATATTTTTCCCTCCAGGCTTCACGCAAACCTGACAAAAGGATTTGGCATCATGGGCCCAAAAGAGTTCTTTCCCTTGCTGGATTTTGCCTTCATGCCCAAGAACGCGCTGTCGTCAAGGTAGGTGCAAGCTAAATGCAGGCATGTGCATCAATACACTGTGCACCCACAAAGAGGAAAGGCCGTCACCTGCTTCTGCCATTGGTTTTGGACTTGTGTAACTTATCAAACTGACTTTTAACTGTGAAAACAACATTGTTTGAATTTTTTTCTTTCTGTTAGTGAAACGATGGAAAAAAAGCCTCATATATCAATACATGTATCGCACTATGGTCTAGAGGGGCTCAGTGAGAATGTTAGAAACTTTATTTATTTGTGGAATGTTGTCATTTTCAGCAATCTGACCGTTCCAAAACTGAGTCAGGGGAGAAAATGGAGAAGAAAAATAGCAGTTGCAGTTTGCAGTTGCATTGTGGGAATAATTCTCCCTCATCCCCACCGTCCTTTTTATCTGATAATAAAAGCAATAATACAGTTTATTTGTTAGGGTGCCTTTTGAGACACTGAAGATGGCCTCGTTCTCCTAATGAAGAACACTTGTTTCCCTCAGTTGAAACCATGATCAAACACATCAGCCTTTTCCAAAAAACAAAAACTCATTTCACTGTCAGGCTTTTCATTCATTCATATTTATTTCCTCTTCTCCGCACTCTCTTTGGTACGAGGCAATGTGGGTCGAGGGTCATTTCTCTTTGTTCTCTCTCTTGTTTGGTGTCCAGTCTGCAGGAGCAGCTGAGGCGTCTCTACCCTCGGCTGAAGGCGCTGGCCTTCGGCGCCAAGCCCGAGAGCACGCTGCACACGTACCTGCCGTCCTTCCTGTCGCGGGCCACGCCCACCTGTCCGGACGACATGAAGAGAGAGGTAGCGCCGCTGCTCGCTGGAGCCCCGAGGCCTTCAACACATAAATCTGATAGTCATTGGCTCTCTCTCTCTTCCCCTCCTCTCCATCCCTCTCTCTCTCTCTCTCTCTCTCTCTCTCTCTCTCTCTCTCTCTCCCTCCCTCGTGTTTTCCAGTTGCTCAGCAGCATGACACAGTGCCTGTGCGTGGACGTGCAGAGTCTGGGCGTGTGGAGGCAGCTGTACACCAAACACCTGTCACAGTCCAGGTGAGTCGGCCAGCTGACCGAATAACGGTGAAAAATAGTGACGTGGATATGGATATTTTTATCGATATATCGATCGCTAATCAGAGTAAAATTTTGTATCGATGATTTTAAGAAAATATTGATATATGTATTTATTTTTGACCATTGACATTTTAAGTTATACTTATTTATTATTTGTATTTATTACTTTAAAGTTTGTAGAATTTTGGTATCAGATTTTTTTGATTGACATTTCTGTTTGTTCATGATTAATCTTTTTTTAATTTATAGCACTTTATACTTAATGATTTAAATTTTCTGTCACTCTCAACGTTTTCTTTAACTGTTTTTCATTTTCTTGTAATAAATATATTAACGGTCACTTGTGCTTTGTGATTTTAAGTTTTTAAAGAAAAAATTACAAAGCAAAAAGTGTATTCATATCAATATCGACATCACAATATCGACCCAAAAAATATTGATTATCGTATCGAATTTGAAAACTCTCTATCGCCCATCACTAGTACAGTGAGGTAATAAGTAATAGTTAATGTAAGTAAAAGTAATGACAAGGACTTATATACACTACCTTTCAAGAGTTTAGGGTCACTGACTGATTTCTGCATTGAACTCTAGTATTACGAGTACTGTTGTAGTACTGTGCTACTGTATTGACTGTCTCCTATTTAGTGTCATCGTCTGCCGGTTTCACTCTAATTTTCTGTCTCCTGTGTCCCTGTGTTATATACTATGACCCTTGAGTCCTTTGTGTGTGTTCTTCATGGTTTTTAACATCAACAAGACCAGTTTTTTATTGCGATATTTAGGTTTTGCGCAATTCTAGGGGTCATGGAAATGCAGCAAGTGACCCCAAACTTTTTTTTTTAACCTTGTGTCAGTCATTCATTCCAAAGTCTTGCCTTTTTTCAAACTCCCCAGTCTGCTGCTGAACCATTTGCTGAAGTCCTGGAATGTCCTGCCACCAAAGGTACGAGCGCCGCTCACCAGTCAAAGTGCCGCTGCGGCGGCGGCGACGCTCGATGTTCGTCCTCGTGGTTGACGTTCGGGCTTCGTCCCGTCTCTTTGCCCTCAGCTGCGGAAGAACCTGGAGGAAACGATCCAGTCTTTCAAAGTGACCAACGAGGAGATGAGAGACACGGTGGAGACTCCGGACCTGCAGGAGTGCAATAACCTCTGCCAGGTGAGGACCACTGCAGCGGGAGGCTCTAAGCTTTGCCTGTTGGGATTCCTTGTTATGCCTCTGTGGGCTCTTTTCAACACGGATTGTGAAGAGTTGAAGGCAGTCAGTCTTGCTTCAAAAATGACCATTTAAGGCTAATGCCGATAAGAAGAGATTGAAATACAAGTTATAAACCTCTGCTGCGTCGTCTCTTCTTAATTATGGCAAATTCAAAATTGACGTAGCTCGGTTTCGAATCACGCTCCAGTTCATGTATGCAAAAAAAAATAGGATCTTCTAACAGTTTCGTTCACTCGTTCGTATCTGTGGTGTCATTTCTGAGCAATTAAAAAAAAACTTTCCCTGTGTCCAGAATCTTCAGGTAAAAATGCGCGGCCGCGGGTTTCCCTGGACCAAACTGCTGATGGTGCTGCTGGTGTTCGCCGCCGGCTTCGTCGCTCATGACATCAGATCCCACGGCTCCTTCGAAGGTTGGTTGTCGTCACCTGGAGCACAACACGTTCTGATCGCTTCTATGGAGACTTTAACCATTGTAAACATTGTCTTTTTCTTCAGGTTCGGCCACAGCCCGGCATCTTCACAGCTCAGGGGTGTTGGGTGTGTGTCAGCAGGCCTGGGGCAAAATAACCGTGTACACCAAACAAGGGTTCAGGTACGAGCGCCGAAAAGCTCTTGGATATTGAAATCGCAATCAAATTCAGCTTTGCTGCTCAAATGTACAGTGGTGGGAAAAAGTTTTTGGACACCCCATGAATGTAATAGTAATTGTGTTTAAAAAACGATCTTGAGTTTCCAAGTGCAGTGTATTCCAGTGCAGTCACCAACATTTACCCACATGCTGCACGTGCACTGTTACCATCCAGCTCAGAACTGCATGATGAAACACATCCAGAGTACAAGACTGCAAGAATTTATTTTATTATTTTGTCGTATTAGCAATAAACAACAAAATAATTTAATTTGTTTGCAACTCATGCACCATTTAAAAAAAATCTCAAATGGCAAATATTATATGACAATAATTGGGATTGTGTGAAACTTTAAGGCCGTCTGCAAACTTCTTGGCTGTGCGTGACCCTAATTGGACTCTAATCTTTATTTCTCTGCCTCAGAAAAACTACAACAGAAAATAAAATAAAGGCAGATTAGGTTTTGATGCTGTAACATTTTGGATCAGCAAGTCAGCAGTGCTCCCACGTTAACTTCACAACACTGTCTGCATCCCCTGCAGCTGGCTGGAGACCAACACCCCCCACTATTACTCGGAGTGCGTCAGAGTGGTGGGGCCGCTGCTGGAGCAGAGCCGCGACAAGCTGAAGACGGCCGCCATCTACGTCGCCGAAAACACCACGCACTTCATCCTCTGGGTCAAAGAGAAGACGCCGCAGGCCGTGGAATGGGTGAGGCCTGGTCCAGAGTGGTCCCGGGAAACTGTGACGTGAAGTGTTATCGGCCTCTGACCTCCACCTCCCCCCGTGTCCGTCCCTGCCGCCCAGGTGTACGCCAACACTCCAGACAGCGTCTTCCAGGCGCTGGCGTACCTGAGGGAGCTGCTCCTCTTCCTCCATCACAACTACGTGGTCCCAGCGCTGGCGTACGTGTCGGAGCTGCTGCAGAGAGCGTGGCTCCACCTGCAGGACTCCTGCAAGTCAGTACCGTAGGCGTCCGCCTGACCAAACACTTCTCTGGTTCTAAGATTGTGTTCAGAACAACCCTGAGTAGCAACGATAAAGGTCAAGTGTGTCATATTTGGAGATTTTGAGAAGAAACATCAAGTGGTTAGATTTTAGATCGCAGTCCTCTTTCGCCCACCCTCCCTCTCCTGAGCTTGCCAGTGAGCTACGGTGGCCTGCGAACCCAAACCTGGTTACCTGGTTCACCTTCTTCTTCGTTGGTTTATTTGAGTAAGCAAGCGTTCATCCTAAATACAAAACACGCTGTCAGGCAGCTGGATTGTCCACACCAGGCTTCCTTAGAAATATGGTGGTGCAAGATGGCAGCTAACTGGCAACAAGACCCTTGATCTGTGTATAATCTTATATAGAAATATGAACCCTTTTTTTAAAAAATCTCTCTCTCTCTCTCTCTCTCTCTCTCTCTCTCTCTCCCTCCCGGTGCAGCGGCGAGGTGTCTGTATCGTGTCTGCGGGGCCACGCCGTCTCCTTCAGCAACTCCACGTGGCAGCTGCTCCAACACACCACCTCGGCCATCAAGACCTGGGCTCAGGAACTGCTGACGCGAGCGTAGTGACGCGGCGCCCACCACCACCACCACCACCACCACTTTCCCCCCCGTCGCAGCACCGTACAGGGCACGTGAAGTAACACACGCCACACTCTCCGACCCAATGCAAAGCAACACTTTTGGACACTTTTTGGGTCGGACGAACTCTGTCTGGGGAAAAAAAAAAAAAAAAAAGTCTCTTGCGTTGGCTAAATTTTTTGGAACCCGTTTCCGGTTAGATTGATGTCCTTTTTTCTACAGAACCTTTTTGTCACTGCTGGATGCAGAACCCCCCTCCCCTTCCACTCCCCCTCTTCTGTCTTTCTGCCCTTGAGTTTTGTACTCGGCAAATTTCAAACGTTACTTTGACCTTCAGGTTGAAACAATGGTGTAATTTTCTTGGTAGGTTTGTAGGTGATTTATAAAATGTTTTTATTTAAAGATTATTAAAAAGAGAGAGAGAGAGAGTGTGTGTGTAATGTGAAAACCTGGAAAATGCAGGGAAACGACCAAAACAACATTTCCAGACTGGTTTTCGAAGCCATTTCATCTGTCAATCTTGGTCCAGCCATGAGCTCGGGTGAGATGTCTGTGTCCTCCTGTGTGTCAGTCGACTCTGACGATGAATAAACCCCCCCCCCTCTCCCCGCAGAGCAACGACAACATTCTTACCAGCGCCTAGTAGTCAATGGAACATTATGGTGGACATGAAAGTGATTAATGTAAAATGATTTATAATAAAGACTTCAAACTTATTTGTTGAGTTTTGTGTAGTATGTCGGTCTAACTATAAATTATTATCAAGGTAAGCCATTGGCTGCATATCGGTTCTAACATCCATTCCTTCATTGGAAATTAATTTTCAAACCTTACTGTTGGCTGGCAAGGCGAACTAATTGAAAACAGACTGAAATTCTCTATTTCCTCCAAAATGTCACAGAAGGTGTTTTAAATATTTCTTATTAGGGACAGAGCCACAGTGATACACCAGCTCTGGAGCAGTGCAGCTCATTGGATGTTGATTTTTTTTAATTTTTTTTTCACATTTTCAGACATGGGGAGTATTGCCTTGTACCCTCCAGTCTAATGCTAAACAATAGGACGGCCATTTCGGTGAGTTTCGAGTTGTTTCAAGCATTTTTATTTGCGTATTTTTTAAAGTATGTTGATTTTTCCTGTTGAGATTTTGCTTTAAAAGTCCATCTCATGCCAAACTATCATAATGGTCATTTTGGTGAGTTTCTAGCCGTTTTGAGTATTATTTTTTTTGCCACTTAAAAAAGGACAATATAGTTTGTCAATTTTCCTATTTTCAGACATGTTCAGATTTTGCATTCTACCACTCCCTCTCATGTTATACTATCACGGATAGTTAGAAAAATTGACAAACTATATTGTCTAAGTATTTTTTGCAATTTTTTTTGTCCCTGAAAAATTAACATACTATATGTATGTTGATTTTTCCATTTTCGGACATGCTGAATATTTCCCTAGTACCACTTTGTCTCATGCTTAACTTATTTTCATTCTCATTTTTTTTCCTTCAATTTTCTAACATTAAGATTTTGCCTTCTACAACTCTGTGGCATGTTAAACTATCTTAGGACAGTCTTTTCAGTGATTTTTGAGCTGTTTAAAGTATTTTTTTTAATTTATTTTTTAGCGCTGAAAAGAATTGGCATACAGTGGGTTCGGAAAGTGTTCAGACCTCCTTCATTTTTTCACTCTTTGTCATAGTGCAAGTTGTATACACTTGTAAACAAGTAGACATTTATTTAACTGATTATTTAACTCAGGTGCTGTCCAATTCTCCTGATCATCCTTGAGATTGGCCTACACCTTCATTGGAGTCCAGCTGTGCTTATTTCTATTGATTGGACTTGATTGGGAAAAGCACACACCTGTCAATATAAGACCTTACAGCTCACAGTGTAAAGTCAGAGCAAATGAGAATCATGAGGTCGAAGGAACTGACTGAAGAGCTGAGAGACAGAATTGTGGCAAGGCACAGATCTGGGAAAGGCTACAAAAAAATTCTATTGCACTTAAGGTTCCTAAGAGCACAGTTGGAACGCTGAGAGGAACATTCATGATTTAATTTAAATCATTCGATGTCTATCAGCTTTGCGCAGCAGAGCGGTTGTACCAGTGAAAGGCTTTTGGGTCAAACCATTATAAAAATTGGTTTTATTCAAATGTTAACAATACAAAAAAAAGAAAAAAGATGGAGAGCATCTTCACAAACTTGTCCCCTCCCCCCCCCAAATTGGGCTCAGTTTCCTCTAGTGGTTTGGATGAGTGTGCTTTAACTGCTGCGTGAATGCCACTCAACAAGGTCATATGGGATACGCGACTTTTAAATGATGAGGTGGTGCTACGGGAGAGGCCTGAGGGTGAGCACATTTATCAGGAATGTTATAAGTAAAAAACAAAACAAAAAAAAAAAAAAGTAAATGCTGGGAGATGTTGGGATCATGACCCTGAATAAATAATCCTGTAAAAAGTGAATGTGACTTTTATTCTTCAAGCAATACTCACCCTCGACAATTCACCAAAGAGGCCTCAACAAAGCACGCGACCAGGTTCTATATACAAACACAAATTAAACTGACGAAGTCTGAACCTCTGGGGGGTGGGGGAGGGGCTTAATGTTGCCTCGTCAAGTACAAAGTAAAATCTGCGCGACCTGAGAAACTGATGCCAACGTGGAAATGAACAGAATGGTCACTTGTACTCTGAACTGGTGTGGGGGCGTCGCTCCTTAAGCTAAACTATCACACGACGTCTCTGAAATTAACAACAACAAAAAAAGGTCGTCTTCATTCAGTGTTTTTCTTCTTCTTCTTCTTCTCTCCGTTCTTACTTCACCAGTCCGATCTTCTTGGCTTCGGTTTCGTAAATGAGTAGCCGCCACATCTTCACGATGAAGACTTCAGCCTCCTCGTCCAGAACCTGAGGGGAACATTAAAAAAAAAAAAAAAAAAAAAAAAATAAACCTTACAGAACTTCATATGAGGGTAGTTCAATACTGAGACGTCACAATCACTGAGGAGTCGGATTCAAACGTGTTGTTTCTTATGTTTATAAAGAGCATTTTAGAGCATAGGTGTCAAACTGTGGCCTGCGGTCCAGATTTATCCCACAGTGTAATTATTATATTTGGCCCTGGAGAGCTGCTCCACCAGCTTTATACAGCGCATGTACCGCTAGTACTACAAATCCCAGAATGCTCTGCTGGTATTTCGGCGCGTCATTCTGACTTGATTGGTTTACTGTTGTGGGAAAAAGGCCACGGGCTAATAATACAGAAAGGTATACAGATCAGCTGGGATGTTACTGTACATGGGAATTAAAGGACAGACACTGCACTGCACTGCACTGCACTGCGCTGCAGTGTCATTTGTGTGACGTAGACCTCACAGGCCACGTGGTGCAAACACAGGTTCAAACCTTAGAAGTTATCGCTCGCCAATGATTAATGCAGCAGGAAAGACAAAAATATAAATACGTACAAATACAGAGTAAGCCAAAATAATATATTCACACATCAGGAGAAAAGTACCTCCTCTGAAGTGTGATGAAATTACAGGAACACAGTGGAACTGATGATATTTAGAGGCGCTTGGACTAGAAATTGAAGATGGCCAACGGTACCAAGCAGTAGTTCGCTGCACACAGCAGTGTCTGGAAGCCAATGGCCGCCACTTTGAGCACCTCTTGTAATTGTAGAGGCCAATGGTACCTTGTATTAATCTAGCGGTCAGGGCTGCACGATTAATCTTAATAAAAATCGCAATCTCTTATTCATTCTTGCAGCGATCTCATTTCTCCCGCAACATTTCCAATCGGGACATCATCGGCACGAAAACAAGCGCTCCCACTTTCTCACTCAGCAGAGGACAACGCTACAGTGTGTCACGTGATACAGAACAGCCAATCCGGTGGCAGATGGGGAAAACTTACTTCAGGGAGTTTTGACTTAATCGCAGCTCCGCAAGCAAACGCTACAATTTTAGACAACCACTGCATTCTGTTTAATGACCCTAGAGCCACAATACTGGAAAGTAACCTCCCTCTAAAATATGATTTTATACTGAACTTCAAGACAACAGAGTTCAAACGCTGTAGCTCTACTTCAAGCAGCAACAGCTATAATAAATAAATGAATTAGTGTAAACAGTATTTTATCTTTTAAACACAAAAGTGACGAGCATATTTTTTCCAATGTAAGAAATAGAAAGAACATACTGTATATTTGTATACAAATGTAGGGAGTGAAAGTAAAAAAAAAGAAAAAAATCAGAAAAAGAAATACGGTGAAGTACAGATACCTGTACATAAGTACAGTAATAAAGTTTTTGTCCTTGGTTACTTCCACCTCTGGTTCTTAGGATTGGGAGTCCAATTAGTATTTGAATCTGATTCCTTTACTAAGTAGTCAGATGTTGCAGTTGCAAATGTTCGTTTTTATGACCGGAGTTGATGTGCCACTCTTGAATTAGATTTAATAGATATTTGTCTTGGAAAAAAAAAAAATTGTGAGAAAATTGTGATCTCAATTCTTAAAAAAAAAAAAAAAATTGTGATTTTGATTTTTCCCAGAATCGCACAGCCCTCCTTGCGGCGTCTGAATACATTTGGTATTTAAATATTTATGCAAGTTTATCTTTTCCTGATGTGTGTACACATTATTTTTTAACTGCAGTCCAGGTAGGAAGACGCGTGAACAACATTCTCACTGCGTTACTCACCATCGCCACGTCATCCAAGATGCCTTGCGGCGTGCTGTGAGCCATCACCTGGAGAAGAGAAAGGGATTTAATCTTTTTAATCTTAATGTAAAAAAAAAAGAAAATAATTATGACATGGTTGTTACCTTGGAGCAGACAAAGTCCACCAAGGTCGGCTCCTCCTCTCCGATGTACTCGATGATTTTCCTGTTGATCCACGGTCGGACGCGTCGATCCATTAACGTCTAAAAGCACAGATTTAATAAAGTTAATTGTTGATGTCGACATGCATTTATTTACAGGTCCAGTGTGTAATATTTGCTTTGATTTTTGACTTTTATATTGGTAAAATCTGAACATGCTGCCAATAAATACATCAATAAATATTCTACCCTGAGAACCGTGAACTTATTTATATATATAAGAATATTTATATATAGGCTTTGCTCCCAGTTAGCTGACTTCTTGCACGGCTCGTGTGGACAATCCAGCTGCCTGACACCACATATGGTCATTAGGGTGACTGCTTGCTGCTTGCAGCCACTGTAGCTCACTGGCAAGCGTGGGAGAGGGAGAGTGAATGAAGCTGCAATCTAAAATGTAACCACTTGATGTCACGGTTTCCCCTTAAAAATCTCCAAATATTCCCCCCTGGACCTGGAACTTGTTGCCAGTGCACTAGCGCCCCCTCTGGCTCACCGTGTCGACCATGGACCAGTCCAGCGGGTAGGCGAACAGCTCGGGCTTCTCCGTGGGGATCTTCTCGATCAGGCTCTTGATGTGCTTGCGCTTCTCCTCGGTGTTGGCCCCCTTCACGCTGGACAGGCCGGCTCCGTCCACCCCGAGGCTCTTGTCGTCGTCGTAGTCCAGCGGCACCAGCTTCCTCATGCGCGGCTGCTCGTCGGCCTCCTCGTCGTCGAACTTGTTGAAGACGCTGTCCACGGGCAGCTTCTTCCGCTTGCCCACGTTGGGCTGACTGGGGCTCCCGGTGGCCGCTGAGGAAGAGGAGGAAGAGGAGGAGGAGAGGTCGTTGAGTGGATTGTTGATTGTGGCGCCGTGAGCTCGCCTTACTTCCTGCTCATTTTCACTGACAAAATTTCAAACCTTTTCCATGACCTTACATGAAATTTCATTGACCTTACCACAATCTATAAATTCTGAATGCTCGTACTTAAAAGACGTGTGAACCTTTACCAATTACTTTATGGTACAAAAACTATCTAAACTACAGACACAGTATCCGTGTTGGTCTTCAGTTTAAAGGTTCAGTGAGTAAAATTTGTCTCCATTTAACTTTTTTAGATTGGTAAAAGCTCAACCTACCGCCCATGAACACATTAATGAAAGTGTACACTCACGGTACAATGAAAATAATCTTGTTTTCCAACCCTTCGAATGGATCTCATATATACGAGAATATAACTTGAGCAAGGGTCTCACTCCTAGTTAGCTGCTATCAACACTCTTGTCAGCCAGGCTTCCTTCAATCCCAGGCTTCCTGAAAGATTTTACACAACGGACCTTCAATAAAAAGCTAGGTGGAGAGAGTCGGCAAGGTTAACTCTTTTTTAGAAAGCGTAGCATTATTGGAGACACGAGACGCGGGGACACATAGCAGATGTTTGGCTAGAACAACAAACCAATTCTGCTAGTTCGTAAGAGGCACAGTCAGATTTCAGGCCTGGAAAATGGCCTTTACAAATTCCATGAGGGTGGGAGCCCTGGATCATTGGAGCGCATCTCAAGATTAGAGCGTCAGTCACTGTTGGATTTAAAATCTAGGGGAAAAAAATTTCTTTCAAGTAATGCTGGGTGTGGTTTAAATTTTTTTCTATAGGATGCCAATTTCAATACCGGCTCGAAGACGATATTTTTTCATTTAATTCAAGATATTTTAAATTTCAACAAAAAATGCATTGCCATTGCAGCTTTTATCTTAAGCTTTACTGGAAATCGGGATTCAATCCAAATCACTTATTTTGATCCACCGTCATGAAGTAGAGTCACATTTAAACTTGAGTGTCTTTAATTTACGCCACTATAATGGGACTTTAGATATTGACACACGCATTGAAATAATTGTTGACGATTTAGTTTTTTGGATATCGGAGATGATTCAACTTTTCCATACTGGATGGGATCAGAGCATTTCTGGTCGCTGCTGCTGACTGTTTGACAGTTCAATGGCTGCTGCTGCTCTGAAGAGTGCAGGTTATGCAGACCGGAGGCGACCTGTCTTGAATTGACCGCCTGGCCGCCGACTCACCCAGCTTGAGGCTGAGGCCGATCCTGGGCCGGTTCTCGTCCTGCGGCAGGGCGTCGGGCGGCGAGTTCTCGTGCGGGATGATGATGCCGCAGGGCGACTCGTCGCCGGGCGTGTCGGGCGAGACGTTGCCGCTGGCCGACGAGGCCGAGGGCGCCCGCCGAGATGGGCCTCATGGTGGGCTTGAGGCGGGCTTGGCCTCGGCGCTCTCCCGTCGTTGGCGTACGCCTCGCCCTCCTCCTCCTCCTCTTCTCGCCTCCTCCGCCACCTCGGCGTCAGAGTGGGCGGGCGCTGCCGGACCTCCGCCCGGTCCGGCTCGGGCGCGCGCTCCGGTGGCCCCGCTGAACTCCTGCCGTGGCGCCGCGCTCCCTCTCCCGCTCTCGCCTCTCTCTCTCCTCTCTCGTTCTCTCTCTCTCTCTCTCCCGCTCTCTCTCCCTCTCCCTCTCTCGCTCCCTCTCTCGCTCCCGCTCCTCCTCGGGGTCCGGTTCTTGGATGATTGGTGGCTGCCTCAGTCGCTCCTCCTCTTCCTCCTCCATCTGGACCAATAGGAAGCATGCGGGGGGGGGGGGGGTGGGGGTGTGATTAAAAGCACATCATGGTGTTGCACACAAAAAGATTCATGAGATGCAGAGAGATAAGTGACCTTCACCAAGGCAGCAGACACCAAGCCCATTCATGACTGCTGAACGGAGCAAATAAAACACAGGCATGCACACACGCACACACACACACACGCACACACACACACACATGCAGTCATCTTTGACAAACGCACCCTGCGCAGCTCGGCGTCTGGGTTGGGATGCCCCTCGTCCAGCAGCCTCTGTCGGATCTCCTCCAGCTCTTCCTTCTCCCTCTTCCTGTCACGCTCGTCTGCCTCCATCTCCTTCTCTCGGTCTCTGAGACGCTTCTGCAGCGCACTGCCCCTAGAGGACGCGCCGAAAATGACAGGCTTCAGAACAAAAGCCCCCTCGACCGCAGTGGGCGGCGCTCAGCGTGGGCCCGGCTAAACACTTGAGCGGCCCCTCCGGCACCCCCCGGTCCCCACATTAGGAGACGCAGAAGAAGAATTGAGAAGCAGACTGAGGGTGGATGAAGAAGAAAAACAGAACTATGGAGGAAAGTGAAGCTTCATGCAATGTGATTCATGCTCTACTTTGATGGACTTTTTAAATATGATGGGGTCCACTAGTTGTTCTATGTCCAACAGCAGACAGCAGGCTGGAGGCCTCTGACAAGAGACGTGATGTCAGCCCTCACAACTTAGAACCTCAGATCTGCTTCCTCAAATGGGTGCATTTAGTTAGAAACATTGCTTTTGATATGGACCAATATATTAATCACTACGTATAACCTCGATGCTCAACAATAAGACCTCAGTGGGATCTCTGGCGCCCCCTTGTGGGGGAAAGCACAAAAGACAAGTTTGTTTGACACAACTCACAAGAACAAAGTTGTTCAAAAGCCAAAACCACAAAGAAGCAAAGGCTTTGAAAGCAACATCACTGAGTCAGCAGGATGACCAAGGTTCTGCCCAAAGCTTAAATCCACATTTGCTGTTGGACTGAGGAATAAACGCGTGTTCTTTGTCTCATGGGTTTCAGGTTAGATGCCTTTAGTCTTTTTCCTATGTGGAGACGTCAACGCACTGCTGCCTGGTGAAGAGCCGCCGAACCAAAGATGCAGCAACAGAAATTCATTCACAGTCAGTTCTGCTACCATAAGGGGCCAAAAGAAGGTGACAGGCAACCATCACTGCAGGTTTGCAGTCAACAAAAGAGGGACCACTCTTCTGAAAAACTGTTTGCTTTATTTTTAACCAGGCCAATGTTCGCTTCACGGACACCCTGAAGGCAGCAGGGTGGTGTAGACACTAACTTCTTTCTTCTTTTTAAAAAAGGTACATTTTGCCTCCCATCAGTGCTTGGGACAGACACAGAAGACCGCAGCAGGGTCAAAAGGTAAAACGCAGCAGCTGGATTTGACAAAGAGGATTTTGACCCTCTAGAGAGGTTCATGTTTGTGTTTGCTTTTGATAAGTGATTGTGGGGCCTTGTGCAAGGGGTTGATAGTGTGCGTCTCTTCTGTTAAGTGCGGTTGGGTGTAAGAAGTGTGTATTTATTAAAACGGTACAAACATGATTTCATGCATTTCAGTCTTTGTTTAAGTCTGATGCGAAATTTTGTGCCAGCGACATCAAGTGGTGACATTTTAGATTGCAGAGTCGTTCACTCTTCCCCCTCCTGAACTTGCCAGTAAACTATAGTGGCACCCAAAACTGGATACCTCGTCCACCTTCTTCTTCGTTGGTTTATTTGAACACGCGAACAGTCACCCTAATTACAAAATGTAGACATTTTTGTAAAAATTGTCTAAAATTTTACATTTTTTCCCTCTTCTCTTTTTTTTCTCTACACACAAGTAACGGTCAATTGATTTGCAGCAGCAGCGATGCATCTGCCACAAGTCAGCTCTCGGTCAAACACAATTCAAATCTGTGACCTTTATTGAAAATTCACAACATAGCTCAAGCTGCCGCTTGTCAACGGAACTACAAATCCGCTAAATTTAACCCACTGTGTGTTGAATAGAGATCCCAAAAGGTATCTTTGGAAGTGGTCACTCCTGCTGCCGCCAGACTTGGCAGAGCTGTACTGTGGATCGTTAGGCTACTCACCTGTAGTACTTGGGGTCGTCTCTGTCGTCGTCGTAGTCCTCGAGGAATTCTTTGAGGCGTTTGCCCTCTTTTATCTGAAGACACAAGAGTGTTTCTGCTGAAATACTTCATGTAAAAAAATACATCTTCATATGTATTAGAGGTAGAACACTAATCCATTCATTTTCAATACCCGCTTCTTCCTGAACTTGCAGGTGGCTGTAGGGGAGGACACTAAATCATACATTTAATCAAACCCAATTATTGCAATTAAATATATTCCAGAGTATTTCTTGTGTGTTACAAAAGTTTGACTGCACACAGACACACCTGAAATTACTTTGTTGTTTATTGTTAATAAGACAAAATACAACATCCAGTTCTGAGCTGAATGGAACAGTGCAGCTGCTGCGTGTGGGTGAATGATGGTGACTGCACTGAAATTGGAACGCACTTGGAGACTTGAACTACTTTAACAAGTACTGAATGAATCAAAGTGTGCAGAGCAAATCCAACTCTTACCGTTTCTCTTCGCCGTTCGTCCTCCCTCTCCATGTCCTTGGCGTAATCTCGGCCCTTCTTCCTCTCCCTCAGCTCCCAGTTTTTAAGACGCTGTGGGTGCAACAGGCTCAGGTCAACCAGGACTCGAAGTGGAGAGTTTGGGCAGCGGTGGGAAAAATTCACTTTGCAATGAAAGGCCCCAGATAGGGAGACGCATTTCATCTTTGTTAGTCACGCGGTGACTACGTATCTTGATATTGAGTGTGTGTGTGATTGTTGGGTCTTATATTAACTTAAGTGACTCAACAGTGCAGGCCTGATGCTTCTGTGGAGTTTCATCTGCGAGACTGTTTAATCTCTGCGAAGGATCAATGCCACATTTAAGAGGTGGGCGATTCTGCCCACGCAGTAACAGAAGGAGAACAGGAAACAGGTGCTGGTGGAGGGCGTTTGCAGCAGAGCCCCACCTCCTGATAGGCCGCCTCCTTGTCTCGCAGCTTCCTCTCCAGCTTCCTGCGTTCGTACGCCTCCTCTTCATCCTCTTGGTCCCGCTTCTTATCTCGGTCTCGGTCTCGACTCACCTCCCTGGAAAAACGGTACCAACGCGTTTGTTTGGAATCACTGCCGGTCGGTTTGCTCTGGTTTCTTACATGTGAACAGTGCATCAAAGGGGGCTTCAATGTCCACAAAGTCCCAAGACGTGGCTTTTGATTAACTAGGCAAAAATATTAAATAAATAAAAAAATGTATAAAGGGTGATTTTTAAAGTCTTTACTAACTACATTGCTGCTGAGACACTACTATTTTTTTTTATTCCCTCAGAATGTAACGTGACAAAGGGCAGCTTCACGTATAACATTATTCTATCGCCACAGACATTGACATCGATAGTCCGGGCATTATAATTGACAAGCTTGCACAAACTGCTAACTTGCGCTAGCCTAGCAGCAGCTTGCGCTGCTAACTGGAGGACTGGATCAAAGCTGTTGATAAAAAGCACGCTGGCTAACTTGGAAATGAGGTCTTCTTCTTCTGAATGTGTTGTTTAGGGTGTAGGTGAGGCGGAGTGGGGGGGTATTTTTGTCCTTGCAGTCTGCTCACCTGGATCTGCTGCGCTCGATGCTGCGGTACTCCTGGCCTCGGTCCGGCTCCCACTCCCGCTCCCTGTCTCTGTCTCTCTCTCTGTCTCTGGTCCTGCGGTCGCGGTCCTTGTCTCGCTCCCGCTCCCTCTCCCTCTCGCGCTCCCTCTCCCGCTCCTTCTCCCTCTCGCGGTCGCGTCGCTCCCTCTCCCGCTCCCTCTCTTTCTCCCGCTCCCTCCTCTCTTTCTCGAACTCCAGCCGCTCCTTCTCCCGCTTGTCCTTTTCCTCCTCGAGTTTCTGCGGAGCAAAGCACAAACGGGTTCAGCCAACTCCGAAAAAAAGCGCTCGCGCGAGCACCGGCGGTCAATTTGCTAGCGTGGTTTTCCAGATTGGTACGACTGCGGCTCCTTTACGAATACATGCACCGGTCAGTGCAAAAGCTTTGCAAGTAAGGGGGCTGAAAAGACAGCCGGGAGCACTGGAGGATCAACGCGTTCATCCTCAAGAGACACAGCCGCTCATCTTTGTGGTTTCCAACTCGCAGATTTAAGTATGATTTAGCAAGCGTCTACGTGAAAAACCACTTTGACTGGTCAGAAATCTCCGTGCGGCAAAAACACACTGCTTTTGCTCTCCTTACGAGTCCTCCTCTCGGAACAAGGACAACAAGAACAGAAAACAGCCGTGAGTCTTTGGTTTAACTAGTTATTTTTGACTTACAGGTGTTGAACTATGGACTCAGCCCTTCGCTGCCCCTATAAGCCTTTTAAGTTAGGCCTGGGAGGAAAGCAGGTAACACGGTGTACAAGGGGGGGAAAAAACGTTATGGGATTTTCTGTTGCTCAAATCATCATTGTCATCATCATCATTCAAAAGAAACAACAGCCTCTATTTCACTTGGTAACATTCAGTCAAGTGCAAACTTAAGAAATGATCACTGTGAACATCAGTAACATGTCTTTAAGAAAGATACATGAAATCGTAGAACAGTCTTACCCCTGCAGAAGTCTTCGGCAGCTCTTCGTGACTTACGTCTAGCACTCGCACACACGCGCACGCACGCACGCACGCACGCACGCACACGCACACACAACTCAAACCTGCATCTAAGGGCATCACACACAAGGCTTAAAAGTGTGACTCGGCCAAGTATGAGGTTAATGGCGCGTGGATGGCAGATGTGACTCAGGGTGACGGTAAAAAAGATGACTTTAAACTTATAAATGTGTATTATGTTTACTACAAAAAAACAAATCAATAAAGTTAGAGGTACACCTGGTCAAATGTGTCAGTATAATGTAAGTCAATTAAAATAGAGGCTAAATAAAACTAAAGCTTTTGGCGTGACAATGTTAAGAAAAAAAAACTTGTGATGAGAAAGATGAGGAGGCTAACATTAGTTCAGGTTTAGTGACTTCAAGTGATTCCAAAACCTTGAGAACACTGTGCAAAACATAAAGAACAAATGAAAAGATTGAACATCCTCTCAGTAATAGTAGTAGTGAATGTTATAACCTGAGGCTTACTGTACTAGTGATGTGTGCTCAACACAGTGCTGCCAACAAATCACAAAAATGATGATTTAGTACAAATAAAAGAAACTGGTTTTGTTTGACACAGCTGTTCTTATTTTGGAATCGGGGTTGCATTGCTCCTACTACAAATTGCACACGGCGATTCAATTTTGCGCTATTTCAGTGTCTTTTCACTTACCTGAACATATTCTGTTTTATCATTGTGATTCTAATGAATGCAAATTCTTCGTTTCTACAATAAGAATTAGTGAGATTAAAAATGAATTGGAAAATGGAAGGAACAACGGCACGCTGCTTTCACTGCGTCAATATCTTTCACTGGTGATGGTTGTGGACCTTTGTTGGGCCGGTGATTGGTGTAATTGATCTGAATGCCGGGTTCAGATTTGGTTTGGTCGAGTACATAAATTCACTGAAAAGGTGAATATGGACAAAAAAAAAACCTGGTTGGACTGAGAACGAAATGGAAGAGAGAAGTCACACAAGCACACACAGAGGGCACGTACCTCGCCAGTCTTCAGATCAGCGTTCTGCTGTGGAAAGGGCGCCCCCCTCCCTACTAGCGTCATTGAAAAAAAAAAAAAAATAATAAACCAAAAAAAAAAAACTAAAGCCAAAGTCACTGCTGTGGTTACAGACAAGAGTCCTGTGCTTCAACATGAACACCATTTTCAAGACAGGCCATCATTTACGGAGGACTGGCACAGGTTCACTGCTTCTCAGGCACGTCGGTCCGACACTAAAAAGAAAGTGAGGACTAAGCTGATTGCGATGTACTGGTGTGTTTTTGAATCAGTTGGCTATAAGAGGGGCAACACAGGCCCAGACCGTGCCATGCAGTTGCCCCTATGCAAGTCCTTCAAAGGGGGGCGCCCAGTATAGGTATAAAGGAAATGAAGGCTGATACTTACATCCTATCCTCGAAACTTTTCCCAAAGCTCTGAGATTCATCTTGCTTTAGTCACCATATGATCACTATCATAATGGTGGGGTTTAATGAATAGATTAGCTTTAAAAGTAAGTCGACATTGTCTCCATGCATTTGTGTGTGATGAATGAAGAATGGATCTAGCATGGTCGCTCAGGCCTAGAGAGCCTCTCTCGCTACTCTGCTCACTAGCGCCCCAGTCGGGCCTGCGCATGGCGGCATTAACACTGGCTCGTCTGCCTACTCGCGCTATTTTCAACAGTGGGAATCATACAAATGCACAAAATGTGTGTGTGTGTGTGTGTGTGTGTGTGTGAGAGCAATTAGGATGTTTAGTCGTCTGAGATTTCTACCTAGTGCCAAACTGATAAAGCTTTTGCAAAAGTCTGCGCTAGATGCGATCGCTCTAAGGAGTGAACTACATGAGCGCCTTCTGTCCAAAGACCTGTAATGCTAAAGGCTAAAAGAACAAAGGAGACATTTTTTACCTTGTGAGTGTCGCGGAATTTACTGATCTCTCTGGAGATCAGGTCTCTCTTGTCCTCCTCCATGTCTATGGTGTTTATGTCATCCTGCAGACAAAGAAAGCACCGATTAAGAAAAGAAAAAAAAAGAAGCGAGCTGGACGTGAAGAGGGAGTGACCAGCGGGAGGAAGAAGCCAACAGGGGTGAGAGAATCTCAATACCTCTTCCTTTTTCTCTTTTTTCCTCTTTCGCCGCTGGGAGTCTTCATCCTGCGAGGGTGCGTTGAGTTCTGCGGCGTACTCCCGGATCAGGCCGTCGATAGCGCCTTTGACAATTTGATCCTTCTTCTTTGTCTCCTCGTCCAGAACCTCTTCCTCGTCATCATCCCCGTCGTCAGCCTTCTTATTCTGTACGAGTACAAAAAAATAGTCAACACTTTCCGATACATCCATTTATATCCGGTTGGCCGTCAAAAATTGAATATCGTATTTCCCCGCTGTCCGTTTGCCCGACCACCACACCACTATAGATTCAGCTAGGAACAGACACAGGGTTCCCGGATATACAGAATATAATTTGGAATTTAATCAGGATCACTTATAGCCTTTGATGCATTCATTTATTGTTAAGATTGAAGATTCTAACGTTGCCAAAGATTTCAAAGCAGTTGTACCCCATTTGCAGTCTTCTTTCTGGCCTTCCACTCATCCAGCTGAGCTTTGGTCTTGGCGTCCACCTTCACCAGCAGACTCTTGTCTCCAATCTGCAGGTCGTGGAGCAGACGCAACGACCGTAACGTGGACTCTGGCTCCTTGTACTCGCAAAAGCCGAAGGCTGCAACAGACACGACAGGCATCAGACACACTGCCACAAATAATGAAGTCATCTACGCCCTCGTAAATAAATCAATACCATCGATCAACACATTTAAATTTAAAACTAAATAATAATTGCGTCAGTTATGAGATACCTTGCAGCTTGCCAGAGGCTCCCTGAACTCTCTTCCAGCTGAGAACAATTCCACATTTCTAGAATAATAGAATACACACAGCAGATCAACAATACAACAATCCACAAGAGGCTTCTTTTTTCTTTTTTCTTTTTAAACACACAATTTAGTTTGTCTACGGACTAAGGATAAAAATAAGAATTCATGTAATGTTAAGAAACAAGACAAAGGAATTAGATGTACAACAAAGACGATTGCAGTAAAACAATAATTCTTCCGAAAATTTAAACGCAACTCCTCCAGGCAGCACCGTGTTTCAAACTGCATGCGCGGTACTATGGAAAAGATTTCAAAATGTAATGGAAACACAAAACGGTGTAACACCATTCTTACCGCCAGCAGCTGTCTTATTAGCATGTCTGATGCCTTTTCTGATATGTTTCCCACAAACACTGTGGTCGTGGGGCCACTCTCTTCATGGGCTTTGGATTGCACAGCAGAGTGATCTTTTTTGGGAACTGCGGGCTTACTGACGACCGGCAGAGAAGACATCATGACTGTCGGGGTGGAGGTCATGATGCCCACATGAACTGGGATCATTGGTGTTCCTAAAGACAGCAAACGAGATTAAGTTTTGACGCATTGCTCTGTGCAATCGTTTCGGTTTATTTCTTTCCGCAACCAATTATGACCATTGAGTTAGCAACACCAGTCAATCAACAAGTGCAGGTAAAAACACATGAGACATGCAGCAGCATGCAAAACTAAAAATAGATGGGGTTACCTGAGGGAAAGGCAGCAAACTGCGGGGGCATCCCAGGCGGCGGCAACAAGGGCCGGTTTAAGTGAGGGGGGTATGACATTTTGAATGTCAGTCGGACTGACCTGGTAAAGACAGAGAAGTGGTAGTCACTAGGAGTGAGTGAGTGACAGTATGTGCGTGTGTTTATAAGAAAAAAAAAAGAGAGAAAAAAAAAGTGCATAAATATTTAGTTGAGTTATGATACATTAGGGTGACCATATTTTGAAACGAGGACACTTGGCCCAGCAATGAGATCCTCACATGACACTCTTACCATTACCCAGAGATGGCTGAGAGTTTCAATATATTTTAAGTCTGCCTCCTCTACTATCTAGAACCAAAGACACACATCAAGATAGGCTTCTCAGAAGGTGTTGAACACGTTTTTGTTATGCCTCAAACCACATCTTTGTTTCAATGGTTCAAAATTAACTTCAAAATAAGATATCTGAAATGAACCAATGACAGACATAACGTCTCTCGTGTGTTACAAAAACCGGCCAGTGAGAACATAACAGCTCTATCTGCAAATCTCGCAAGACAAATAAAACATTGAAATAATATTCTAAATAACACCTGCGCTATATTCGCAAATCCAGAAAAGAAACAGCTCTCACAAACCTTACAATGTATGGTGTCAAACATATTGTACTTTCAAGAAAACCATGACAATTCATGAAAAGGAAAAACTAGGACGCCACGGACAGAACGTGAAAACAGGACATGTGCTGAGAAAACATCCCGTTTGTAAGCTTTACATGTGTACACTAAAATAAGAATGCACGTGATAAGTTTGTGGCTCTACTGTGGTTTACGCAAATAAGACAGGCTGCTGGAATGCAAGTTTTACTTTCTTAATGCTAATTTGACTGGCAGTTAGCTTCACATAAGAACTACCGTTCACTACACTGACATCATGTCGAGCTGTCGTTTGAGTACAGATACTCTATTAAGTTATAATAAGGTTTTATAAAGCTAAACAGATTGACAATAAAAGAGTAGCTTCGTTAGCTAAAGCTAGCATTGAGCACGTTACCGTAACCGGCAAACATACTTCAGGCTAAGCTAAAATTAGCTCGAACTGCTGCTAACGAAACCGAACGACAATAACTTTATCACGCTGAAAATGGTTTTAGTATGACAGCAGGGTGTGTTTTATATACATACCTGAGTTAAGTGGTGTACGAAGGGTATGGAGTGCAACCAAAGACTTTTTAGTATTAAAAGAAAGTCTATCTCAATGGTTGGTTGGCACGTTGGATAGTCAAGGGCCTTCATAAACATTGACGCAAGCGCTCTACGTCCTCAAAGGTACCAGACTCGTGGGGCGTTTGTTTTAGTTGTCACGTCGCGGTTAGACGGGCGGGAACAGTCTGAGTGTATAAAGAGGACATATTTTGAAAATAAAAAAGAAATTAAATGTGACGGTATTACTGGAAATAGGTCATACGTAGTTATTCCCTTAAAGTAGCACCTTTTTTCAAACCAACATCAATATCTGTAGCTAACGGTAATGTTTCATATACTAATATGATTTTACAAAGCATGCAAAATGAGGTTTAACCTTGTAAAGAATCTCGACAGGTATCCCACAAATAAAAGTTCACTAATTATATCATAATGTCTGTATACTATTGTTCATGAAAGTGTAATGTAAAGTCATGCAATATGGTAATAATACATATCCGTACAATATACTCTGTAACTGTCGATTCAGTCCGAAATTTAGGATCGGAAAACAGTTTGATAGAAACAGCCATAAGGTTAATTACGTAATATTTTTTTTATGACGCAGAACATAGAAGGGGTTCGTTTCCATGGTGTTTTTGTTGTACTGAGTCTGGGTTACAGCTGTGCAGCGAGGGCTGCGACTGACAACCCGTGACGTCATTTTAGGCGGGTTTTTCATGGAAGGTGCTAGAAAAAACAAAGCACGCCATCCTGGTGAATATTCCTCCATCAGATAAAAAAGACCCTAGCACTTTTTATATAAATATAACGGACAAACTATAATATAAACCCACTATATTGATGCCATTAAGCAATCAGCCATGAAACAAATATCGTAAACCTGGAACGTGTTTCTAAAAATTCGATTTATAAAACAACGCTATCTTTATACTACACGGTGGAAAGAGATGCATTGAGTTACAGTTAACAGCATGTCATGTTTACATGTTATTACTATGTCCCCATTGCATAGAAACGGGCTTAGTTGGGATTAACAGTGAACATACAGAGATGAGAGCAGGTCAGGCAAAACAAAATTCTATGACAAGTACAAAGCATAGAAATTTCGAGATGTAAATAAATGTTCGCTAATAATTTGAAGGAAATTATAACTTTAATTCATAGAGAATATTCGACTCTGAACATTCCACCTTCTATCTTGCATAGCATATATAGTATTTAAGACGAGCACCAATGAACAATAAAAAAAAAAAGACAGAAAAATTGGACAGCCGAAGAAATCAAGAAAGAACAAACACGCATTTTGTCTTGTAGACCAGTAGACGAATCAGATCGTTTGGTGACAATTTTAATTCAGTCTAAATGACAGTGTCAAACATATAATAGGCTGCACTTGCTTGTAACGAGTGCATTTTAACTGATTTCATTTCGCTTCTTCTTTGCTCTTCAGTTTAGGTTTCATATAGTGGTGCACCGCGGAGGGATACGGCCGCACACAGAGACGACTGTATAAAGATTCCGGTCGTTTTTAAAGGAACCCCTTTCCATCGTCCACGTTAGAGAGCTGAGGGGACATCACATTGGTTGCATTTTATTCAAGAAAAGTCACCGAAATACTCAAGGTACAGTGAAAATTTCTTATCGATACACGGAGACAACTAGCCATTTGTAAAGACGAGGGCGTTTTTGGGGGCCCTTGTCGTCGCTGAAGTATTGTTGGACGACAATAACTCCTGAGTCACGGCAGTTACCTCGATATTATTCCTCTTTGCGGCTACTGAGCATTTTTTGTGTGTGTGTGTGTTTTTTTTTTGGTTTTGGTTTTGTTTTACCGCGCTCTCTTTGCTTTTTACGTCGACTTCGGTCTCAATTAGATTGACGCGTATTGTTCGATCCCTAGCGTTTATTTGATGCAGAGGCGTGGGAATGCGGCACTGCATCGTTATTAGGCCGGGATCCGTTTTACACCAAGGCAGGTGTGGGGTGGGGAGTAGAAGGGCAACGCCAGGGCCTCGGTCTGTGTGATAAATGCCTTCCCTGTGCTATGGAGTCCCTCTTTACCCAGCACACGCGCTGTTAAATAACTCTGCCCCGTCCGGAAAGTCGATCCTGAAAGTCGAACGGTGGAACCGGAGGCTTCTTCTCGAACGTTCGACGGCGTTCCTATGGCCGTTCCACCACCCGCTATCTGTTCTAGTCATTTCATTTTTTAAAATACAATTTTACACGAATAAAAATAGAATTTTATACAAATTTGTTACGTACAACAACCAAAAAAAAAAAAACGACTTTCGTTTATCGACGTGATGTTCTTTCGGTTACGACGGCGAGGGTCGCGGAGGGGGAGGGGGGGTATTAAAGTGGCGAGTCGTTATTATGACGCGTTACACCTCCCCCCCCCAGCCCCGTACATTTACTATGTAATGTGTATCATGCTAGATGACGGTTCCGGTAATATCCAAGCGTGACCCATAATCGGCGTGCACGAGGGTTACCCTCGCCGCTGCCTTTCGGAAGCACGTGTTTGTGGAGTCCATTGTCTGTCAACCGCCGCCATGTTGGTTAACTGCCACTTCCGCCTGTGCCTGTAGTCATGGCAGCCGTCCAAGTTTTGCGACACTGACTCCTTGCCCCGGTCAATAATGGCGGAGTGAATCAGTGCCAGTTGGCGATATATCGAAATCCCGAGAAACTACCGCTTTTTTTGTGTTTATTTATTTTTTATTTTTTTTTTAAACGTTTCCCCTGCTCCTTGAATTGCAGATGCCTGAAGAATTGCAACATGAGGAGGAGGGGGAGACCTTCTTCTTCCAGGCTGAGATTGCTCAGCTGATGTCCCTGATCATCAACACCTTCTATTCCAACAAGGAGATCTTCCTCAGGGAGTTGATCTCCAACGCCTCTGATGTAAGTCTCTCACTGCTATTAAGCTTGCGTTCATGACCCGTTTATGCTAGCTTTGCAGTTGCATCCTTTAGCTCGAGGTTGGAATAGATTTTGTCTTCTTCTGTTGCCAGTGAATTTGACTCGTCCTTTTGTCTTGGTGTTTCCAGGCGTTGGACAAAATTCGCTATGAAAGCCTGACTGAGCCTACAAAGCTGGACAGCGGCAAGGACCTGAAGATTGACGTCATTCCAGACAAGGCCACCAATACCCTGACTCTTATTGACACTGGAATCGGCATGACCAAAGCTGACCTGATCAACAACCTGGGAACCATCGCCAAGTCTGGCACCAAAGCTTTTATGGAGGCTCTGCAGGTACGACGGTGGAATCTGAGCTTGTAGAATCTGAAACCAGTATGCAGTGTACGACTTTTGAAAATATTATAACCGGTTGTCTCTTGTCAACTGTGCTGTAGTCTTCACGTGTTCATCTAAAATACTTGTGTGTGTTTATTTCATTCTAGGCTGGCGCTGACATTTCCATGATTGGCCAGTTTGGCGTCGGTTTTTACTCCGCCTATCTTGTCGCTGAGAAGGTGGTTGTAATCACCAAACACAATGATGATGAGCAGTACATCTGGGAGTCTTCTGCTGGTGGTTCATTCACTGTCGCCATTGACAAAAGTAGGTGCTCCGTGCAGTCAATCTAGACCAAATAAGCTTTTAAAAAAAAAACGTAAATTGCACCGACTTAATTGTATTAAGAATGATGAGCTAAAAATAGAAAAAAAATTCTCCCCCTTCCTGCAGATGAGAGCATTGGCCGCGGAACAAAGATTATCCTGCACCTCAAGGAAGATCAGGCAGAATACCTTGAGGAGAAGAGGGTGAAGGAAATCGTCAAGAAGCACTCCCAGTTCATTGGCTACCCCATCACCCTGTTTGTAAGTACAGTGCACATGAGCTGGAATCTTCCAAGTCGAGTTGAACTTGTTTAAACCTTCCCAACCTTTTTGGTTTTGCCCCCCCCTCTCCCCAACCCCCCTCCTTCAAGGTGGAGAAGGAGCGCGACAAGGAGATCAGTGACGACGAGGCCGAAGAGGAAAAGGCAGATGAGGAGGAGGAGAAGGAAGACGGCGAGAACAAGCCAAAGATCGAGGACGTCGGCGCCGAGGAAGACGAGGACTCCAAGGACAAGAAGAAGACGAAGAAGATCAAGGAGAAGTACATTGACCAGGAGGAGCTGAACAAGACCAAGCCCATCTGGACCAGGAACCCCGACGACATCACAAACGAGGAGTACGGTGAATTCTACAAGAGTCTTACCAACGACTGGGAGGATCACTTGGCTGTCAAGGTACGTTCTGCAGTCCAGTCAGCCCTAATTTATCTTCTCAAAGTGGGGATTGTGGCCCCCAGTGAAACCAGACTGAATTTTGTTTCTGTTTTTTTTTTTTTCAGCACTTCTCCGTGGAGGGCCAGCTGGAGTTCAGGGCCCTGCTCTTTATTCCCCGCCGCGCTCCATTTGATCTCTTTGAGAACAAGAAGAAGAAGAACAACATCAAACTGTACGTCAGGAGGGTCTTCATCATGGACAACTGTGAAGAGCTCATCCCAGAGTACCTGAGTAAGTTCCGGGCAACGAGCTGATGCGCGCAGGCTTGTGCCGCAGCCAGCGGTGGCCTTTGCATGGTCGCATTATGTGACGTCAACCCACACTGCGGTCCCCTTTTAGACTTCGTCCGTGGCGTGGTGGACTCCGAGGACCTGCCCCTCAACATCTCCAGAGAGATGCTGCAGCAGAGCAAGATCCTGAAGGTCATCCGCAAGAACATCGTCAAGAAGTGCTTGGAGCTCTTCGCTGAACTGACCGAGGACAAGGAGAACTACAAGAAGTTCTACGAAGGCTTCTCCAAGAACATCAAGGTATGGAGCTAAATGTCAACGGCAGCAGTTTCTGTAACTCTGTGACCTCTAAATGCGTTGGCTGTTTATCGCATTAGTTTCAATTTCAATCAATATATGCACTGATAGGCCTCAATTGGGTCGAGGCAACCTTGAATATTCAGATTGTATTGAAATTTCATATTGTAAAGGCAAGCGTTTTACTTGATGTCATTTTGACTTTATTACCGTCCGTCCTGTCATCTAGCCGAGAACCTTCTTCTCCGCAGCGCTGCGTGGCCCTTTTTAAGATGATCTAAAGAATTAAGCGAATTAAGCTCTCGTGAAGATTGTTTGAGATGTGCACGTTTCTAAAGAGGTGCGCACCGTCTCTCCTAGCTGGGCATCCACGAGGACTCTCAGAACCGCAAGAGGCTGTCTGAGCTGCTGCGCTACCACAGCTCTCAGTGTGGAGATGAGACCACCTCCCTCACAGAGTACATCACCCGCATGAAGGAGAACCAGAAGTCCATCTATTACATCACCGGTGGGTTGAGAAAGTGAAAAGCGCCGGTGTCGGTGATAACTGTGCCTCATATAAAAAAAAAAAAGGTCCTGGCTGTTGATAATTGGCCTTGTAATCGAATGCAACCCCTTTTTTTAAAAAATTTTTTTAGGCGAAAGCAAAGACCAGGTGGCCAACTCCGCCTTCGTGGAGCGCGTCCGCAAGCGCGGCTTCGAGGTCCTGTACATGACGGAGCCCATCGACGAGTACTGTGTCCAGCAGCTGAAGGAGTTCGACGGCAAGACCCTGGTCTCCGTCACCAAGGAGGCCCTGGAGCTGCCAGAGGACGAGGAGGAGAAGAAGAAGATGGAGGAGGACAAGGCCAAGTTTGAGGAGCTCTGCAAGCTCATGAAGGAGATCCTGGACAAGAAGGTGGAGAAGGTCAGTGTTCGCCCGCTGGCGCAGGCGCCAGTCAAACTCATTGTGACGCCGAAGTCGGTCGTGTCGGGACTTCCCAACTACAGTTGACAGTGTCTTGTTTGGTGACAGGTGTCCTAGATGATGCTAGGTTGTCTCCTGGTGAGTTGAGCGTGGTTGAAGGGTTTGCTTTTTTTTTTTTTTTTTTTTTTTTTCCGTCTCGTTTGCCGTTAATTATTTTCAGTGAATTTTTCATGAATATGGAGAAGTAACTGCAGATATTCCAGCTTGGACTAAAGAGTGTGATAACATAGGCCTGTTTTTTTTTTTTTTTTTTTTTTTTTAACAGTATGCAAAACTGAAATGTTCAACAGCTTGGTTTGAGATTTTGAGCAGTATGTGGACATTTGTTCAGTCGGTTCTGGCGTGTGAAGCATCTCTAACATGATTGTCGTGCACGTCATTAACCCAATTCTTACAACCTGGTCTGCCCGCGAGCGCGCACGTTGCTGCGTTCTAAAGAGTGAAATGTATTGAACCCCCGTCCCCTTCCCTGCCCCAGGTGACTGTGTCCAACAGACTGGTGACCTCACCCTGCTGCATCGTGACGAGCACTTACGGCTGGACGGCCAACATGGAGAGGATCATGAAGGCCCAGGCACTCAGGGACAACTCCACCATGGGCTACATGATGGCCAAGAAGCACCTGGAGATCAACCCCGACCATGCCATCGTGGCCACCCTGCGCATGAAGGCCGACGCCGACAAGAACGACAAGGCCGTGAAGGATCTGGTCATCCTGCTGTTCGAAACCGCCCTGCTGTCTTCAGGCTTCTCCCTGGACGACCCACAGACTCACTCCAACCGCATCTACAGAATGATCAAACTCGGGCTGGGTGAGGAAACGCACAATCGTCTTTTCACGTCGTCTGACCCGATTGACACTTGCGCCAGTACGGAAATAAAATGATTATTTTCTAAATTCAGGCATCGACGACGACGACGTTCCGACTGAGGAGGCCACCTCGACATCGGTACCTGATGAGATTCCTCCTCTGGAAGGCGAAGGCGAAGACGACGCTTCACGCATGGAAGAGGTCGACTAAACGACGCCGCTCGAACCCCTCCATCCACATCCTTTCCAACAGTTTAGCCTCACTTTTCAATTGTTCATCCTTAAGCTGCAAAACAATAGTAATTTATGTTTGTATGGTGGATCAGTGTTGCTCTTGTTCCCTGAGCAATAAACTCTGCAAAACCCCCTTAAAAAAAAATGAAAGCAATTTTTATTTGTTTTTAATTTTTTTTTTTTTTTGCGTGTCATGGTGCAAACACCCTGGTTTTTAAAGTACCCTGTTGCACTGATTTAAGTTGGTAAATGTGTGAACATGGGAATGATGCATTCCATTGTCGGGTCAGGGGAAGCGTTCAGCTCACGTGCGATCCTGCACGCTGCATGGGGAGAGGAATGTTTGGTTCCTTGCCTGAGTTCAGGCTTGTCTGTACTCCAAGTCTTGTTTTGCAAAAAATAAAAACGTAATACTGTAACTCTGCTCTGCTTGTGGTGTTGATTTTTGAAAGACTGTCTTGGATAAAATTGTCACGACGGCCCCCTCCAGAAATAAAACGATAGCCTCCTCGGTGCCTGCAAGGAAAGTAGGTTTTTACAAATTGACGGCAGATGGCGCTGCGGTTTAGCCATAGGAATTCCACGATGGACTATATCGCTGCGTTGTGCATTTACTACCTACACCGTCACAAAGAGCAAGTACGCCCCCTGCCGTTCTAGATCGTAACGTGACCACTGGGGGATGAAGAGAAGTCTTTATTAATCCCACATTGAGGAAATTTGCATTATTGTAGCAACAATACGATAGAAAAAAATGGAGATTATATTGATTAAAAAATAAAATAAATGAGAAAAAAATAAAATATTAATCGGCTAAAATATGTTTAGCCTAATAATAATAATGGCCGGACAAGTTGTCATGTCATGTCGACCATTATTTTATTTATTTTTTTAATATTTTAATGGAAACTAATGAAGAACGGTTAGCAAGCGGTGTTTAAACTTCGAACAACGTCATGTTGAAGTGACGCAAAACGTAACGTGCACAAAGGGGGAAAACAACTTTACGGTTCTGTGAAATTTTACACAAGGTTCAGGTTGCTCACACATTATCTACGGGAAGGAAGGAATGAAGCGAACGGACGGCCTTGTGTCGACTAAACATGTAACATATAATTTACTGTATTTACGTTTGCTCTTTTAAAACATGTAACGTTTGACATGTTTTCCAGTTCGCTTTCGGGACACGCAGTGTCGTACTTCAAGATAAAAAAAATTCCTTCGAGCCGGATTTGAACCAGCGACCTAAGGATATCAGCGCATTGCCTCTACAGTCCTCCGCTCTACCAACTGAGCTATCGAAGGCCTGGTGCTCACTGCCGGAATACTTCAAAACATTGAAATCACCCGTTGTGCGGGTGCCATCTAGTGGTAATATCCAGGCAGTACATTGACCACCCCATTAAAATACACACAGAGCTTATAATTGAGTAAAGTGTATTAGTTGTCATTGTTAGAGCAACTCTGTCCTCATATGTTACAACTCTGAGTTCAGCTTGTTATTGAATAATAAGCCTTTGTATGGGGTCACCTTCGAGTATTATTTATGTGAGGATTAGGTCCGGATGTGCCATCAGTCTCAGCCCTGTCCTTCACTGGCAATGATTACTCAACTGTTGTTTTTTTTCTTTGTCCAGCTCACGGAATACAATTGTGTATTTAAACTGAGAAAACTAATCAGATTTTAGGGCGAGAGGAGCCTCCAAGGTTTGACATCACACATTGCACTCATGCTGCCAAGGAAATTGTACCTATTGTTCACGCACAAAGTAACTTCCATCCAACAGCGCCAAAAGAAAATGTATGCGGGACAACACAACATTCTATCACATAAACACATCATTAGAGTAAGGGACATTTATACGTAGCCTACAGTGCTGCCATGTTCAGAAAATATTGCTGGTCCTGCTCAAGCTCTGTATTTGCATGTTTGACAGCGTTCACAGTCATGGACAGCGCCCAAACGTTCCGTTTGATTGCTCATCTGGGATGAGTGGAACTCCTAAGTTGTTCGTCAAGTTCTCAGTTCAATGAATCAATTGACCAAATGCTCCAGGAGATCCCTACATGGCATTCATGGTGTTATGTTCTCGACTAATTTGACAATTGAACAGACTGTCGTGCCCGCGATGACTTAAACAATGAAACGATGCCGACGTGTTTTGGAGGGAACAACCATGATGGCCTGAGAAGCAATCAGTTTAGATCAACAAGATCTATTCACTGGGAAGAAGTGGTGCTAACTGTAGGCTAACTGTAGGCTGCCTGCACTTCATCAAAATAAATGAGACATTCTATCATGTTGTGAACAAGTGCAAAGAGGTCCGGAGGTTTGTCCGTGTTATTTCGAGAACGTCATTTCCTGCTTCAAGAAATGCGCCAAACCAATGGAGGAAAAAAAAAAATCGGACGTTTTTTTGAAACCTTATTTCAGGAGACATTTAATTATTCCATACTTTTTGTAAACGTAACCGGTGAGATGACCTTTGGGATGCTTGTGGCAAAAACGCCTACAGCTACCAAAATCGGAAATAAGAAAATATTACATGAACACATACATTGTTTCTCAAAACAAACGCATACATTTTCTTATGGCAAACGCTGGTCTTAGATGGAAACGAACGTTTCGACCAATTACAAATATCACCGACTCCCATAGCTTGGTAATGCTAACAATTTAAAGCTTTACAGATGTGAGTTTAGTTTTTTCACATAATCCTATCCGGTGGCGCAGGAGGGCCGTGAAGGTGCAACCGGGGTTCTCCAGCAGTGACGGAAAAAGAGGCGACAAAGTCAAAACTTCCAGAATTTTATTGACGGCGTGTGAGCTCAACAACAGCGGTGCCGGCTGATTTCGAGACGGGCTGCGCTCACATTCCAACGGGCCCGCCGGAGACGAGGAGTGAGGGATGCTGGAAACACTTGAGGCAAGAGCTCAATGGAGGGACATTATTATTTTTTTTTCTTCTTTGCCAATGAACTGGGAAAAAAAGTCAGTTAATGTTTCGCAATGTGAATGTTAACATCGGCTGGACTGTTGTGACTCGCGGGCCAGAGCGGTCCGCACTCCTCCTGCACCGCCCCACCCCAACCAGTGGAACTCTCAGGGCCCCCGCTAGTCCTCCGTCTTGGCCTCCATCTCCTCGGCGTCGTCGTCGCCGTCCACCTCGGCGTTCTCCCTCTCTAGCCGCTCCAGCTGCCGGGCCAGCTCCGTCTCGTCCGTGTCCGTCACCACCTTCGGCTGGTCGGGACAATTGGGCGTTAGTTAGTAACAGATCCGTGCACTCGGTGAAGTCATCTTCTCAACCACTCACATGTACATACAGGCACAAGAAAACCCTGATTCAAATGTCAATATTATGTAGATAACTTGGAAATAATCCAGCTGTTCATCCTTTCTTACTTAAATATTTTAATTCAGCGGTTTCTTTTTAATTGATATAATTTTTCTTTCTCTTTGCACTATATTGTTGCTGTAATTATGTAAATTTCCCAAATGTGGGATTAATATAGCATTCTGTTATATTCTCTTCTATTAATACTAGGAAAACTAAACTAAGGAGAGACAGTCAGATATTTGAGCACATGTGTCACTGCAGGACACTCTATTATCTATGATAATTAATAGTGGTGGGACTTTGTAAAAAAAAAAAAAAAAATCAAATGAATTATGGCCTTTATAATTAATCGTATTTTAATCCAATATGGATATTTGAGTTGGTTGCTTGGTTATATTTGGTGCTCTGTCGTTAGCTTGCTAGCTCCAGTGGTGGTCCAAGCTGCTACGTGTTTTGCATGTAGATGGTACCGGAGGTTTGAACTACGGTGGATGTTTGCACAGAATAGCGCTCTCATTACATTTCCCATCCAGCGAGCTTAGCAAGACGGCGTTATCATTGTCATCCATCACGTTTGTTGTTAGCCCAACTACGACTTCTGCTTGTCACGCGTCCCTCAGTGCGTCGCTATAATCCTTATGTTAACATAAAATGCAATAAAATTGTATTTTCTTTTAACACCTTGATTTTTTTAATGCGTTAATTATTAACTTAGCGCAATAAAGTCCCTGCTCTAATAATGATGCAATCAAGCAAGATTTTCCTTTATTTAAAACTTTAACATATGAAGAAGAAACAGACGTTAAAGATTCACTTCATGGTGCGCCAAGGCTTGCTTATCCCACTCTATCACTTTCTATAGATAATTCACTCTGTGGACATTACCAGTTTGTTTGCACATTTTATTGGAAAAACAAACATCACGCTCTTCAAAAGGTTTCCACACTTTAGAGAGCGCAGAGGGTTGTTTGGAACTTTGGGATTTTCTCATCTTAAATTCCACCTTTAAAATCAAATGGCTCAGGAAATATTTGGAGCGACCAACGTCAAGTCTGGAATTTCATTCCGCAAAACATTTCAAAATAGTAGCTGCCGTAGAATGTTTTGCTAAGTTGCAATTTCGCTGTCACTAAATGAGCAGTGAAACTTCACAAAGTTGTGTCAGCAGCCCTCATCAGCACAAACAGCAAGGCTGAGCCCCCACATTGTCTTTGCTTGGCATGGTCTGCTGATGGACAGACTGTTTGCCGGCTACACTGACAACCTGATCAGTGCGAGTGTGGCAGCTCACCATCGGAACCCGATCAGAACTTGTCCACCAAGAGTCTTAAAATATTAAAGAAAGAAGATGGAAATGGTGCCGTGTGCATAACTTTTCTCCTCGTAGGGAAATCTTTGGAACAAGGACACTATCATGGTACCTTCATGGTAAATTCTAATGGTTGTGTCCTAACCAGACTCGTCCACAGCTGGCGTGACGGCGTTTCCTATCTGCTTCTGCTGCTCTTCATCATCATTTGCGCCAACGAAACATAAACTCATGGAAAAAAAATAAATAAACAAAGGTTTTTTATTACCTCCATCTGGATGTTAAAGACGCCCCTCTTCTCCTCAATCTTCTCCTTGATAGCTGCCATGGCCTGGTTGAGGACAGACAGGCCCTCCGTGCGCTCCAGGGTGGTGGTGGTCATCACGTAGCGCGGCGGAGCGATCAGGTTGATCTGCGGAAACGAGTGGCGGCGTCAGCGCGTCGCCGGCGTGGGGGCAGAAGAGTCTGCGGGTGGTGGTGGTGGGGGGCGTTTGGTACCTTGATGGGCATGGCTTCCGTGGAGCAGTTGAGTCCGGCCCTCAGAGCGTCCTTCACCGCGTCGATGCCCTCGTAGCCGTAGCACGCCACCTCGATATCTGCGGGCGGAATGAGGCGGAGGAGGTGGTGGTGGTGGGTGGAGGTCCAACGATGCTGCACGGAGGCTTGCTAGGGGGCCGTCCAGGAGGGGGCAACCTTACCTGCTCGGATTTTGACGGCCTGTGGGGTGAGTCGCCTGTTGATGTTGTCGATCAGCTCTCTCCTCTCGTCCTCCGTCAGGTCCAGACCGTCCAGGATGGCAGGGTCTCTGCGGGGCAGGATGGTCAACTTTGATGGCACCGTGCTGTGTGTTCAGCTGGGTTTCATCCCAGGGGTTATGAATCTGTTGCGTGTGTTTTGTGTAATGGTTTCACGTCTTCATTTTGTTTTGCCGTGGTTTTTTGCTCCTCCCAGACTTCCTAGCACGTCTGCTTTGTATAATTCCTGTTTTGTTCTGTTTTCTTCCTATTTTTCATTGTGTAAACCTCGACTACGCGCTAAATAAATAAAAGAAATAAAGAAACAAAGACTGAGGCGTTGGCCTGCGACGGTTTCCAGCTCCGACGAGCCAGCAGGGGGCCCACTTACGACACGGCCTGTTTGAAGACGTCGTAGGCTCCGTATCCTGGCCGGTTGTATTTCTTGTCGAACACCCAGGCGGTGCGCTGGTACAAGCTCTCCAGCTGCTCGTCCTTAGTGTACTCCAGGACCTCGGCCACGTGTCGCAGGATGCTGTACACCTGCGCAGCACGTCGGTAAGAAGCAAACGTTGAGGAACGTCCTTGAAACTGAGCTCTAAAATTACAATCGTCTTTTCTCCAACAGGAAAACAGCTGCTGAAGTAAACACAGACGCATTTCAGCAGAGGTGAACTCACAGTTTTGGATTTGGTGAATTTATCCTCGCACTTGATGGCCTCCTCTGGGGAAACTCTTCTTTTTGATAAATCGATGTATCCTGAAGTCGAAGGGTGCAAAAGCAATGGAGAAAATCAACAGAGTGCATTTTGGGTCGTGGAACAAGACGGTTATCACACACTGTTCATATTCCATAGTATATGTGTCTGTTTCTACAAGCCTGAGTCTTCACAATAGTCATCACAACTCAAACTAGGATCTTCCTTCCACTCCAAGCCAGGATAATTAGGAGGGAGAAATGCTAACTTAGATGTTTACAGGCTAATTTTAAGCCATTACCATTAGCATTAGCAGACTCCCTCTGACTCTGACAGGCCTCCGGCGTGAATGACTGGCTAAACCTCTGTTACACGAAATCCCTCCCCCCGACCATTTTGCAGGGGAACCAAATCGTAAAAAGAAAAACTAAGAATTTGAAAGAAAGAATTTGTTGCGAGCACAACAATGATTTTTCTGTGTCAGGAAAGGCACAGGTTCAGTGCGCTCACCCTTCTCCTTGTCCACTCGGATGACGACCACGCACTCGTTGCGACCGATGCGGATGAGTTTGTTGATGGAGCGGATTCGCCGACGCGACAGCTCGCTGAGGAGGATCATGCCCTCGATGTTGTTGTACTCCAGCAGGCTGACGTAGGCGCCCATCTCGGCGATGGACCTGACGTTCACCATGACGACGTCATCCACCTCTGGGAACCGGTGCTGGTAGAAGCGACAGTTGAGTCCCGGCATTGCTGGGAGAGGCAGGAAGGAAGAGACGCGTCAGAAAGGGACGTCACAAATCCCCGACACACACACAATTTCAGGTCCAGTGTTTTTGGTTCAAGCGACTCATACTTCTAGAAAAATAGCAATGAAATGTTCGGTGAGTTTAGGCCCAGGATTGGTGTTGCTGACTGACTGGAAGCAAGCAAGTGAAGGGTTTTCACTCCTGTGACCTTCCCTTTGACTCCAGCTCCATTTGATTGAACTGATTTTGGAACTGGTAGTTTTGGGATGAAAAGAAAAATATGAAACAGCTGTTTGGACAAAACATTATGCCCTTTAACAAATCCCCAGTACTCATATAGTGTAAACCAGCTGCGCATAACAGGCTTAAGCAGGATGAGTAACGCTAGAAGTGCAGGCCATTTAAAGAAGAACTCCAAGCATCTTCTAAACCGGACTTATCTTTTGAAACCTTTTTCCCACCTAATTTTCTGCCGGACAAATGAATAAACAAATACATACACCCCCCCCAAAAAAAAACCCACAACATAATAATAATAATAATGACAACAATTATAGTAATAACTATTATTGTGAAAAACATCACGACATTTAGAAATTTACAGGCAGTTTGAATCGGTTTACAGACGTGCTAAAACGATTACGGTTTTAGCAGGCCATTGTTTATAAAACAACGATTACATTGAAACTGTCAGTGCCGCACATCTACATTGGTCCAGCCTTACTTTTTCCCATTTAAAGTCTGCTACAGGATTTAACCATGGGCGATGAAAAAGTGCTAATTCTGTTGTGTCGCTTAAAGTCCATTATTTTCACCTCTGTATAGAAAACATATCGCAATATAGAGCGACGTTATTTGGCCAAACGACCGAATTAAACGTCCAGGACGCCGATTTATTCAACATTATTGTTTAAATTAGCTGATGCAACGATAAAGATAAAGGGATGGGGGGAACTGCTGTGTCGGCCACCGTTGAAAACTCAAAAGAACGAAAGTCGGGGTGACTCTACATCCAGACTCTGCTAAAAATGCAAACTCCTGCAAAAATAATCTGGTCAACACGCGGGATATAAACAGTCGAAGTCGTATTTTAAAGAAGGAGAACCACCCCAACTATCTGTTAGCTTTGTGGCTAATAACCCGGTTTCCAACTCACATGCGGCGCATGCAGTGTCGAGGCTAGTAGCTAGCAGCCCCGAGTGCTCCCCAACACCTATCAAACATATCCTTTATCGATTAAAACTCACCTGTATCATATGGTTACAGAATATCAGACGTGAGAGTTCTATGATGGGTGGTTATAAATATCCGATTGTGTTTCCGTTGAAGACTTTTTGAATGATTACTCAGGCCCGCTAGCTCACATTCATGGGTGTGCTAATTTCGCGACCCGGAAAAGATCGTCAGACCCCGTCGACGCGAGCATGCGCACAGAGAAATCGCCCGATCACATGACCTAAGGCCAGCTGATCGCCGCTGACGGAGAGGAGGACAAGATCACGATCTGTGTTCATAATCCATAGCGTCAAAATAACGGTCTCTTTTGTAAAAAATATTTAAATACCGAAAACTTCCAGAAGCGGAAGCGAGACAAAACCCCGCAGCAGTCTACCGAAGGACGAGAAGATGTCTGGAAAAGAAAGGATCGACATATTCCCGTCCAGGATGTAAGCAGCTTGTTCGCTAGCTAGTTGCTAACGCATTCTAGCGTTTCAACCAAATATTACAAATGATCTTTATTGACATGTGACTGCAGCGTGCACGCTGTTGAGTTCGATTTGTACACGTCTGGGTAATATTAGATGGTATCTAAAAATGTGGACGCGTGTGAAAAGAGGAAGAGTCCTTCGTTATCATGTGATGCTTTCGATGTGATCACAGAGTGAGCTGTCAGACTGAGATCGTGTCTGTAACGTCAATACTTTCCAGATAACAAATTTAGGATTTGAAATTGGGATTTTCTGTGAATGTGTTGGGTGTTCTAGCCCAGCAGTGTGTTACTGCTGTCCGCCAAAACCGTTGTGCACGAAGGAACGTGTTAACCAAGGTGGCCCGATGTGTGTAAACTTAAGATAAGAGTATTGACTCGGCAATAATACATAAAATGTAAAACAATCAAGGAACTGACCAGGCAGGAAGATCAGGAAAAGAATCAAGGAGCGCGGAAATCCTGTTTTTAGAGACAAGTAACAACCTTGGATATAGAGAAGTAGTCCAAAGTCTCTTCTATAAATGTGATGACCCGTTTAAAGAAAGGCATAAAGAAGATAGCAATACCATTAAAATGAATTGTTTGGCTGCACAAGGTGGATACCTGCTTCTGTGCAGTGTCTGTTTCCTCTGTCAGTGCAAAAAGCCAATACATCGACTGTTCCCTGTTGTTTCGTGTGTTCATGACAACCCTATAAGGTGTGAATAACTCAACTAAGATGTGCGTGTGACGGCTTGCAGGGCTCAGACCATCATGAAGGCTCGTCTGAAGGGGGCTCAGACCGGCCGCAACCTGCTCAAGAAGAAAGCCGACGCCCTCTCCATGCGCTTCCGTCAAATTCTCCGTAAAATCATCGAAGTGCGTCCAATCATTCTGTTTCATGTAACATTTCTATGATACCAAACTGTGCAAGTCGTCATTCAACAGTCTTACTAATGTGGTCGTTTGGCCCCCTAGACTAAGACTAAGATGGGAGAGGTGATGAGAGAGGCTGCGTTCTCTTTGGCAGAAGCCAAATTTGCTGCTGGGGACTTCAGGTAAGAACCAGAAAAATATGTTTTAAAAAAAAAAAAAAATATATATATTTGGTGTAGATATGCATGACTAGTTTTCATTTTTACCTCCCAACGCAGCACAACTGTCATCCAGAATGTCAATAAAGCTCAAGTGAAAGTCCGTGCGAAGAAAGATAATGTGGCAGGTCAGTGAATTTTTTTAATTTTTTGTTTAACTATAATATGTCAGTTTGTCAGTGATCACGAGGCATTCTTATTTACGTGCATTTCTATTTAAAGGTGTCACCCTCCCGGTTTTTGAGCACTACCAAGAGGGCGGAGACAGTAAGTCGACGACCCAGAAACGTTTGGGGTTTTTGCAACAATGGCGCTGAGTTCTCACCTCCACTTGTTCCCAGGCTACGAACTGACCGGACTGGCCAGAGGAGGAGAGCAGCTGTCCAGGTTGAAGAGGAACTACGCAAGAGCTGTGGAGCTGCTGGTGGAGTTGGCCTCCCTACAGGTAGGGGGCGCTGTCTTAGAAGTACCATAGTGTTATTTGCTCAGTTTCACCACCAGTAATTAAGTATAATTAAAAACAATTATTTATTTGGACCCAAACAAGTTTAGCTTCAACCTGAATATATGGAACAAGCAAAGCTTAATACTATGCAATAAAAAACTTAAATATTGCACTCATGCAAAACCGAATTTCAAATTAAAAAACTCATCAAAAAAAAAAAAAAGTGAATAAAAATTGTATGCCTCTTTTTTTATTTGCAGCCTTCTGATTTAAATTTCAACAGTAATCACAGTAATCTTTTTCCACGCGCTAATAATACACATAAAAGTTAAATAACAATAAACCAATGAAGTCTTGATTGACGTGCCAAAATACCAGCAGAGCATTCTGGGATTTGTAGTATTAGTGTTAGCTGAACATCTGCTGTATAATGGCAACGTGCCAGCTCTAGCAGTGATTTTGTATTGGCCTTGCAGGTCAAATATAATTACACTGTGTGCCAAATTTGTCCCGCGGGCCAGAGTTTGACACCTATGGCTCACACCATATTCACCGTCTGACACGTCACGCCCACTTTCTGTTCTGCAGACTTCTTTTGTCACTCTGGATGAAGCCATTAAAATCACTAATCGCCGTGTGAATGCCATCGAGCACGGTAAGGTCACGTCGTTTTGACAATCCGCCAATTTAGAAGAACAAAAAACCCAACAACTTTTACTGAAGTTATCTGTGTTGCCCATTTCAGTGATCATTCCCCGTATTGATCGCACGCTCACCTACATCGTGACGGAGCTTGACGAGAGGGAACGAGAGGAGTTCTACAGGTAAGAGCGTTGTACTTTGATCCCAAGTGAAAACTTTGCAGGCAACAAAAGGTTTCCCCTCTTACAGCTGCTGCCACCTTTTTTTTTTTTTTTTTAAATCTATGTTTCTTTAACCTTGAACAATGCCAGGCTGAAGAAGATCCAGGAGAAGAAGAAGCAGCTGAGGGAAAGGACGGAGCTGGAGATCGCCGAGCGCCTGGCCAAGCTGGGCCCCATCGCGGAGCCCGCCAACATGCTGACGGAGGAGACGGATGAAGACCTCCTGTTTGAGTGAAGCGCTTCCGGACCTCCTCATCCATCGTCCTATTTATTCCGTGCCTCTCTGGCTATTTGTCTGTGTCTTCTCAAACCAGAGAAGGAAGTTTTTTTTTTGTTTTTTTTCTTTCTGTGAACCCGTCTGTGATGATTTGTTTCTGTTGTTTCAGTGCTGAAAAAAAGTACATTGTTGTAAAAGAGTTGTCACGCAACCAAAGTGGTGCCGCCTCTGGGCTGTTCACACCAGACGAGTGGCTTCGTTACGATTGAATCATCTCTAAAGATAGAATTACGCACAGTCTGCGAGTGAGATAAAAACAAGTGGTCCTCGGGACTCCATCAACTTGTACATACACTTCATTTTCCACACAACATTTGCATGCTGTAAAGCTCAGTGTGAAGCTCGGTTGATGTCAAATTTTTGTGTGTGTGTGTGTGTGTGTGTGTGCGTGTGTGTGTGTGTGTGTATGAGAGTGTTGTAACGGTCCATCTCGCTGGCATCAGCCGCTACCTCGAGTGAAGCTGCGAGAGGCTACTGTACCAGAAACCCTGCTGTAAAACTTGGTGTGCAAATCAACTGAGGTCCGATTCATCCAAATAAAAATGATTATAGCTATTAACAATTGCATGGAGTTGTTGTTTTTTTCTCTCTCGATTTTTGCTTTTGGTTTTCTTCTCCCAAAAAGCAGCGCAAATGTAACGACCCACACATTTTGTGACACGAGTTAGTGTGGAATGCCATTCATCTCGCACCTGAATGCTGCGTATATCACAGTAATTTGAAGAGTTTAAGTGCCTGCATGTCACAGCAAGGATTGGCCTCAACACAATCAAAGGTGATTGCTTTATGTCTCGACAGGAAAAGCAGTAGGAGCAGCTGCCTTTTGTAGATTTTTGTCAACGTGAACATTTCTCATTAACTACATACATTACGGTAGATGTAAGCGTACATGAAATGTGTGGCTAAACCTAAATGGACTAGCTAATATAACTTGTCTGTGTAAAAATCAGCTATTTTGAATATTTTATAAATTATTTATTTCTATTTTATTAAATGAATTAATTATTTTGAAAGATTAAGAGAAAAAAAAATTAAAACTGTGAGTCAGCATGAGCACTGAACACAACACCAAAGATTCCATTGTGATTTTTCTGCCGATGCCATCCAGTCATAGTCACAATATCATTTGTTGTTCTTCTTTAAGCCCAGAGACGACCTCCATTACATTCAGCCTCAAGGTGAATTCAACACATTCAGGAAGTCTGCAAAATAAGTCTCATTTTTATTCGCCATCTTCCAGAATTGAAAAGTGTTTTGCATCGTAGCAACAGTGCACGTGTTGGGAGTGACGCTACAAGTGACAGGCGGCTCTGTTCTCACAATGCTGAGAGCAACCCGCCGCTCTCCTAAAACATAGCGTGCTGACACAGCTGGCTAGAGGTGGTACATGAGACGACATCAAGTAATACTGACAACCACGTGGAGGGGCTACTGGACAACTACTGGCTGGAAGACGATGCACGGCGGCCAATCAGGAGCTTTCATTGTTTCTCCCATGTTCAGTACCCGTCTCTCCGCAAGTCTCTCTTCTGTTTTCGCATCAACAGTGACACATACACATGTAACAATAAAATATCATTGGTCTAAAAAACGTATTTACACTTATAAATAACTACAAGGAAAAGGATATAAATATGTCTATTTTTTGGTGAGGGGGATAAATTGCTTTACATTTCATTTAAAGTTCAGAAAACAAAACAAAACAAAAAAACTCACAAAAACACATTTCTTTTTATACACAAGCGACGACGAAAAGACAGGTAAGAAAAGAAGAGATCCAGTCCATCCCTATAGACGAGGACAAAGTGCAAGTGGGAGTGCAGCTCCAAGGAGCCCTGCCCCCACCACCCTCTGGTGTTTACCTCCGCTCTGAGCTGAGCTGCCGTGAGACCCTGCGACCTCTAGCACAGCCAGGAGGTGGGCACCCACTGAGGCTCCGTGTCCAGCTTGTCGATCAGCCGGCGCAGCTCGTAGAAAGCCTGGTCGGGATCCACGTTGACGATGGTGGCGTCGAAGAAGTGGCCGTAGCTGTGCTCCATCTCGCGGGCCTTTTCCGCCACTTTCTTCAGCTCCTCGGGCTGTTGAAGAAAAAAAAAAAAAAAAAAAGAAGATTCAAAACTCAGAGATTTTACTCGTCGCACGTTGTGTTAACACGGCAGTGAAATGTTGTTGTGGCAGAAGCCGACGTGATTGTGCATTACGAGGAAGAAAGAAAGCGTAAAAAAAGAGAATTTCAAAAGTGGCAAGTGGCAGTTAAACACAAGCTTTACACAAATAGAAAAATACAAGTTAAAAAGATTAAAAAGTGGCAATTATGCATAATAATAATAATATATAATATAATATAACATAACATAATTATATTATTAGTTGCAAACAATGGAATTCAAAAATATGACACTATACCATAATACTACTACCACTTCTACTACTACTAGTACTACTACTAATAATACAATATTATAAATAAAAATAGTAATGTAATATCAGTAAAATAATAGCAGTAGTATTAATAATAACAGTGCAACAGTGAAGTATAATATAGTGAAGATATATAATAATAATAATAATAATCAATATAATTAGTTACATTTTGAAATACAATATAATATAATATGATACAATAACTATTCATATATTTGACATAATTACGGGTGTTATGGTGCAATATAGTGCAAGAAAAAAACAGCCCCCAAATAGCAGAAAAACTTTGTCAAATTTAAATAACTGCACGGATAAAGTAGATGGCGCGACGGTGTGGCAATTGGGTTATTAAACACACTGCTGTACCTTTGGTGTTTTCCCCTCTGTGGCCAGCAGGGTGCGTAGTCGCTCCTGAGAAGGAGGGGCAATGAAGACGACATATGGCTTGAGGTTGGAGGACCTTAATACCTGCAGCGACTTCGAGAAAAACAGAGCACGGGAGATTAAAGAGATGCACCAAAGCGGAAAGGTAGTGAAGATCAGGGTGGATCGCTGAGCCGCGTGCGTTTCTCTACCCGCGTGTGCAGACACAGCAAACAGATGCGTCCGGAGTTGACGACGTGCCGAACGGAGTCCGTGCTGGTGCCGTACAAGTTCTTCTCAAATTCCCCGAACTCCATGAACTTCCCGGCCGCCATGTCCGACTCGAAGGCGCTGCGACTCACGAAGTGGTACTCGCGCCCGTTCCGCTCGTGTATCCTCAGGTTTCTGGTTGTGTCTGACACAGCAAAAGATAAACAAATAAATAAATGTAAATATAAATTATATTTGTATGTATGTATATATACACATATATATATATATATATAGATAGATATAGATATATTTATATCTATATCTATATATATGTATACATACACACACAGACACACAGATATATATTTATATGACAATTTAATTCAATTTTACTTTAAATCTTTTGGCTCTAGATGATGCACAGCATGCTTGAGTCTTATTTAGATGCTGCTGAGGGATGGTGGAGGTCAGTGATACACAATTTGCAGTCTTGACCGAATGCTCGACATTTTGGCTATTTGGCCTGTTGCCATCGTCCCAAGAGTCATATTAGTGGGTGCATTCCCTTGAATTGTCAGTGGCTGTTGTTATGGGATTGGGAGAGGGGAGGTGGTTAGACTTGAGCTGTTCAACAGTTCAGGTGTCCATTCCTCGAAACCCATCAAATACACAACCCGACAACGACAAAGATGTGACCTGCACATTCACCACGCTACTGCATGACAAAAAATGAGGTTATATTACGACACATGAGGCAAAAGTCAATACGACTAAACCACTGGGCAGCGTGACACAGTGCCACATTCGACAGTGCCGTTGATACTCACTTGGTTTTGGCTCAAACGAATAAGGTTCCGCATTGGCCTTGAAAACTACTCTGTCTAGTGTTCTAATTGTGTATTTGATGAGTTTTGTGGAAGGGAAGGAGACCTCCAGTTAGTTTTGTGTGTATTCGTGGCTAGCTTGGCACGAGTGCAAACCCCGTGCTGTGACCCAGTGTGCCACTCACGCGGAACCGCCATGGCGAACTTGTCCGGCTCGATGGACAGGAGCCTCCGGCGCAGCTCGTCGTGGCCGCTGTTTGTCGGGCCAACCAGAGCGATGGGGCGCCTCCTACTGGCAGGCTGGTGGTACAGGGACATCTCTTCGTAGGTCAGGACGTCATCGTAGTCTGTGGGAGAGGGTCGGTGTGAGCAGTTTAACAATGTGTCTGGACCAAAGCAGACTGATGTTGAGAGCACTTGGCTACAACCAGCGCCGTGGAGTAACGAGTTACATGTAGCATTGTTAATTACAAAAAGATGTAATCAGTTACATTACTGGAAAAATGTGTCATTAAATTACAGTTACTTGTGGAATCATTCACAATTACAATTTTAATTACATCTGACCAATTATTACAGAAGAGGCTTTGTGATGAATCATTTTATTTATTTTTTATTTTTGTTGCTTTGCGTGGTTTCTTTTCTGTTTCCCTCTGCAGACATAGAGTTTGATACTATTCTGATGCTGCTTCGGATTGGTTCTCCAGTCAAGTTTGGAATTGCAGCAAAAATTGGCAAAAAAGATAGCGCACACAAATTGAATGTTAAATGTTTTGAGTTCTGCCGGAAGCTGAACACTGTCAGGTCTAAAACAGTCAAAATTTAGAAAACTTATCAAAATGTAATTACATTTCTATCATGTACATTTCTATCATAAAGCAATTTCAATTGTTAGACTACTATTGCATTTTCAATCGGGCAGCATGTAATTGTAATTATTGTAATCCATTACATTTGCAAAGTAATCTCCCCAAGGCTGGCTACAACAATCTCTCATGAGTTGGAGTTTTTCTCTCCTTGAAACTCAGGAATGGTTATGTGGGTCAGTGAACGTCACCAGAGCCTTGGGGTCAGTGGTAAATGAGTGAAATTAAAGGGGAATAGTGAACTAACGAAAAAATATATTCCAACTAGCACAAAAGCACAAGATCCTTGCCGCTCTGTGGGTAAATCCAGTATTTCTTTCATCCAGGTATAAATTTGACCCTGTGATCTGATAAAATGTTTGTTCTGTGTGAATCGGGAACACCTTGGAAAAGCCTTTTAAGGCACCTGCTGAGCACCTGTTGGCGTCTCCCCTGATCCCGTCTGCGAAGGCAGGACTAATCTGACCGCTGACACTTTGAGTCTGGACAAGCTGCTGCGAACGAACTGACAGGACGTGTCAACCCCGGCTAACGAGGGGACAACCCGGAGGCCACAGAGGCCGGAGGGGGGGGTGAAGTCTTTGCCCGGAGGTAAAGACGAGCAGTTTTGTGGGTTAAGGAGGAGGCAGCGGAAGCGACCGATCCACCTCGTGACTTCTCACAGCGTTTAGACTCTCGCAGTGGCAGGGAGAAAGGGGGAAAAATTCTTACCGCTGCTTTTGCTCAAGGTGGCCACGCTCTTCTTTCTTAGTTTCTTGCTCTTCTTTGCGTACCAATGTTTTCCTGAAGGAAGAAGAAATAACCACATTTTTTGTTGCAGTTTCACCCATTACTTCCTCAATTCGTTCGTCGCGGTTACCTTGTTGCTCGCGACTCCTGTCCGTTATTGTTTTCTTCAAGGTTTCTCTCTGCTGCTGGAAGCTTCTCCCTGTCGTGGAGCACAAACACAAATAGGAAATACAGCTATTTCATGACTTACTTACTATAAATTATCATTTTTTCAAGTTCGGCGGTGTGGCCGGATTAAAAAGTTTAACGGTCCGCATATGGCCCCCGGGCCGTAGTTTGCCCACGCCTGGGCTAGTTCCACCTTTCGAATCCTAACGTGATGCCAATTAACGTCAGTATGGTCAATATGCCTCAACTGATACACCCTGATTATAGCTGAAGAGCAGGCGAATAAGTGGCTCCTTTCCATTTCCAGCGCTTAACCTAATTTTCTGCCCGCAGCGACAGGGCGGGGTCAAAGAGTAATCGCAAATCATTCTTAGGGTGTTTGTTTTAATCTACTTGACGTGCCATGTGGGAGGGTGGGGGGTGGAGGTGCGCTTCCTGCCAAGGATCACGGTGCCAGGAAAGTTATTAGCCACAGACACAAATTTCCAGTGATTTTCCTCGACATGATTTCCTCACTCTACCACGGACTGATCAGCTTGCCAATATCTAGGCAGCGATGCGCACAGTGGACTTTTATTCACCGATGCAGCCGTTACGCTGGTCAGGCGTTAACCTCACTTTATTGCATCGTGATTTTTGATTCTGGGCAGTTGAAAAACATGACTGTGTTGTCGCCTTTTAAGATGTTAAAATGCATCTTTTGTGATCAGCTTCATTCCTAAGATCCATTTTGAAAATGAATTGTCAATTTGTTTTGTTTTTCATAATTCCATAATTTTTTCCCTGGAATTGAGAGATTCCAAAAATCTTTTCCCTCTGCTTGATCTAAAAAACAAACAATTTTCTGGATTTCTTCTAGTGTTTCTTCAAGCCAGAAATTTGCCATTTTAAATGATTTGAGTTCCGTTGCATGTCTGTGATCTGCTTTTTTCCCTACAAAATAAAACCACTGAACAAACATCCTCCACGACTGGTGATTCCACAATTCCATTATCATTTTGCCCGGGGTTGTAGTCCAACTTTGGTGTCGTCCCCCCACCTGGAACCAGTCCCGCCAGGGGCTGGTTGTCCTCGTCTCCGTCCCGGTAGGCCTGCCACCAGTTAGGGTCGTCCTGGCTGATGACGTGCAGGATGTCTCCCTTCTGGAACGACAGTCCCAGCTCCCGGCACGGCAGGAAGGGGTCATCCGACGGGTCGTAGTCGAAGTAAGCCCGGACGTGGATCTGAGGACAGGGTTTCAACGTCTCAGGGTTTGGCGTCGCGTGGAACGCATGCAGACAGGAACTCTCACGCGCAGCGCCGGCGGCCCATCGCTAGAGACTTACCACCGTCTGTCTGTGCGGAGCAGCTTTAATCTGAGAGCTCGGGATGAGCAGGAATGTCAGCGTGCCGTGCATTTGTTGCTGTTGGACAAGGCGGGAAGACAAAGAAGATTACATCACCGTTGACGTTTTATTGCAACATCTTTCAATGTCACTAAACGGACGTAAATGGTTTGATTCACATCTCCAGATAAAACTTGAGGAGTTGTTTTTGCTTTTATGCTATTAGATCATCAGTAGCGACAACCTCAGCACAACATACAGGAACTACAGGTTAAGTGCAGTTACAGTGCAGTTAAAGAGCAGTGCAGGTAAAGAACTTGTTGAGATTAAACATCCCTTTTTTCAAGAGTGACCTGGCACATACAATTATATATTGGGGGCGACTGCGGCTCAGGAGGTAGAGCGGGTTGTCCAATGACCGAAAGGTTGGCGGTTCAAATCCCAAGCTCCATCCTAGTCCGTCGTTGTGTCCTTGGGCAAGACACTTAACCCTAATTTGCTACCAATGGGGCTCGGCAGCGGCAGCTGGCTGCTGCTTGGTGTATATGGGAGTATATGTATGAGTGTGAATGGGTGAATGAGAGGCCTTTGTAAAGGGCTTTGGGGTACTGTGAAGGTGCTGGAAAAGCGCTATATAAGTGCAGTCCATTTACCATTTACCATACGACAATACAAAAAAACATAGACCATCGTACAAATGGAACACAGTACAAATAATGACACGAAGGGTAGAGACTGGAGTTGTCAAGAATTTAAAAGCAACTGCAAGTTAAGAGAGACACATTTTCTCAATCTTTTAAAAAGGATTTGAATTCACTTCGGGTCATTGACCTTCACAATTTCAGGTCATTTTGAAGGTCATTCCAGGTCGAAAGAGCAGCATATTTAAAAGCCTTTTTGCCCAGTTTTATTCTCACTTTTGAAAGTAACATTTGCACGTAACAACTTGGTCGTAAATGTGGACAAGTTCTCCAGGTTTGGGTGCACAAGCCACTGCAGCTCATCGGCAAGCTCAGGAGGGGAGGGAGAGTGAAAGACGCTGCAATCTGAAATGTAACCACTTGATGTCACTGTTTCTTGAATCTCCAAATATTACACCATTAACTTTTAAAAGTCGGTGTCTCATCAAGAATAATCCCCAAGTATTGACATGATGACACGCTTTCCATTTCAACGCCTCCAGTTGTTATTTTTGGGAATATTTCTGGAACGGATAGTAAGCAAATAAAATGACCTTTGATTTTTCTGCATTCAAGACCAGCTTACGCTTAACCAATTTGGGACACAACCACATCAACGGCCGACTGCAGATATTTCAGGCCCAGTGCTCCTCACCAGTAAATCGTGGACCTCGTTGACGTGCTTCCCGCGAATGGGAACGCTGTTGATCTCCAGGATCTCGTCTCCCTCGTTCAGGAGGCCGCTGCTCTCGGCCGCACCGCCCTTCACCACGCGGCTCACCACCACGCTGTCCATGTCGTTACGCACCGTCGCGCCCTGTTGGCCGAGGCAGGGGTGACATCAGGAAACAAAAACAACGTGCATGTAGGCAGGTACAGAAAGGGACGCGAGAGAGTGAAAAGACAAAATCCAAACAATGACAATCCTGCGGATGGTTGGTGACAAAGAAATACTACAGTGTGCTTGCATTAATGTGCAAAAAGTAAATAAATCTTGTTTGCTTGTGGCGAGAAAAGGCAGAGGGAGTCGCAAAAAAACAACAAACAAGAACCAAAAAAATAAGCTTGGTGTCCCACCAGTGGAGTGTCACGGGTCTTCTCCAGTCGCACCAGTTTGACCGTCTCTCCCAGGTACTGGGTGACGCTCTCCTCCGCCATCTCCTGCACCGCCACGCTGTCGTGGGCCTGCATCAGCGCCTGCCGTGTGGACACCAACAAAGGCATACGGCATACATACAGACAGTTAGGGCCAGAGGTGGATAAAGCCTTCACATTCTGGACTTAAGTAAAAGTACAGATACTTGCGTCAAAAATATACTCTGATGAAAGTAAAAGTACTGATTCAAATCCTTGACTCAGGTATAGTAAGTAAGTACAGGTTCTCATGTACTTGAGTAAAAAGTATAGTACTGAAACAATGCATTTGTTCAGTCCTGACAGAATAATCAGGACTGAACTGACCACTTTCCCAACTGCAACACAACCAACTGTAATCAATGTAAACCGATGAACCATTCTTGCATGTTAATGTTTTTAATGTTATTTTCTACAGTTTAATTTTTGTCTGTACTGAAAATGAACTCATCAGTGACCCCGAAGCCGAGATAATCTAAAATATGATGCACTTATTTATTGAACTACACAACAGCATAGTTCAAAGAGCTCCACTTCAAGCAACAACAATTAGCGTCAACTATTCACAGAACAAACTTGTTATTTTCCAGTGTAGGAAGTACAGTAGGAAATACAGATATTTGTGTTCAAATGTAGAGAGTAAAAGTAAAAGTAAAAAAAAAAAGAAATACTCATGTTAAGTACAGATATGTGAAAAATGTACAGTAACTAAGTATTTGTATTTTGTTCCTTCCCACCATTCACAAATGTTTTACCTTTTCAAAGAGGCTTCTTGGCAGTGAAATGGAGCCATTAATCTCAATGCATTCTTCTCAAGATGACGCGTAACCATTAACGTTTCCGTGCTACTTTGAGACCCGCACCTGCTGATCATTTTAAAACACGGCCGGTCGGTCGGCGAGACCTCGCTGGAACAGGGGAACCGCTCCCTCGTCTCATTTCATCCGACAGCTGCTCCGTGGCCCGCAATTAATACCTGTCGGTCCAAATTACTCTCTCCATCCTGCAGTTGAGGGGGACGGTGGACGTGCACGGGGGGGAAGGCGGCCGGAGCTCCGGCGGACGCCCAATCCGTCTTAATCTCCCTGAGCGATTGGGAGTCTGGACCCGCTGCCATCAATCACTGAGAACCTTTTACCTCTGGAGAGGCTGGGAGGGGGAACAGCGAGGGGTCCCCCTCCTCGTCTCGCCTGTCTTCTGTCAGTGCATAAACACACTTTCTGAGCGCACCCACGTTACACTTTACTGTACCCTCTAGTCCTGACTGCCCTCCCCAGACAGGAAGTGGAAACCAGTCAAACGTGACCACAGGTGATCTACCTGGGGTGTCAATGTCAAAATGCTTAATGTGTGGTGGCTCAAAAAAAAGGTTGAAAATAGATCTAATGGACGGTGACATCATGACAACTTGCTTTCATTTTTCTTTTTTTTCAAAACACGCTCCAACCCTCTGAAGATACCAGAGAGCCTCTCGGTGTGAGACACTTTTCAAAGGAAAGCGACTCGCATCCTTTTTAAAGAGCGACGACGGAACCAAACGTCCCGCCGAATCGGTGCAGGGCGTTTAACAAAGTGAACGACTTATCCAGACCTGACGTGCCTGAACTTTGCAGCATGGACTTCAACCCTGTTTTTCTTTTCTTTTGCTACGTTAGTTATTCATTCTTGAATGGCTTTATTTGTTATTTTTGCATCTATTTTTTGTTTTTTTTTCTGACATTTTCAAAATAAATATGACTAAAACTAAAACTGAAACTGTTTGTCAGATGACGTCAGCCTTGGCCGAGTATTGATTGATCAGCAACAGCTAAGCACCAGTGGTTGTTTACGCCCTGTAAAGACAAAGATTATCAAGTGATCCTTCTTTCAAATGACCCTCCTAACTCTCCTGGAGACAAAGTGCGAGCGCACTTCTGGAGGGAAAACAGTGAAACTCAAAATCAAAAGTCCGGCCCGTCTTTGATCCAAACAACAGGGCAATTACACAGCAGGAGTGTCTTCAACGTGCGTGACTTTTTTAATAATTACTTTGGCCTTTTCCAATTAACCAATTTGAAAGAATTTGCCGGGCACTCCGCCGCACCAATCACACACTTTCAATTACCAAGGAGAGCTGACCCACATTACCCAGCCTGATTTGCATAATGGCCTTCCTTGAGAGCCACAGGATTAATGTTTTGGAGGGCGGCGCGGGCTCGCTCGACCTTGAAAGCAACTCACGGACACAGCGACGACACAAACGGGTGAAAATGAGAGCGCAGCAGCAAACTTTTGTTTGTTGTCGCAAAACTGGAGAATCTGACCTGCGCTGATTTGTCGAAAGAAAACATTCTGTCACCTTTTTTTTTTTTTTTTTTAAAGATGACCTGAGGTCAAGTGAGGATATCCTTCATCCCTCCTAAAGCTAGGAAGCGTGAGCCATTTTTCCCTCTCATAATCTATGGACTACTATGTACTTATCCCTGAACTTCTGACCTACAAGAGAAAAGTGCGAGAAGCATAATTAACCTGGCGGAATGAGCACCCAACAACACTAATTGTGTTTTCAGTGCTCCAATTATCTGCATATTATCTTAATGAGTGTCGAGTGCCGAGGTCCTTCTGAATGGATTGTAGGTCGAGTGGAGATATGATGAGTCAAGCACGTGAAGCAAGTTGACATCTGACCTGCAGATGGGGATTTGTGAGCAGCGTCCTCAGCTCCATTCCCTCCTTCTGCTGGCTGGACTGGAGGATCTTCTGGACCTGAGGAGAAACAAAAGAAAGAACACACAGACGGACGTGTGGCTGTGAAACATAATCAGAAAACTATCATTCAAAGATTTGTGAAAAACTTCTTTGATTTGATTGTTCAGAAAGCTCCAGAAACCGAATGAATCATTGCTAAAGGAAGTGACTGCTCCTTTAAAAAGCAACAACACAGAGTGAAAGCTGGTTGCAGTGCCTGTCCAGTTGGACTGAGCTGACAGACCTGGGTTAGATGTCACTTTGCTGGCTTCACAGATATTGTCTGTCATGTCACATAACCAACCAGATGCAATAAAGCATTAAAAAAAAACTTGCCCTCTTACAGAAAAAAAATATCATTGTTAATGTTTTCATTGCAAAAAACTCAAACTACATTTTGACATAAGGACATTTTTCAGAGAAGCACTTATAATCAGCGTTGGCGAGCAAGTTAACTACTAACCTAATCTAACTACTTTTTGAGCAACGGAGCGATCTCACTAGATTACTGTGGCAAAACTGGTGATTATATCATAATTACTTTATCAAGTAACAATTCTGTTACTTTTCCGAAATCTTCTCATTATTTTAACAGTATGGGCCGTGCAAAAGGCACCAGTGCTGTACATGAGTTTGTTCTGTGCAATGTGCAGTTTGTGTTCAGAGAGCAAACATTCATTCATGTTAAGAGGACAGAGGCAATATTTGGAATTTCAAAATTTGCACTTTAATAAAGTTCATTCCAAAGTACTGAGCAACTGTTACTTTATCTTCCTTTAACTAGTAATTTAATAAGTAATTAGTAATTGATTACTTATGAAACAAAGTAGTTAAAGAAGTAATTAGATTACTTTATTAAGGAGTAATCAGTAGTTGAATTACTTTTATGGAGTAATCCCTACAACACTGCATATAACAGTGTAATATGACTTGATGCTCTTTAGGGAATGACCTGAGAAGCTGCATGGCTCAATCCCAAACACAAGGAATACTGACAACTCTGGTGCTTCCAAAACATTCTGGATGTAACTCACAAGTCCATGATTGGAAGGGCCTGTCTGTAGCCAGCATGTTAAAACGATTAGTGACCAGGGCCACATACATTCACACCTACAAGTTCTTACAATGCATCTTCTACTTAGTCATGATAAGTCTAACATGCCCCCCATGCTTTTCAGAAAGCCTGGATTCTATTAATATAAATGAAATGACCAAACACCAGTTGAATTCAATTGCTTTGAAAGGCCTTGTTCACGCTTTGTTTTGGCAAAAAAAAGGGGCTATGATAAAACCACTTGCGTACAAAAGAAACTGCTCTGCTAATTTATATGACTTCCAATAAACGCAGTCGAGGAGACGCTGACATAAAATAAATCTTTAATTTATGCAAATGTCTCCGTCCTTATGAATTGCATGGCGGTGCTCTAAGTCACAGTTGAGCGTAGAATGCATTGTGATGCAGTGGCCCCTCCTCTCTGCCTGTTTTGCCTTCTTATTGTGTGAACCTTTAGTCCTTCCACCTCGGAGGAGGTGCTGCGCTCCCCCCCCCGCTGCTGCTGCTGCGCCGCACCTCCACCCTCACTGCCGCCCCTTCCTAAGCCGCTGGAGTTTCTTTTTCTGGCCGGCCAGATCCCAGGCCGCCTTCCCTGCAGCGCTGTGCGCCGCGCCGAGGGAGATTAGGTTGCTCAACATCCGAACGCAGTTGTCACACAGCACAGCCACTTAGTTAAGACACACAGCGGCTAAAACCATTACGCGCCGTTAAGCACCCCGGGAGCTCTCCTCCCTCCTGTGTGCGAGACCAGGAGACACACGTGACGTGGCGTTGTTGTGCACCAAGGTAAATGAATAATTGTTGCCCAGCTCCTCATTTTTCCTACTTCCAAAAAGCAAGTAGCCACTGAAGAGCGTCATGATTGTCACGTCTGACCCATGTGCCTTTTTCCTTCAAGCAAGTGGCACTCATCAAATACTATCAGAAAATCAGATTCAGATTAATTCCGTACATGTTCTGTCCCCAAAGTCAGTGGATGTGCTGTGGACTATGTGCAAAAACTAGAGAATGTCAAAATTACTGTTTTTCTGCAGACTAAAATTGTGTAAATTCAGAAGAAGATATCGCTCTTCATGATTATTTTTATGCGCTTTCTTAAAGGTCCAGTGTGGAAATCTTTTTTAAGGAAGTTCGGCATTTAAGGAAGCCACTGTCAGGAGGGCTTGCTTAAAAATATTTCGGCTAAAGATGGCAGCTAACTTGGAGCAACACCCTTATTGCGGAAAAAAACAAAACAAAAAACAACCTTTTAATGCTCTGCCATTATACACTTTTATTAATGTATTTATAGGCGGTATGTCAAGCTTTTAATGTAGTGGGCGGTATGTCAAGCTTTTACCAATATATAAATCATAATTCCAGCCAAATTTTACACACTGGAGCCCTACAGTAGGTAGGTTGGTGGAACAAAGTCAGAGTAGAATCTTTCTGTGCTGGACGCAAATTGTTCTGGGCTTGATTGACTAAAATGTGTGCAAACTTGATTTTGTGTGCAAACCAAGTAGAAGCTGGTCCACCAACCAGGCACACAGTATCTGTAAATCCTGGCAGGCACTCGCTGTCCATCTAGCACGTTTTGTCTTACTGAATGTGCAACATCGTCCGTGTCGGGCAGAATAGTGAAACAGATGCAAACATGATGAATGCAGCGCATTTGATGAGTTGCAGAGCCTGAAAGTAATTGTCGTGGCTGATCGTGCATCTGCATTTAGCATTTAGCTTAAAAGGCTAAGCCAGTACCTGTTTGAAGGAAGCAAAACTCTTCTCTAAAGTGTTTCATCTTCCTCTGCATACCCTCGATAGACCTTTTCCAATTCTTCTCATACAGCGTCGAGATTTTTTTAAACATAATTTTCCCTGATGTTCCTTTTTTTATTCCATTGCACATCCGAATGTAGATTTTTCTCTTCTGCAACACCTCTAATTTCAATTATATTAAGAACTAGCGATGCACCGATACCAATACCAGTATCAAGTATCGTATCGTTGAGTACTCTACTCATACTCATAAAATACATGCTGATACCACGACACCGATACAAGTTGCATATGCATTTTGTTTTGTCAAACTTGTGTTTGTACTGCAGTGAAACTTGTGACAGTCGCCCATGTTCTGTAAAAAACATGCAGAGTAATGTTGTTCAAATAACAGAACATCTGTGGAAACATAAAAAAGATCAAAGTAATCCTATTACGTGTAATAGCCTTATTAAGTATTGATGAGCACTGAAATGTAGTACATGGAGTACTTTCACTCAACTCATTCTGTGAAAAAGTGGTATCGGTGCATCGCTATTAAAAATAATTTGGTGCTTGTGGTCTCGCAGCTCATGAACGCAAACACTAACAGCCAAAGCATTCCTTTAGACCAGGCATTGCAAACTACGGCTCGGGGGCCATATGCGGCCCATTAGGCTTTTTAATTCGGCCCGCTGAACTTGAGGAAATTGTGTTATTCGTAAGTAAGTCATAAAATAGCTGAATTTCATCCAGTTGTTCAGTGTTTTAAAAGTATTTTCAATGAAGAGCTAAATACAGTGGGGCTTCAAAGACATTTTGTTGTATTTCTTTGTTCATTTCTCATTGAAAATTTCCCACGATATATTTTTTTCTCCTATGAAGTGGGTCACCAAAACACTCCATCCATCTGCTGCTGCTCCGGCATCTCTGTCACATTTTAGAACCCATTGTGGCTCCACCAGTCAAAAAGTTTGCCCAGCCCTGAATTAGACACTACTGCCTCTGCCGTGTTTACACCTGTTGTCAATTGAGCCTGACCACTTGCAACACACCTGAAAGCAACATGTGCTACTCCCCTCTTGTGTGTGTTTTAAGTTTAAAGTTGCAGCTGCTATAGTTGCAGTGGTGCTAGCTTGGTCAAAATGTGACTGACCGTATCAAAGGTGGCCTGTGATCCTGATAGAAGCTTTTTGGTCTTAATGCCCGTCGCCAGTTTTAAGAGTTTTTTAATAAATTTACAACAAATTTACAACAAGGATAGTAAAGTGGTCCTGTCTGATGAGCCGCCCTCTGCACAAATACCCCAGTGAGACGGTGCCTACCTCCTGGCAGAGATCTTCCGCCTGCACCGTGAGGGGCGAGGTGGGACTGACTCGGCTCTTCTGTTGGGACACGGCGGCGAAGATGCTGTAGGCGTTCCTGAAGTCCTCGGCGACCAGGAGCTGCATGACCAGCTCCACGTCCTGCTGGCTTTGCGCGTCGCTAAGGCAGTGCTGCGTCCACTTCAAGGCCTGCCGCAGCTCCTCCAGCTCTGATGGCGAGACGGGGCAGAGTGAGGCCACTGCAGGTGGTCAACGACGTATTTAGGTTTGAGGAAGGCATCTGGGCTGGTGCAAAACTAAGCTGAACGCTAATTTCATCTTCCTGAGCCTCCTAGTGTCAAATAAGGCAATGCAAAAACTGTAACCGTGTCTAGCGTTGCATCATTTCTGCTCCTGGGTTTGTGAAAATCTGACAATTGCGGTCCTTGTATTTCCTTCAGCCTGTGGTGTGGTCGAGCTCAGTCTGGAGAATTATACAGATGAGGTGAGGACATAAATTTAATAAAGTTAAAAACTTAGACACACCTGCGTCCAGTCTGAATGCTGATGCAGTGTTTATATAGATCAGTGTTTTTTTTAACCACTGTGCCGTGGCAAACTGGTGTACCAAGAGTCGTGAAAAATGATCCAATTTCACTTAATTGGTTTAAAAAAAAAAATAATAACATTCCATTGTGGAGTGACTGCTTTGAAAGGAATGCAAGCCTATTTTCCTCCTTCAATTCCTCCCTGGATCAGCTTTGCAGGCCTGTAAACAGGCCCAGGTTTCACACTTGAGTGAGTCTTAATAAATCAAGAGACTATATTGTCATTGTTAGGTTAAAAGTGTTATTTTATTATATGTTTGGTTGGTGGTGTGACCTGGATTTTTTTTCAATGTAAAGAATGTGCGCTCAAAAAAGGTAATGAACCATATGAACTGGTGTGAAATTCGAGACTGATGATGAATTGTCCGATAATTTGTGACCACTTCCTCCGTTGACAGAGACGCGGGCGGTGATCGGTTAAAACTGTTGGAGCAGCGTTTCTCAACTGTTGAGTCACGACCCAAGAGTGGGTGGCGGAGCTGTTTTGATTGGCTCGCAACTCTGTTTCTTAACAAGGGATTTTAAAACATTGTTGAGCTGAATCTCTGAATCTCAGGAACACTAAACTTCCCAGAGTGCACCAGCAACAGCAAGGAGGTCATTGACACATCTGATGACCAGTCAACACTGATTTAAGGCATTTCAGAAAATTCAGAGGAGAGCGCAGAGTGAAAAAAAAGAGAAGATCCAAGCCCGCTCAAGAATTCATTCAAAGACGCTAATGGTCGGTAAAAATGCTAATTTACTTTTTTAGAGCTTCGAAAATGTTTTGGTGTTTTTGGTCAAGTTTGTGTGTGGTGCGATTAGTTAATGAGCACTGAAGCATTTATGTCATTAGCATATATTATAATTTATATTCTGTTAAATGTTGATTATTCTTTCTTTATTTAAAAGGCTTAAGTAATTGATTCATTTGAAATGTTTAATATGCCAACTTTGGTTCTGTGTTTGAGGAGTTAACTGTTTTATTCTGTCTTTACAGGTTTACAACCTATTGAAAAAACAACAACCAATCAACTAAAAGAAAATAAAAGTTTGAGTTTGGAAACCTCAACTGAGTTGTCCTTGAGTCCTTTGGAGGGAAAGAGAGGTGGACTTGACAAACATGTATATTTAGAGAAAACGTTACTTTGCAGGACACACAATTCAATGAGACAATTTCAATCATTTATCTACCACACATGACAGAAAGTGGGCTTTTTTGTTTTTGTATAATAAATTTGGGTGGTGACTATTGTAAGGAAACAATGTGGGTCCGGAGACACCGCCAGTGGAGAACCACTGAGTTAGATGGAGCAGATCATATTTGTGCATTGCGTAGATTGTTTTCCCTCAATGAAAAACCACAACAGCTGCACTCATGAGGAAACGTCACTCCATCCTGACTGTACAAAGTGCTTTGATGGGAATGAGTCCAATATCATTTCCAGGTGAACTGGCCCAATTTGGACCAGGACGTGAACGAGTGATACAAGCCGCCGCTGCCAAGCAGCTCCTTCCTCCTGGCCACTCCCCCTTCGCTCCGCTTCCTCAATGGTCATTGTCTTCACCCCCTTTTGTTGTCTGTGACTTTATGTGAGACCATCCCACTCCTGCCTGAGCTTTTATATCCTGGACCCCCCACTCTAAATCCTTCGTAACCCCCTTCCTTTCTTGCACCCTTTCCCTCTCTGACCTCTCCATACACCCTGCCCACCCTCCCACACCCCACTACTTTTTCCCCCTTTTTTTCTCTTTCCACGCCCCACTCCAACTCACCGGCTACGTGATCCTGGGGGCACGAGTCCGTGCTGGCCTTTTCCTTGCCCTCGAAGGTGGGATTGTCGATGCCCACCTTGGGGTTCTCCGCCAGCTTCTTCAGCCTCAGCGAGGCGTTGGGGTCGATGTCGACCCTCCCGCGGACGTCCTCCTCCCTCCTCTTGCGCAGCTCCTCCTGGTAGTGCTGGATGCGCTCCATGTGGGCGCTGCTCTGAGGAGACTTGACCAGGCTGCCCTCCTCTCCCGGACAGTCCACCGCTCGCTCCCTGTGGCCCTTGACCTGAGCGGAGGCCTCTGGCACAAAACCATTCATGTGAGAAGTGATCATGGCTGCTGACCGGCCTCACCAGCCTCCTCCTCCTCTTCCTCCGAGATGGTTTCTTTTTTTCCCCCAGGCGTTACGAGGCGGCGGTGCCCAGACTCCTCGACTCACAGGCCATAGCACAGCGGCAGAGGGTGTAGTCTTCTATGTACGGACTGTGATCGGTCATTCTAGAATTGAGAAAACACACGAGAGATTATATTAGAAACACACAAAATTGTCAATATCATTTGGAAAAGCTGTCATATTTGTGAGAACTTGACGACTGGATCATAAAAATGGAAAAAATGTTTTTCTCCGAATAGACGAATCAGTTTAGCTACGAGTTTGAAAGGTCAGTTGATGGAGAGGTCTAAAAATTCCAAGCACATTCTACTTCTAATAATATTAAAGAGACAAATAAGATAACTAACATTATCTTCTGTCTTAAATTAATAGCTATATACTAACTGCATTAGTCCACGGGATTTAAATGATTTATGCACCCCTGGATATTTAATAACTTACACTGGCAATTATTATTTTATAATTTCATTTTCTAAAAAATCTTTCGGTAGTTGACAGATGACTTACTTCAGCGCCAAATTCATTTCTGTCAAGTAAATGGAAATAAATGCTACGTTTGCAGGGTTTTATTTCATGCTGGCAATGTGCTCATTTGTCAAGCTACTCTTAAATGTTTGTTCCTTCCGCTGCAAGTCTCATATCAAGTCATCCTGAGATTAGGTGGATATACTGATGTATTTTCCTCAACCTAATATCATAAATGTAAACAAAAATGCTAATTACTGGACCTCCGTTTGTCACACAACACACCGGCAAAGGTCAGCGTTCGCTCCTCGCTGCTCTTATCCATCACACCGCTAATCTAGACGGAAAGCTCTGTGGCCTCTGCCACCTGAAATCCCTTCACTCCAGCCCCAGCCAGCCAATCACAGGGATACACCTGTCCCCAGGTGCCCAACCCCACCCACACAAACAGCTTAATTCAAACATCCATCTGCGCCGTGCACGGCCATCCCTGATGCAACAAAAAAATGTATTCAACGTGAAGCTCGGTACACAACTGCTGCTACCTGAGGCAGCACTGTTGTGTGTGTTAAGTGGGAGGCGGAGGGGTGGGGTGTAATCTTTTCAAGGGAGCACTGTGGGCATTAACCTGGATTAGGAGTATTGGTCTATGATAGGAGATGTCGAATTCAACTTCTTTGCTAACCCATCTAAAAAAAACTGAACTCAATTGACAGTTTATGATAAAAAACCCACTAAATAGCTTCACTTGACGGCATCGTGTGGATTATGAAGGCTTTCTGAGAGCAAGGGAGGAAATATTTGCAGACCAGAGGGTAAACTTGACCCCAACCCCGAGACCGGAGGCACGTGCCTCACGTCGTACGGACGGTCAGCGCACATTTCAGCCGGCTACCACCTCAACAGCAAGCCACCCTTCTCCTCTTTTATCCACCACCCACAGCTAATACAGTCTGGCAGGTCCTGGTCCAAACACCCTCCCCCTGAGGAGGTGCTCAGCTACGTCTAAAGTGGCCGGGACGTGACTGACAAACAGCGGCGACTGCCAAGAGGCCATCTGTTCGTGCGGGCTTAATTAAGCCTGAGATCTCATGTCTGACTGATACTCAGCGGTCACGCTGGGGTGTGGGGAGGGCGGGGGGGATGCCAGACCTAGTTGGAAAGATGGGAAATAAGGGAGCCGCAAATATAGACCTCGCGGTGAGGAAAGGTGGCGGTGCAGGACGGGCACCAGTGAATTATCTCCAGAGAGTCTGGGGTTAAAAGGCTAAATGTGTAATGTACAACAAAATCTACTGACATGAAATGGGATTAAAAAACATTCACAAGTATGTTTTTCATTCATTTTTAATTCTATCAATTCAAATAATATTAATTATTAATAATACCAGTAATTGTATTTACAGTGAGAGCTGGGCCACTGAAGGAAGCAGCAATGTTGCACCGCAACGTGTCGGCGGTAGCCCAGAATGTGGATGTGCTTTAGTTACTAGTGTGACCCAGGCACCCCAGCTCATATAAGAGAGGCATGAGATCATGTGGGACGTTAGGAAAGAGGGATTAACGCCGACACCGTTTTGCAATGCGCTTTCATACCATGAGATGCGACGAAATCGCACACATTGGGACTTCAAGCGCAAAGTTTGAGAAACGGGAGGTTGAGGGAAACTTGGGCTGTGACACCAGGACAGGGTTGGCTGGAATGCAACCAATAGTATATAACATTTGAACGAAAGGGTTTGGAACTGAAATACCGAAAAAAAAAAAAAACAACACCAAAGCACAGCTAAGTGTATCTAAAGCAACTATTCATTTGTTTTTGATGTATTAACCACCTTTATTTATGTTTTCCCTGATTAAACATAAGTGGCTGTGGGCTGCAAGACCCTGCATATGCATAAAGGCTTTATTTAAAAAAAAAAAAGACTGTCTGAGGTCTGAAGATGCCTCATCACACTGACAGTTTTTATTACAGGCTATTTTAAGACAGAACTAGTGAGTGCTAAGACTGAAGCAAAACTCAAGATTTGAAGCCCCATACAAGTAACTGGAAGTGGTTCCCCATCACCCCCTGGCCCAAACTGAACACGGCACACCATTCTGTAGACGGTGAACACTAGTTGACCCAGTGAATAAGTCACAATCAACAACAACAACAACAAAAAAAACTAAACAAAAGCAAGAGAGCAAGGGTTTTTCTTGAGTAAACCAGCTCCACTGGAGATGCAGCAGCTGCCGCCTCTCAACCAGCATCATTCCATTGTCTTTTTCGACATGTTAACATGGTCACGCCACAACGACATCACATAAATTGTGTTTTTATCTGTATTATAACAACAAGGAGGGCTGTTTTCGTAAAGTACGCAAGGTTCAAAACCAGCAACGGCGGAATTGTCCCGACGCAGCATTAATCTGATACTTCATTCCTTCATTGAGCCACCGCAGGAAGTACAAACAACTCACGGCGTCTGCTTCGAGGAACGTGGAAAAAAACACAAAAAAAACAGAACCAAGAGAGTTGAACAAAGTCGCATTTATGAGGAATGCGCTGTCAGTGTCAATTCCGCTGGCGGGAGCTCGAGTTCGTAGTTACACGCCGCTACTAACAATGCCGAGAACTTAGCTTATTAGCCGCTACCGCTAACTGCGTAGCTGTCCCCGAACGGGACTCCTTCTACTCACCACTTCAGGAGAGCAAGATGAATGGGTTCGAGGGCCAAGTGGATGTTTCTTCAAGGGGACCCCGCCGTTCGGGAAATTGTGTGTGTGGTTTTTTTAATCACACATGGACGCTACGGGTCAATAACAGCAAGTCCGTAGCGGTGCTTCCAGAGCTGCTTCCAGCCGCTGCAGAGACTTTAAGCCAGACACAGTCGGGACACTTGTGGCCATTGCTGTGAGACTGCGACCGCTGTTTTGAGTCGTCGCCCCGGCAACACTGCGACTCTAGAGCGCCCCCGCTTTGTCAGACGTGGAATGGCCGGTGTGTAATCCAAATATGGCACTTGGAAAGGGAGATTTTGGCCTCGCCGTTCTTCCGGTTCAGCCTCAATACAAATGGGTGATGCAATAGAATATTCTCAGTTGGGCCCTGCATATTAAAACGTTAAATCCACATCACAATTCTCCCCGATGGGATTAAATATTATAATTTGGTATGTCAGAAATGAAATGACATGCTGCTTTTACATTATTTGTGTTGTCCAGTCAATTAATTGGGACAAAGATTGCTTGAATGCACACGTGAAAAAAATAAAATAAATGTCATGTTGAAATCTTTTATTTTAGTGTCCTGTGATTTACAGTAGAGGGCATCATTGGCATACTGACCGAAAAATGAAACGTTTGGCATCTCTTATCCAGTGCAACATTTGATTTCCATAATGTGCTGTCTAACCCTTCGCCTTTTGTACTTGTTTTGCTTTTTGTTATGCACTAAAATACCACCAAGGGAAATTTCCTTTAGTGGACTACTGAGATAATTCAGTATGTGCATTACATAAATTTAACCACAAGATGGCGACTCATCAACGACTGCAAATCCAGATTCCGATCCAATCTATGATGAAGGAATCACAAATATATATATATATGTATATATATATATATATATATATAAATCCTATCTGCCTTTGAAAAACCAGGGCAAATCCTTCAGGATAGTCTTTATTGATTACTAATGATTAATTATTCTGCTCCGGAGAGAAGTTTTGAAACATTGGGATCTGGCTGTCGGGGCTCTGGGATTATTCCCTCCTTATCAGGTTCCTCAGGGATAGCTTTGGCAGACTTGCACTGTTAAGACCTCTAAATTAACTTTCTTTAGAAAAGAGAAAAAAAACCCTTAAACCTAACACTATCCCTCTGATCACTCGGTTGCAGTCACAATTAATCTATTAAAGCTAATAATATCCACTGCCCACTGGCTATTAAGTGAAAATCCTACATCACTTTAATCTCCTCCCACGAGACTTTTTCTCCCCGGTTTCCTATGTCTGTCCTCGTCTTCTGAATGTTTGTTCCTCAGTGGACTGCCTCTTCCTCTCCCGCCTATCAGCGCCTCCAAATGGTTGTGGGTCCAACAACTCAAACTCCCTCTCTTCTTCTCTCAAATGAAGCAACTCAGATCTCTTAAGCACTCACGCGCTTTACGTCGCCACAAGGTTTGAAAGAAATTGACGTTACGTTAAAAAAAAACCGAACCGCGCTGCCGCGTTTCTGCACTTCCACCTGGATAAATTTAACAGCATTCTTTTCGCCGCACTATTAATTATCACCATTTAATAGGATAAACAGTCATTTCACCTCGCGGAGCAGAGCGGAAAGTGTGTAATCTCGCGCAGCCTGCGCAATATCTGAACCAAAGTGTGAGGCCGCCTTTCCTCCGCTGCATTTTCTATTAAGTTAATCCTTTCTGACACCTCTGCGCTTAACCTCTTTTTCTCATTAGGCTCTCTCCTGCCAGTTCCACATCCTTAAATACTTAACCACCTTGGAAAGAGGGACAGTTAAATCCCACGCTTGTTTTGCAGGGATTCATTCCTATGCAGTCGTTTGGACTCTCTTGTTAAATGTACAACAGGGAAGGATGCACACACTTTGCTTCGGTAGATGGACACTTTGCAGAAACAGATTAGAACGAGATCACAGATTAGAACTGCGGAAAAGTTCCACTTTTGTTTGCTTTGCAACAAACAACCTGATAAGATTGTTTACTGATGACGGCATTTTTGTTGTTGTTTGCCCACAGCTTTTTAATGCGTCAGTGTAACTCATCTCATCATGGTTGGCACTTAATTTCGTTGTCAACCTTGACAATAAAGTTTCTAGTCTATTCTAAAAGGAAATGAAACAACATGCTATCTTTGTCAAAATGTAAATTGTTAATTTATAACACAGTACAGGTGTAATGTGATCACTATTACACATGTGGAGGATCCAATCAAATTGGATGCATTTTCAAGAAAGCGTTCCAAACCAAAATATGATCTTTAAGGAAACTAATAACATCCATTCATCCAAACTTTTGAAAGCCTTGTTCTTAAAGATTCCTCTATACTAGGCATCAGCAAACTAAGGCTCGGGGGCCATATGCGGCCCACCAAACTAAAATAAATCATATTAATAATAGTAAGGCATAAATAGCTGTATTTCAACCATTTTCTTCAGCATTTTGAGTCATTTCAATGAAGAGCTAAATACCGTGGGGCTTCAGAGACACATTTGTAACAGCGATTTGTTAATTTTCCTCAACTGACATTGAAGCACGTGTTCTACATATCCCCTGATATTTTTTTCTTCTTCTATGAGGTGGCTCACCAAAGCATTCCATCCATCTGCTCTGGCAAATTTTAGAACCCATAAAAGTTTGCTCACCCCAGCTCTGTACCAAAGAAGAAAATCACCATTTTTCTTTTACTTCTTTAAACATTTTTATTAAAAAAAAGGAAACCCAACAAGAACCTTTTTTATATAATGATCAAGGATTTTTATTATCTTAGTCTCTTTCATCAGTTTCATATCATTACAGAAAATGTTATAGTACAGCGTTGTTCAATGTCTCCTCATTGCTTAATAATTTCCTTAGGAGTGCTGGTCACATATATCTGTACAATATGATTCTCATTTTTTTTTTCTCTGTACATTTTTTGTGAAGTTGGTTAAAAAGGCTGTCAGCACTTAAAGAAGCTGTTTCTTTTCTTTCTTTATTATTATTATAATTATTGTATTTTTTTTTTTATCTTAAATACTCGATCAAATAAAAGATTATTCTTCCCAGGTTCGACTCGCCCTTTGGGAGGGGCTGGGGGGGGGGGGCGTTGTTCGGGGCAGAGTTTAAAACCCGGTCACCGTGAATATAAGGAAGCTTCAGGGCTGGGCAGACTGGGCGTGCCCTCCCCCCCCCCCGGCCACCTCCCCATCCCGACATCGCCTCTTCCCTGCCCAGGCATTTGGCACTGCGCACATAAACAAGACTCACAAGATAAACAACAAGCAAAGCTCTTTGTGAAGCCATTATGATGCATACTAATGAGAGAAAAACAGAAGTGTCACCTTGATGGGCACTCAAAAAGAGGAAGCGGTATCGATGTGCCCCCTTCTTCCTCTTAGATGAGCACCGTGGGAAATCTGGAGTCTTCCTCAATGTTTTCATTTTCAAAAAACAGATTTTTTTTTTTTTCCACTAAAGATGAGAAAATAATAATTTTCTTTTTTTTTTTTGTCCTGGCAGGCACCTACAGCTGTCTATTAAAATGCTACTGCTATAGATAAGGTCTAGCATTGAACACACAAAGCAATTGCAATGAAAGGAACAAAGTTGCCTTAATATAATAATGATAATAATAAGAATAATGATAATAATAAGAATAATTATAATAATATATTACAGAATAAATCTCTTTTTTATAATTAGATTTTTTTTCATTAAAAGTTATATTTTCTTTGTTTGAAATACTATAATCTTTTTTAAATTAATTTTTTTTTTCATATGTATCTAGGTGGTGATCAAGATGTTGACTATACCTCAACGTTATCCAAATCAATAAAAACTAGCTGTGCCGTTGCATATTACAGAATAGTCAATGATATGTGGACATGCACCGTGAACCACCCCATCCAACCGCAACGCTATGTGAGGCCGACGCGTCATCCCGCCGCGGTGACATCATAGCCGGCCGATGACCATGACGTCGACCACCTCGCCCTTGTGCAGCTCCACGTATTGCTCTGTTTTTGGAGGTAGCATCAGGAGCCCGTTCGCACTGCGCATGCTCATAAGCCTGCTGCTCACCTGGTTCCCTGCAGGGAGAGACAGGAGGGGAAAGGACAAGGTGGGAAAGTGGACAGCGTACGGCTGCAACCGCTAGCGCCCTTCCAAGTGTACTGTGACTTTAAAAAGTGAAGCCAGATATCAAATGACTTATTGTGCAAGCTTTTCATAGAGTCAAAGTCGGAGTGACACTTTCTTTAAAATAAAATATAGAAGCGAACACTCACGGTCATCGTTGTTGATTTATTTTTCAAATGCTCTCAGATAGCTCTGTTTAAATTCTGTGTTTATGTTTAATATTCTAGAGCTTGCAGCCTCGAAATATTTTGTCCGAATACACTTGATGATTGCAAACGAGCCCCTTAAACTACCAATCAGGCAAATATAAAAAGACGACTGAGGCCAAAGAATCTAACCAATGTCAGATGCACACCAATGATATTGTTTGTCAGTTGTGCTGTTTTCATCCAGTGTGGTTTTACAGAATACCAACAGTACTTGATATAGAATTATTTTCCTGATAAAGGTCATCAGCCCTCATCTTTAGAGGATTGAACATTATTTTTTTTTGCCACTGCATTCGGTTGACTTTGCTCATTGAGAGTATCCTACAGAAATAAAAAAGAGGCAAAAACACTTAAAAAAATGAATTAATGCAACAAATGAACAATACTGCAACCACTGGGCGGAGCGGACTGGATTTTTTTTTGTACCTGTGCTCTGTGCCCACGGCAGAGGCTCCTGGTGATGCCATGTCAGAATGCAGCGATGGTATTCAGGGCGAGGGTCCAACTTTACATCACATGACAACTAAGGGAGGGAGATCATAATATGAAAACCATGTGGTACACAGTAACACGTGTTAAGTTGGTTCTTATTACTGCTAAACATAGCTTCACGCCTCTTATGCATGGGTGAAAATTTTAGCCTAAATTTCAAATTAATATAATAAGATAGAATTTGATTGCAAGGAGCAAAATTCTTTAGCTAGTTTCTGAATGTCCCCATTATAGTGAACCAAATACATAAACACCAGGACTGGAGGATTCTTATGTTTCTTTTCTTCTCACTGAAGATTTGTCCTGGTTCATACAAGCAAACTGAAATTGGAATAAATATTCCAAGAAGTATGGAAACTTCAGTCTTAGTTTCTTTGCCATGTGTCAAAGCCACCACTAGGTGGCAGCAACGCCCTCAACTTGACTGCTCTATTGCAGTAGATGATGTAAGCTCGTGGAGCTGCACCCGTGACAGGGAACCAGAAGTCTTGCTTGATGACGCTAGTTGAGGACACCTGCTGCGATCACTCGCTGTTTATGAATTATTTTGTTTTCTCCCCCGTTTCTCTACTATGATGAATTTTCATGACCAGGGGAGGAGGCGTCAGCGGGACCTGTGATTCATTTCTCTGCCTCGCCACAGCGCCGAGGCAAAAAAAAAAATCAGAATCAAGGAGACAACGAAATAGGACTACAATTTTACATTCAAAATGCAACTTTGTTTTAATGCATTAGAGCACATGCAAAGAGAACTTGTCCCCTTGTCGCCTTTGTGCTCCTTGAAACAGTCCTCCCACTTTGACCGAGAAGGAGGCAAAACAATTTGGTACCTGGAAGACCAAAAGCCGCTCGTGCAAAAAAAACCCAAAACAAAGCCGTTTCACCGGTTGACGCGCGGCGCGGCGCAAAGAGCTGCCGAACGTCACGTTTCTCGAGTCACAGTCTCGCCAAAGTTCCCCTCTACATCCTACCCTCGCTTTAATGATGGTGGGTCTAGGGTCCAAAATGCCCTGCATCTTCCTCAAGGCAGGGATGACAAAAAGATTACAAGTGACGACGGCGGACACGGGGTTTCCTGGGACAAAGCGGTGGACACAGCGGGGAAGGGGGGGGGGGAGAGAAAAACAGAAGGAGACAACCATGAGTAACATCTCTGCAGGAGCATCGGCGTGAATCCCTCTATCTCTCAACTTCACACACTACCTGGGAGGGCAAAGATTAGTTTGCGAGCACCGTCCATGTCCAAGGTGGCAAATGTTGTGGGGAGACTGCAAGTGACGGAAGAAGACACTCGGTGAATACCACGGGAGGCCTCCAATTGTGAATATTAAATGAAAGTGCTCAGTTCCTTTACCCTGGTTTCATAAAAACTCGACCAAAATGGATTTGGGCGTGGAGATCAATATCCAGCACCTGTTTAAGGTAGTCCTGAAAAGAAAGGAAGCATTGAGACGACATTAGAAAGCCCCTCAAACCGATTCCTGAGGGACATGATGCAGCAAAAGCTGGGGTCAAACTAGGACTCGTGGCTTTCAGCACTTAACAGTAGAAATGTAAAGTTTCAAATGTACGTAAAGTAGAGATGAAATCGTGCACAAGCAAAAGACTCAATCAGAATCATTAAGGCGTCTATGGTAGCAATCATGTCTAGCAAATTCTGTTCAAAGTCATTCACTTATCATTTATTATAGTTGGTATTGCTTGAAGTGGCCCTATTAGAAATCTACTGTTGTGTCGTTCAATATAAAAGTACAGTACGTAGACAAATAAAAAGGAACAAAATAACATTGGTTATTTTCATTGTTAGTGGAAACATCTGATAATGGTTCACTGGTCATAACTATCACTGATTACAGTTCTATGAAAGAGGATTGGGGCCACAATAAGAGAAAAAAGTATTACAAGAAGGAGATTTTTATTTAAGTTTTCATTTCGAGTTTAAGGTTGAAATTTCGTGAATAAAGTCAAAACTTCGTGAATCCAAAGGCCTCTCTTTGGATGCATTCATTATCTGACACCACTATCCCGGTCATACCTTCTCCCCCATGGACACCCCTCCTGAGGTGATGATGACATCAGCACGGCTGATGCCTTCATTCAGCGCGCTGAGAAGGTCATCAGGGCTGTGGGGCAAAAGCAAAAATAAATAAATAAATAAAACACTGAACTAAGAACACAATCGCTAAGTAAAAAACCCCAGAGCTAGCCGTGCAGAGCGACGGTGAGTCGTACTTGTCGCCCACGATGCCCAGGTTGATGGTGGGGTAGCCGTGCTCCTGGATGGTGGCCAGCAGGGTGGAGCGGTTGCTGTCCCTGATCTTCCCGGGATGGAGGTCATCCTCTGGGTTCAGCAGCTGTGGCAACAGACGCGGGATTGGAAGGTTGAAACGACAGCAAACGCCGCTGATGTTGTTCAGTCGCCGTCCTGTTTGTTGGTGTAAATAAAGCCCAGGCTCTGTTTCAATATTATTCATGAGATATTATTAGTGCCTCGCCGGGTGGCACAGAGCCTGGCGTTAAGAAACGATGGTGCGGCAGAGAGGGGGAAGAGGGTCAAGCGCCTCCATTCTGCACAATCACTGATACGTTTTTCTCCCGGCCGCCGCCGCTGTCGAGTGTGAAGAAAAGAAAAAAACAAAAACATGTTGTGTTTTTGAATTTCTGTCAAGCTCAACCGACCTGCCACACAGAGATTAGTCATTTGGGCTGCGTTCAGACTGCAGGCGAATCCGATTCAAATCAGATTCCTTCTCAAATCCGATTCAAATCAGATTCCTTCTCAGATTCTTAGGGCCGACTGTCCACACTGTTATTAGCAGGTGTCCAAATGGGATCTGGCTCTGTTCAGACTGGGCCACATTCTTGACCCATCTGACAGGTTGCTGTAGCAACCACGTCGGAGCGGAGGCATCGCATCTGGAATGGCGCCCTCTGGTGTTGCGCATTGGGTCTTGCGTGGCGTAGAGCGACGACGTCACGGACAGTCAAAACCGATCGGTGTGTTCGGAACCGTTCACACTGAGACGCATCTGTCCAAATGCGATTTGAAACGACCTCCCAAAGGTGGTTTCAATCCGTTTGGCAAAAAAAAAAAAATCGGATTTCATGTGGTTTGTGACTGTTCAGACTACAAAAGATCAACAAAAAAAATCGGATTTTGGCTGGCAGTGTGAACGAGGCCTTGGAAAGTGCACACGTCACACAATTCCTGTGTTTAAAGGGAGACAATGCTGCTAACTGCGAAAAGGTACCACTATCACTGAGGCTGAACGTTTTGTGAGCACGTAAAAAAATAAACCAGTGTGAAATGGACGTCGTTGGCTCTATCATTTCCTCACGCTTTTATTGTTATTTTTCGCTTCCTACCTCATTTCCTGTGGACATTACGGCCACCACAGGGAATTTCTGGACCTCCACCTCTGTGACGCCCACAGTGGCCAGGAGGCCGATCTCAGAGGGGCCCATGTGGGTCCCTTTAGCCAGCACGCACTCCCCGCGCTTGATGTCGTGACCGATAGGCCTGAGGTGGGAGGACAGAGAATGAAAAAGGGGAAAATTTTTGAAAGTAACAAAAGCCTCAAGCTTTTATTGTGTATTTTTGGAACACAACGCAGGACACAAATCGACACAATGTACCAACCTGATGTCCTGCCCTGGACGAGCCTGTACTAGGATTCGTACTTCCAGCTCCTCTGTGCCCTAAAAGAAAAAAAACAAACAAACTCATCAAGGAGAATCCGCTGTTTCTTTTTCCCCGTTGATGGTTTCAGGCGGGAAAAGCCGGACTCACGTCCTCAGACTCTCGGAGCAACTCGGTGTCTTCGACCTGGACAACAGCATCAGCACCGCAGGGGATCGGAGCGCCCGTCGTCACCCTCATCACCTGGCCCGGCATCACTGTGTGGGTGGGCTGCACGCACACAGCCACAAATGACAAAATCGTGTCATCGAAATGATAATCCTGAAACGCAATGAGACCAGCATGGACATCCAATTTTTTTTTTTAAAGAAGCTGAAGCTGCAGCCATCGCTTATTTTTGTCATCCATTAATCTATTGATGATTTTCTTTGATTTGAAGGAGAAAAATATAAATGAAAAAAATCACTTGACTTTTCTAATTTCTAGGGACACTGACAGGCAAAGCTTCGTCAAACTGAAATATACTCGAAGGACTAACAGGAAAGAAATGAAAGCCGACGTCTGTTTGTTTTGAGAGTTGTGTGGTTTCTATGGCAGCAGCCATTCATTAAGACGAAGCTCTTGTCATCCTCGGCAGAGGACAAAAGTTGTCTCAAAGTTGTGCCTGTGTGTGAGTGTCACTCCGGGCGCTGACCTGCTCCCCCGCTTGAGACTCTCCAATAATGAAGCGGTCACCTGGGCCATCGGCCGCTAAGATGAAAACATGGAGAAAAAGAGAGAGAACAAAACAGATTTGACAGATTCAAAATGTCTCGATTCAAGTCAATACACGGCGACTAGGACCATCTTTCATTGAAACTTCAGTCAAATGGCGGCAGCATCAGTGCGTCAGCGTTTTGCCAAAACGTTACAGTGCATCTGAAAATGGCAGACTGCCGCAGCTTTCAGCAGAGTTTTGGGCACTAGCAGCGGGCTAAAAGCTAGCAGCTTTACTGCCTCACTGAGGTTGTGCCTCCGCTGTGAGTGCATCACAGGCACAGTCGGCACTGGCAGCAGGGCCCCGGCTTAACTTCTCTTATCCCTCGTCATATCTGCGCCTGTGGAACGGTTACAAGGGCGCCTTCATGTCCCGTCATGCAGTGCGGCAAACTATTTTCTATTTCACTGGATTTAGAGGATCTCCGCAGCGCCTCCCGCAGGACTCCCCTCTCTCATCCCCACCACCCTGGTCGTCTCCGACAAGGAAAAGTTGGGTCACTCAAGGAAGAGAGGAGAGGAGGGGAGAGAAACTGGTCAAATTTAGTTGGGAGGCCTCTGCTTAGGCGAAAGCAAAAGTGTGACTATTGAGAGATTTGGAAATCAAAAGTCCTTTTTTTTGGCCCGTTGCGAACTACTTGCAAAAATAAAAGCATCAAACTTTATTGATGATTTAGAACATAAGTGTCAAACTCTGGCCTGTGGGCCCGCAGTGTCATTATATTTAGCCCATGAGGCAAATATAATGACAAAATCACCACTTGAGCCGGTATTATACAGCACATGTACAAGGTTACTGTTGAAAATGAAATCAGAAGGCTGCAAATGAAAAAAAGAGCCATGTGATTTACTTAACAATTTATTTATTTTAATGAGTTTTTTTTAAATTTCAATTTCAATTTTGCACGTATGAAATATTAAGTCATTTATTGTAAAGCATTAAGCTTTTTTTTTTTTTTTTTTTTTTGCTTTTTTGCTTGCATAATCAAGTTGAAGAAAATCTTGTTTGTGTCCTTATGAATAGGTTCACTGTTCTATCGGGTGGAAGATCAATGGCGGCCCGTGACTTTGTCCAAGTTTTAAATTTTGGTTCACTGTGTGTTTGAGTTTGACACCAATGATTTAGTGCGATGAGCCTTGACCTTTAGCCCCTGATCCCCTTAAACGCAGGAATGCCTTTATTTCATTGGCAACAACTATTTTTTGGACTGCCCATTTAGAATTGCCACAGCAATATGGGACATTATCTTTTTTCACTTTATGTTCTACGGAGCCTAAAATGAATTTCTTTCATTGATTGAACTATTAACACCAATTCACACAGCTGTGCTCGATTATTGCCCATTAAGACAAAACAAAACAAAATAAAACAAAACAAAATCTTATTTTTCGAAAACAGGAGACACAAGTGCGCGAGACACGGCACATGCTTGCGAACAGATGCAGTTACAGCTCGTACCTCTCACAGCATAGCCGTCCTTGACGGAGGCCGGGAAGGGCGGGAGGTTGTCTTTGGCATAAACGTCCTGAGCCAGGACTCGACCCATCCCATCTGGAGAGCCAGGAGGAAGAGGAGGGGGGGGAGGAGGAGGAGGACAGTGAGTAAGACTCAGACGGACATACACAGAGGCATGTATGCTGCAGGTGTGCACGTGTGTGCATGCATCACAACCTCTGCACATGACTCACCACCTGAGCGAGAGCAAACGCACGCTGTCTCATTTCCCGCATTTCACCTTTTCTTTTGACTCGCGACACATTAGAGAGGCGACCGGCGCGCGCGTGTCCGAAGCCACGTGCGCGCAACAACAACTGGCACCAGCCAGACAATTTACGTAAAAAAAAAAAAAAAAAAAAAAAAGACTCCATCGTAGGAAGAACAATGGCTCGGGGGAGAGAGAGAGAGAGAGAGAGAGAGAGAGAGAGAGAGAGAGAGAGAGAGAGATGAGAAAGACAGGAGAAGACAGGGCGAGTGGGCGGAGGAGAGAAATCCTAGCACTAAAATACCTTAAGCTGCTGTGCGGCTATATATAGCGCCGCTCGGTGCCTTTATGCTATCATCGTGTGGGCGTTAATACGAAGATCTGAGCTCCCGATAGTCAGTCGGGGAGAAGGAGCGATATGCATGAATGCATGCAAAAACGCCCACGCGCGCACAGGCTTACGACATGGCGCTCATAACGAGCTGCTGTAAATAATGCATCCCTGACGACGGACGGAGCAACACACACACACGCACGCACGCACACACGTGCCTGTTGTCCAAGTCTTACACAGCATGTCATCCGAGATATTCCGGCGTGTTTTCGCAGCCGACACCAAGTTCCGAGCTTCCAAGTCATTATTCTAACAGCTCGTTAAAACTGTGTGCTGAAGCCGAGGCGCGGTTTAGAAATAGGATAGAAAAAAAGGAGGCTGGTTGCCAGAGCAAAACAAGCGTTTTAATCGGACCAAGAAACAAACAAACAAACAAAAAGAGTCGCTCAGCTTTCCAAAAGAACTGTGTCACGTTAGCTTGATGAAGGCGATGTCTCATCACTTTGCACAAATGATCTTCTCCTCAAACTCCAAATGACTCAGATGCATGTGAAGAATGCAGAACGGGGCGTGCTGACGACCATGTGGGGGCGCCCCGATGGGCGAATCACTTTCGCATCTTTCAGAATCGTCATTTTGTGGCTCTTGTTTCCTTTTCCCAGTTAAACATGGGATCCCGGAAGTGACGTCCGAGGCAAAGAACGTTTGATTTCAAAATGTATGTATCTCTGATTGTGGATGAGCTCCACTGGGAAAAGCCGCATGAATATCTGCTTAGGGTGGTGTTCCTGGTACCAAACAGAGATATCCTCCTTAAATGAGTGGATCGACATAATACATGGCATTCATACAACAGAGAGAATGACGTTCAGATTATTATCATTATTTTTTAAGAGAACTGATTGAAATGGCTCACATACACAGGGTATCGAACCTAAGGCTCGACTTATTTGACTTGTGTGACAAACTGCCACGTCAGTAATTCAGTGAAAATGTCTTCGGACACCCGACAAATTCTCAAATGTTATCATGAGATATTTGGGTATAAATGTTTTGAGCGATTCAAAGGGTTTGGCTGCATCAGACAGACACAAAGAAAAGAAAAAGAAAAGAAAAGAAGAAAAACATAATAAACAAAACAAAATGCACACGCTTGTGCTGGGTGTGTGTCCAGGGCCGTTATCTTGAGACATCCAGGCCTGACGTGCACGTGCAGAAGGGGAGCATGCGGATTGTAATGAAAGAAATTGTCCTTGGAAATTTAGGACCATAAATTTTTGGAAAATATTATTCCACTAAATCGACGCAAATTAGCACAAAGCTAAGCTAACCTGCTGCAGCGCTCTAAAACGATCGGGCATTTCCACCGCTGCATCACTCCAACGCTTGCATTCAAACACGTTCACGCTTTTCCTAATCCAGCAGGGGAGGCGGCACAGCTGCCTGCCGCCCTCCTAAATGTTTCATGACCTCGTATTTCCCTTTTCCCTCCTTCACCCTGACGCCCTCACGTTGATCCCGAGACCTGCTCCCCACTGCTGGAACATGGAACATCACTTTGCATGTGGGGAAAGAGCCGGCGCTCCTCCTGCCACCACTGATCTGGAAGTCATGTGCGCCCACAAGGCTTTTCATGGCCCCCGGGTCCGTCCGACCGTGCCCTCAGAGATGGATTAGAGAGTGTGTTTCCCTGTAGTCCCCCCCACCCCACCCACCCGAACCCTCCCCACTCTGCCAGGAGGCTGACTAGATCCACCAGGGGGCAGGATGGGGGGAGAGGCGAGAAGCAACAGCAAGTAAACATGCATTAAAGGGGGAACGTTCCAGATGACTGGACACAAGTGCGAATTGCTTTTGAACTGCTGAGCTGTTGAACATTTCGTAAAACTGTCCTTCACTGACACATTTCAGACAAGATCACGATGTCATCGACCAAAGCAGCGAAGCAAAACATCTCAAGCCTGATAAAAAATATCCTTCAGACTAGAGCAGTGTTCTGCCAAAGCACTGACCTAGCCAACATATACAAGGTGGTGCCAGTTTTTACACATCTTTTGAACATCCATTTAGGAGCATCTTTAATTTTTGTTTTCAATTTTTGCTTTTTTTAAAAAAAATATTTTTGAAGCAGCAGCGGCACAAACAACAACGATGGCGGCGAGCGGAGTCATCTTTGTATTGCAGGCGCTTCAAGATTTGTTGGCAATATTACTACAAAACCTCACAAAACCTCAGACTCACTTTTTTTTCCGCTACTCGCCATTTTTGTTTTGGCCGAGCACAGTCAACAGCCGCCCTCCTCACCTCTGTAGTTGATGATCTCGGTGCCCAGGACAGCGGTCATCTCCAGCACAGTGATGAAGGCCTTGTCCATGGAGGTGAGCGGGAAGGGAGACATGCGGTGCCTCCGGGGCACCTTGGTGATGTCCACTGCACTGTGACCTGGAAAAGACACATGAGCAACACTTTCATGCATGTCACGGCTGTCAGGTCCGACTTGTGTCACATTTGCAGCGCTCCTGATTTATTTTTCCTGATTATTTGTTTTGTTCCACAGGAGGAGATTTTAACATTTCAGAACGCATAGCTATCTATGTGCTATACCTGTTCATTTCAAAATTTGTCCAACATATTTTCTATCTAATTTCTCCCATAAATGATCACCATTAAACTGGAAGTTAGATAATCATTTACTTTTGTGCCTTTAAAATCTTGTTCACAGGAGGATACGTTGAAAACAGTGAATTTGGACAGACATTTAGATAACATTTTACACATTAGGAGGAGCCCAATCACTTCTTTTAAAATGTATTTTTCCCATTGGCATATATTACTCATTGCAGCAGTTCGTGAGACAACATTAATGGTGCGGGGACAGAAAAGACGAGGTGAACTGTCAAAGGCTCACACGAGAAGGAAACTAAACTCTCTCTCTTGAGACAGAGGTGTCCTTCAAATTGGAAAAAAAAACAACAACACAAAGACCCCCAAAAAGTGATACTGATCTCACAACATCGGGTTTGTAATTGTCAGGAAAAAACAACAAAAGAAAAAAATAATCTGCGCCCGCATTAAAAGCCATCACTATCTAAACCTATGAACGATTGAATGAATGGTTTGTTTCGGTTACAACATACAATACTTGAATTGTGTGCAATCAAATCAAATCTTTTTGCCTATCCTTAAAATAATCCATGATATAACCCAGAATACCAGTAATAGTACTTGAAACTATTCTTCTTGATACTTCTTGATACTCTACTGGAACAGTGCATCAATGATGACCTGTTTCAACAGTCGCGCTGGGACTGCTGTCATCACCACGGGTCGGGTACCGGCGCTGTTTGTGACATCACAGAGAGCCCATTTTCCAAACCGTGTATTTGGCATGAAGCCAAGGATGGACTTATGGCCAATTCACCGTCACGAGTCAAAGTTTTCGTTCCTCACTTTCCCCACTGTACAGGCACTGTACAGTGCCACCAAGGCGTCATTAAAACACGGTACAGGGAGATTTGCATTGAAATGGCTCATTGATCCGCAGCAGACCACAGCGGTCTAATAATACCTCTCTAATAACTCCGACGGCAAAAAGAAACAAAGCGCGGTGTAACTAATATGTAATCTGCATATTAGCTACACCCCGGCACGTCACATACACCCCCACCCCACCCCCCTCCGGGCTTTGTCTTTGGCGCTGCGTGGCTCTTGCTCTGCCTCGCGGCAAAAGAATAGGTGCTGCGCTTTGATTTCCCTTGACCCAATTTTTTCCCCCCTCTCTCTCTCTCTCTTTAAACACACACTTATGCTTCGGCAGCATATTCCGATGCTTAACATGGGGCTTAACAACCCCTGGCAAAACATCACACACACACCAGCAGCAGCAGCAGCAGCAGCAGCAGCAGCAGGATAAACCCAGACCAGAACAGCCTCGTCAAATCGCGCGGACATTTTTTTTTTTTTTTTTTAAATCTATGTACGCAAAACGAAAACTTAGTACTCACTTGAACTTAGTATATTTTCTTTGCTGCTGCATCGTGACTGCACCTGAAGGTGGAGGAGGCGGGGTCGGGGCGGAGGTGCGAAGAAGAAAAGAGTAGGTGGGGTTGGGGTTGGAAGAGAAAGCAGAGGCAGTGGTAATTTGACATCGAGCTGGGCTGCTCCGTCGCTGACATGCTTGAGATGAGAAGCTGTTGATACAACAGTCAGAAGCACCGCCGAGAGCCGTGTCACACTAACACCGTGCACTGTGTCCTGCTCGCTGGCGGGGGGAGGAGGGGCGGCGGCGGGAAGGAGGTGTTGGTGGGGGAGATGGATGCATCTCCTCGCAGTTTTTTTTTATTTATTTTATTTTATTGTTTTTTTTTTAATGCTAGCTGTCCTCGCCGAGCGCACGCGCCACGGCGTGCAAACAGGTGGTGACGAGTCGCACCTACGAAAAAATGGTGCGCCGACGACGTCTCACCGTCGCTCTCGGGCCACTTTGAGAGAGGAAGGAGGAGGAGGAGGAGTTCGTCGGACAAAGGCGACAACATACAGAGCGACAGTATCGGAACCACGCGGCCGTAACGAGACGCGTCCACTGTGCTGCTACTTTGTGACGTCGAAAAATGCGGCGGCGACGATTAGCATGTGTCGAGTCGAGAGATACGGGGGAGGGGCGGCTGTTCAGATGATGTGGCAACAATTGGGCAGGAGAAGAAGAGAAGTGGGTGAAGCCTGGGCTGAGCTTCCCCAAACCACCCGAGGGTGGATGACGGAGGCAAACTGCGGCCGCGGAGTGAGCGAAAGCCACTGAGAGGGGAGGGAAACCAGGGTTGCAAGAGGGTCTGGCGGCCTCCACTGCTCACGTCGGCGCTGATTGGAGGACGGAGAGGCTCGCCGTAATGAAAGGGGAAAATGATAGCCGTATTTTAGGAGCAGGAAAAGTTGGGAAATGAGGAGAAATTGGTTGAAATTGGGCTCTTGTGCTCGGAATTTAACTGCCATTTCCCCCTTTTTTCATTCAATCAAAATCACAGAGGGGAAAAAAAATAAATTCGATTAACTGTTTTCTCCCCCCCCCCCCACCCCAAGCAAATGATCTTGATTCAAGCCTCGGCTAATGAATGAGTTTCCCAGCCTTTTATCAGGCAGTTGAGTTTTCTTGTTGTCGCGGTCTGCACGCAGAGCACACACACAGCTTAAGATACCCAAGGATTTTGGGTCAGGGCCGTTCTGCTTCTAGACTGTTCGGACGCTAACGGTTATCCAAGAGTTCTTAATGCTCCATTATAAGCAGCTTCATGAAATAATCTGCTGGAATGCTCTCAGAACATTACCAGAGCACAAAAACCAGTAAGGATGCGCTGAACACATTATGGGATGGCTTTGATAGTTTTTGCCTTGAATGTCTAATTGTGATTTTAGAGAATTAATATAAAGTGTGCAATATGCGGCCATCGTGACACAAGTTGAAGGCTTTACAATTGCCAAAAATGGAAACATTCCTAAAACAAAACTTTGTAAATTAATCACGATTTGCTGTGAGTGGAATAAACAAAGCATCATAATTTATAATTTAGGCTCTTCTTAAACAGTCTACTTTTATTGTGTTCACACAGAATTCTGCACACTTAGAATTCTATCAATCACTTTTGACTAGACAACTGAAACGGTTTTAAATGTTGAAACTGAAATGGTCCCATACTTGTTAAAGCACATCTTGGCTGATTTTCCTGCACTCGTAATGATCGTGGAGCATTCAATATCATTATTTCATAAAACTGGTTAAAATGCTGTTTAATGCTGAAGTGGGTCAGAGACCCCCAAACTAATGAATGGTAGTGTAGCTTCCTAAAATGGCCATCCAAACAGCTGGAAGTGGCAGAGATTACACTGCAACGAAAACCAGAAGAGAAGATGTAACAGCGGTTGGTCTGTTCACGTGGCTGGAAAAGGAAATCAGAATGTTCCATAAAGAGGCATAATACATTTGAAGACGATTCAATCTGCTGTGCGGCGTATGCAGAAGGCACAGCGGGGTGGATGTAGCACATGGACATTCGGGTATTCCTGCCTTTCATCTGCGTGGAGTGACTTAACTCCTGGTGATCGGCCCATTTCTTCTTGGTATTTATAGAAAACCATCAATCAAATTAAAAAAAAACAAAATGTACTAACGTTACATGCCAGCAGAATAGAAAGAACATTAAGAAGAAGCTTTGTTTAGGAAGCTCAACCTCAGGGACCGACTTGGCACCGACAGTAGATTCACAAATTCTTAAAAGAAGTGCACAGAGTTTCTTTTCTTGTTTTTTAAACCATCAGCTATGTGTTTTGGTCTGTCGAGTGTTTCATTGTTTAGCTCTCCTTATCTTCCCTCGTGCCGGCCTGCGCTGCTTTCCTCCTGTTGCAAACGCTTGCGTTTGGATGGCCGCTGTGCCCTGGCGTGGTCAAGCTAAGTTGGTGTACGGAGAGCCAGAGCACCCGCGGTGGAGGTGAAGGCCTCTACTAACCCACCCAGTCACCCGTCCGCCTCTTTCTCCCGTAATGCCATGCTAACTGGGCTAGCACCGTGACACCACCGGGCACCAAACAGCCAAAAAAGGTGAGAGGATCGGAAATGACGGGTGGCGGGTGGGATGGTGCTGGAGAAGGAAGGATGGAAGGACGGAGAAGAGATCGAAGAAGGGCAGGCAGGGGATACAGGGAGTGTGGGGGGGACGGTGGGTCAGCATGATGTGGTTCCAAAACCCAGAAAAGAAGAAAAACAAACAAACAACCAACAAAAGAAAACAGGAAGCGACAAACTGGACGGACTTCACTAAAACTACAAGAGCCGAGACACAGCAGAAAAGTGGTGGGGGGAAAAGAAAGAACAGAAACGATATAAAAAGACCACTAAAAAAACAGCCTGATGGCATCTACTGAACAGACATCCAGCACACCAGACAGAGCTACTGGAAGCGGAGCATGTTAACCGGAGACAGAGTCGGACGGACAGGTAGATGGGGAGGGTAGGGGTGGTCCAGGACGGAGAGACGTGAGAGTGAAGGACAGTCTGGAGGAAGGAGGAGGACGAGTGGCGGACACACAGGAGGAAGAGGGTGAGTGAGAGCCAGAGGGAGGAGCTGGGGGAGGGAGGTGGGGTAGGGCCAAGAGCGAGGCGCTCCTCGCCGGTGGTGGGGGTGGGGTGGGAAGGAGGCAGAGAGGAGGGGAGGAGGAAGGTGGGGTGGGGTGGGGTGGGACGGGGAGAAAGGGGATGGGGTGGGGGGCGGGATAGTTACTCGAGAGCTGAAGGTCCTCCTGCGATCATCTTTAAGCCCCTCCAACCTACACTGGAGCTAGTGGAGATAAAGCATTGAATCACAGGCGTCAGTGCATCTGTCTCGGCAACCGCAACATCACGGACAGACAGACAGACGAACGGACGGGACGGACAGAGGGACAGACAGAAGGACGGACGGGAGCACGAACGGACAGGCATCCACAGACAAAACCCTACATTGGGAAGGAACAAGGAGAGACAGACAGACAGACAGACAGACAGACAGAGAAAGAACAGGAGAGGAGGAGCTGTAAGGAGGCTGTTTGCGGGACATTGGCTGTGTCTCAGTTCAGGGTCTGCAGCCTTCGTCGGTTGGGTCCTCCAGAGGACGAACCCAAACCCGCCTCCCCGGTAACCACATGGGACGGTCTAGCCTTCGGCGTATTTCCTGGTTGCTTCGCCGCCGTTCCCTACTACTAGCCAACCCCGGAAGTGACTTTTTTTATAGCATCAAGCTAACCATTCCATAACCACTCAGCATTAACAGTCACATATTTGAACTGAATTTTGGGGTTTTGGTTTAACATGTATGTTGTTGCATGTTCAAATAAGTAAAAACCCTACGGTAAAAACTTCATATTTTATGTGAAATTTTAATACTTAAATTTATGCGTCGTATCTTTGCCAGTAGATGCCGCCACTTCAGCTGACTTCCCAGGATCCCAGGATGCTTTGCAGCAGCACGCAAAGCATCCTGGGATACGGGAGGCCGCAAAGGATAGTAGCGGTGCATCCTTCGAATCGGCTAAAAGGACAGGCCCTCGAGCACTGTTGTGCCGTAACTGGCCTTCAAATACAGGCTTCGAAGGATGCAGACCCTGAATTGAGACACAGCCATTGTGCATCCCAATTGGCGGCCCCTACTGGAGGCCCAGCGTAGAACACCAGGCATGGGGAGACGTAAAGAATTTGAATCGCACAGAAAACGAGACATTAGCTTAAAGTAGACGGATGCTCATACGTTGAGGTAAATGAACGAAAAAAAAATTCTTGGCGCCGTTTTGTATTGAGAGGTTTCAGAGCCACAGTTGCTTCTGCGCAATCAAAACGAGAACAGAGAGTTTTTCTTTAAGTCAACAAATCTCAACGATGAAAAGCGAATGAAAAAATGCGATAGCTGCTAATTTGGCCCGCTGACGATGCTACGGAGCTCCGTTGTTGTGAAAAGCTGTTAAATCCAATGTTGTGTTGCACCGGGAGCCGTGTTTTGTGTTCGCCATGAGAGGATCTGAAGTTTTTGGCCTATGTTCTGGGACTGTTGACCAAAACATACAGTGCTAAAGAAGTGGAGTGACATTTTAGAAACAATGACGATTGTTTCATTTATCGAAAACTAGTCATACACAAACTGCTACGGAAAGTGCTGAGCATTAACAAAAAGAAGCCTTTGCACGTGTAAAGTTAGTGGTAGCGGTTAAAAAATAGAATAGCCAATTAGCAGACAAGACAACCATTAGGCAATAACAATGAAGACGATGATTTAATTGATTTAAAATGAAAAAAATTCGATTGACAAAATGACAAGTTGGATACATTTTGTCCACACGCGGCTGTGGAGACAGCAGCAGGAGAACATTGCGTCTTTTGAATTGCTTCAAAAATTGGTTCACAGAGCTTCCAGCAAACTCTTTGCTCAAGTCCAAATCAATCTGAGTATTTCAAAAAAGATATTTTGATAGTGACACGGTGGCGCACCTTCCTGTGTGGGTTCTCTCCGGGTTCTCCGGCTTCCTCCCACAGTCCAAAAACATCCATGTGAGGTTGGGAATTGGGAACTCTAAACTGTTTGTAGGTGTGCATGTGAGTGTGAATGGTTGTTTGTCTCTATGTGGCCCTGCGATGAACTGGTGACTTGTCCAGGGTGTCACCCTGCCTTCGCCCTAAGACAGCTGGGAGAGGCTCCAGCAGACCCACGTGACCCTGAGCTCAGGAAGAAGCGGGTATTGAAAATGGATGATATTTGATATTTTGATCAGTTGAAAGGATCACAGTCCCTGTGCGCTTGTTTAGATTTGTTGACAATAAGAAAAACACAAACCTGCTGTGACTGTTGTTGTAGTTAAGACAGATGATCGACGGTTCAGATGCTTATTTATAGCAAAACTGCATTGATAACGACAACGGGGAGAAAAAAAAGCAAAATGTAGATACTGAATATTGTTTTGAAATACAGGGAATCCGCATTACAGCACATATCAAAAGTTAAGGCAACTGTAAACGTAAAATTGACCTAATTTTTTGTGCCCCATGATGAATTTGGAGATGTTCACTTTAAAATCTCAAATCTTTCCGTTTTGGTTATATCTGACACTTTATTGGGCACAGTGGGGCCATAAGAGGGTGGCAGCTTTGGTTGCTCAGAGATTTGTGCCACCACTCGAGGGCCCCCCAGCACAGAGAGGTGGAGATTGGATGGATGGGCAAAGGTAGACAGAGAGGAGGGGACAAAGGTTGGGATCGGGGGAGCCAAGAAAAGGCCACAGGAGGACACAGATCAAACTTGCAGACAGTAAGAAGCAAAAACACGATTAGCCTTGAAAACACAACTGCAAACAAGTGCAAAAAAAAGAGAAGCATATTTTAAAATACATATATACGAATAGTTATAGAGCTGATGCATAAGACTGACATCAATCCACCGAAGAATTCACTTAACAACCAAGGATGAATCACAAGTTTTTAACTTCCTTATTCAATTTGTTACTAGTCTGCCCTGTGGTTGGGGGTCGACACAGCGGAAACACATCACCATTTACTCAAAGTCAGCTGGAAAAAACCAAAAAAAAAACCAAAAACCTGAAGCAGCGTGAAGTGATGCCACTAGTTTCAAATCAAAATGGTTTAAAAAAAAAAAAAAAAAATCTAATAAATGTACGACCAACTGAAACACAACTTATTAAAATAAATCATCATCCAAGGGAGCCGTGGGAGGGGCCGCGTATGGAGGTGAAGACAGTGAGTAGGGAGGTGGGGGTGTGACGGAGGGTGGGGGTGAGGGAGGTGAGAATGGGGGCCAAAGCAGCATGGGAGGTCAGGGTCTGGGCGACAAAATTCCAAATAAAGAAATAAATACATTAAAATAAAAAATAGAAATGCAAGCAGTCAACCAGTCTCACACTCAAGTCTAAACCCCCCCCCCCCCACCTCCCACACATAACACTGCCGCCCACCACCCTCCAACCCTGAGAATGTGTTCGGAGAGAATAATGAGCGTGTGAGAAATGCCATGTACACACACACACACACACACACACACACACACACACACACACACACACACACACACACACACACACACACACACACACACACACTGTTAAAATCAATTAAAGAGCGAAAACTGATCCAACAAAATGCCAAGATAAGAAAGATTTGGACACTCTCACTTGTTACAATGGCGACATCATGACATGCTCACACGCACACGCACTACAGTCACACACGCGCGCTCACGGACATACTCTCACACACACACACACACAGACAGGGACTGTGTCTCAATCCAGGGTCTGCATCCTTTGAGGCATGCATTTGAAGGCCAGTTACATCAGAACACTGCGCGAAGGCCTGTCGCAATTCACAAAAATTTGGAGGACGCTCCAAATGCGTCCTTCAAATGCGTCCTCCTTTTAGCCGATCCAAAGGATGCACTGCTACTATCCTTCATGGCCTCCCGTATCCCAGGATGCTCTGCGTGCTGCTGCAAAGCATCCTGGGATCCCGGAAGTCAGCTGAAATTGCGGCATCTACTGGGAAAGACACCACATATAAATCTAAGTATTCAAATTTCACATAAAATATGACATTTTTAACTGTAGGGTTTTTACTTAGTTGAACATCCAACGCCATGGTTGGATGGCGAACCAATGGTTAGCTTAATGCTATAAAAACATCACTTCCGGGGTTGGCCAGCAGGAGGGAACGGCGGTGACGCAACCAGCTAATACGCCGAAGGCTAGACCGTCCCATGCGGTTACTGGGGAGGCGGGTTTGGGTTCGTCCTTCTCGGCCAGGTCCTCCGAAGGACCCGCCTTCCAACAGAGGACGCTTCCTTCGAAGGATGCAGACCCTGAATTGAGACACAGTGTGTGTGGGGGGGGGGCGCCCAAAACTGATTTTAATCATAGGGCCCAAAATTGTGAGTGGTGCCCCTGCACATAGGCGCACATACACACACACACACACACACACACACACACACACACACACACACACACACACACACACACGTAATAAGTTGTGGACTCGAGCCAAAGAAGCGCTAATCATGGAGATCAGCGGGCTGGCGAGTGGGATTTGCCGTCGTCTGCGGACACAGAACGGTTGAGTGCGGACATGTCAGCGAGACGCGCGGCTCTGGGGGCTTATCGATCTTCGGGCCAGGGTGGTGGTGGGCGGGGGTGGATCGATAAGCGGTTTGGCTGCAGAGATGCATCAAGATATAATGTGAATCCAAGTGCGGGCGGTGCTGAAGTCAGCACAAAACAAAAAGGGGCTGTCAGACAAATTATGCAAAATGGGGGAGAGTGTAGTGGGGGGCGGGGGCGACAGAGAGACCCGGTTCAGCTGGCTGCGTCCACCACGGCAAAGAAGGGCAGCTGGAGCGGTTGTTGCGCTGTCACCGGCCACTCACGCACCAATCAGCAGTCACTCCAGATGAAGGATGAATGACGAGAGGGTGAGAGCGAGAGAGGTGGAGGCGATGTGGAGGAAGAGAAGACTGCTGCGTACGACCTGACGCGTGTGGTGATACAGGGCAGGGCGGCATCCAAAAGGAAAAAACAAAACAAAACAAAAAAAAAACGCTCCTTTAATTTGGACATTTAAAGGTCCCATATTGTTACCCTTGGTTTTCAATTCCAGTGGAGGTGCAGATCTGCTGTGCATAGCACATGTAGCTCACTGGCGAGACGTAAGGCGTGACTTATGAAGGACCTTTGCGGCGTCATGAACGCACGCCGGCTGAAAAGCTGAAAAGGCAGGAGACGCAAAAAGCGCAGAGGGAATTTTGAACAACATGGGACCTTTAATTACATTTCAAAAAAACAAAACCCTGCCTGGTGTATTCCTCGTGTAGCACCACACCGTCTGAAACCCAAACCCCCAACGACGGACACGTCGCTCCCTGTCCGCCAGGTGGAGGAGTATCGCCATTCTAGAAGGAAAGGTAGAAGTGACCTGCGCCTACAGTACATACGCTGCATGGAGAGAAGCGGCTCATGTAAATCGTTCTTCTTCTCTCTATATAAACCCCCGACTAATTATTTGACAAAGAGCGATAATAGAAAAAAAAAAAGGCGATCAACACCCCAGGTTTCTCGTCTACGACAACAGTGTGCTTTTGTTTTAGTGGAAGGTTTTGCTAGAGGAGGCGGGTGGGCGTGGGGGAAAACCGTGAGACCTTTCAAACTGCCAGGCAAACTATTATTTCCCATCATCGGTGTGTCTTGAAGGACACCGCCGTATTCCAGCTGAGCAGAGAGAGGCACTGAGAACCTCAGGAAGAGAGGCCTCGCACCCAAAACTACTACTACTACTACTACTAGATTAATACTCCAGTGGTTATTTAAGCTTCCATTGTGGCTGCTTGGGAAGTATATAATATTTTTACACAGAACCCCTCAAATTGGGTCCGAATTTCGCTCATTTAATTGCAGCGCTTTCGGAAATTTTTTTTTTTTTTTTTTACACATTACCATTTGTTTTCTACACATCCTTATCCAGATGGCTCTATCACAATGAGGTGCCTCTCCCAGCTCAGCCGTCTCCCTGCCAGTGTGGGTGGTGCGGGCGTGCGCCCCTCGTGTGGTGGCGGTGCTGGTGTCGGTTGCCGGTGGACAGCATGCTGGTAGAAGGGAAAAGTGGGTTTACCTGGTCCAAGGTAGAGTACCTTGGCTTGAGCGTGATGACCTCATCCAGGTGAGCCCTGAATTCTCTCCGTGAGGCCTGGGTGGAAGGGGGAAGTCACAGGACAGTCACTCGCCGTCGAGCCCCGCCCCCCCCCCCGAACAAACACACACACACACACACACACACACAGAGGCCCAAACAAGCCCGAGTGACCCACTTCAGTTTCGCCAGCCTTTAAAAAAAAAAAACAGCAGAGTCCAACAGCTCTTTGTCTTGCAAACAAAAAAAACACACGCACATGCTCAGACTAAATCAGAGTTGAGTTCTCTCTGTCACATAAACACGTGCACGCATACACACACAAACTCACCAATTGCACCAAAGGAATTTTCAAAACAAGAGGGTGCAGCAGTGACTCATTAGAAAACATGACTAAACCATCAGCGACACGACTAAACCAAAGATGGATGAGGAAGTGAAACCCCGGCAGTGTGCCGCGGGGAGGGGCGTCTGTTAGTGAGGGCGCAGGGTGGCAGTTAAGTAGCGAACCCCCCCGACTCGGCGCTTGACCCCCGCTGGCCGAACCCAGAGCCTCTGTTGGACGACACACGAGCATCGAGGGCGCGGAGGAGGTGACGGCGCCTGTTTGAGCCACTTACGGTCGCCTGCTCGGCACTGAACTTCACATCAGGTGAGTTCAGGGCGCAGTGACGGCATTATACAATTACTTCTGGGGAGCAGAGCGGCGCTGACCCAATCAGGTCAGATCAGACCGGTAATGATTCTACACGTGTTAAAATGAATGATAATCACTCGCTGGCGTGTTGATGCAGCGGCTGATCTTGACACACGGTAATTGTCCTAAATAATATGATGAACTTCATTCATTTATGGCCTGCTCAAGATGAAAACCACTCTCCACTTGCTCTGTGAAATCTTATTACATGCATACTGTTACCGGTATTTGTTATGGTTATTCTTAAAACACATAACAACACATATGACTAGACTAGACTTTTGGATAGAGGACATATTTAGGTAGTAGCTGTAATATTATTGCCACTTTAGCAAGTTAACTGAAAATGTGCCTTTTAAAAAGTCAAATTAATTGTGTCACGGGATCATATATTTAACTTAATTGTTAACCCATCAACTTAACTTAACATGTTTATCAGTTAGGTGTTAACTTAGTTTTGTGAGGCATAGTGTTAGCTTAATTAAATGTTAACCGTAAACTGTAACTACTTTATTGTTAACTTTAAACTTTAACTACTGTATAGTTCACTTCTTGTATTGTTTTTTTGACTGCTGCAACACTGTAGTTTCCCAATTTGGGATCAATAAAGTTCAATCTAATCTAATCTAATTTCATCTAATCTAAAAACAACACATCCCTCATATCCCTTTTTTTAAGATCCTCCCAGAAGTCATTGCTGTGCTACCAAAGGTACTAAATAGATTCTGATGCCACATTGTGACATATCAGCCCTCCTCCATGACCCTGCATGAAGCTCGTGTCTTTATCACTTCCTGATCAGAGTTGCTGGGCCACGACCGGAAGAACAAGCGCGAGGAAAGCTGCAAAGGCCTCGGCACATTTACCGAAAACCCTTTTTTTAAACCCGAAATGAAAAAAACAAACAAACAAAAAACTCACAAGCTGCTGTGTGCAAGAACGTCAACAGAACTGAGGTGTGTACACAGAGGGGGGAAAAGAAACACGTATTGTTTGTACAAGCAACACCACTTTCATTCAATACACAATTCAAGCATCGTTCAACCTCACGTCACAGAGGTTGAAACGCTGGATGGGAGGTTTTCTGTGTTTTGGAAGGTGGTGAGGGTTAGATACAGGATACTTTGGACGGGATGGTGGGGGGGAGTTGGGGGTGCAGGTGTGTGGGACCTTTTCTTTTTAGACTGCACGACAAAATCCGAGACAAAACACAAAAAAGAGGAAAAAACATCCACACAAAAAACAGACAGGTTGGAACATCAGCAGGAGGGCAGCGGAACGAAGGACACGGTGGGACGTTTTGGGGAGGGAAGCAGTCATGCCAGGCAGGAATTAAAGAGTGCAGCTGGGGAGGGGAGGGTGATGCTATGATCGATGGACGATGCATCAGAACCCATGCAGGAGTACCTCAGCAATGCTTAGGGTGGATGAACAGGAGGGGAGCCGCGCCTGGTGCCATGAGAGAGAGAGAGAAAGAGAGGAGGGGGCAAGGGAGGAAGAAGAGAAGAGGGTTAACAGAGCCAAAGCCAGGTCGAGCGCGGGGGGAGAGGAGGGGCGGGGGAGGGGGACAGAGGCACACAGAGACTGAGGCAAAGGGGGAAGCGCGCACGTCGCCCTCTGTCTGTCGGGAGGACACCTGCGTGACAGGTCTCTGTGTGACTGTCGCCGAGTGCAGCCAAGGGGCATGACGGGCAGCGACGGGAAGAACAGGACAGGACAGCACAGGACGGGACAGGACAGGACAGGTGAGGACAGGTCAGGACAGCAGGTAGGAGTCGCACGCCGGAACGGCAGGAGAGAGGGGTCTCACGGGGAACGTTGCACATCAGTAGTAGTGGAGCGCCGCAGCATCAACAGGAGGTTCACAGACAAGTGGACCTGTGCTCCGAGAACATTGTTCCTGCTGAGTGATCATCATCATCACCGTCATTATCATCACCATCACAGCCATCGTCATCACCATCACCATCATCATCATCATCATCATCACCATCATCATCATCATCATCATCATCATCGTCATCATCATCATCGTCATCACCATCGTAGTCATCGTCACCACCATCATCACATCACCATCACCACCGTCATCATCATCATCATCGTCACTTTCATAGTTATCGTCATCATCATCACCGTCATTATCATCACCATCACCATCATAGTCACCGTCATCATCATCACCATTATCATGACCAACGTCATCATCATCATCATCACCATCATAGTCATTGTCATGATCATCATCATTATCACCATCACCACCGTCATCATCATCATGATCAACATCATTACTATCATAGTCATCATCATCACCACTACTATCGTCATCATCACCATTATCATCACCATCGTCATCATCATCATCATCACTACTATCGTCATCGTCATCATTATCATCACCATCACCATCACCATCATAGCCATCGTCATCATCGTCACCATCGATATCATCATAGTCATCGTCAACATCATCATCATCACCATCTGTCATCGACATCAACATCATCACGGCTTCAAGGTACAGTGTGTAAAATTCTGCCATCTAGTGGTCAAATTTTATATTGCTTCATAGAGAGCTCATTTGCTCACCCTCCCTCTCCCATGCTTGCCAGTCAACTCCAGTGGCCTGGTCACACAAACCTGGATACCTTGTCCAGCTTCTTCTTTGTTGGTTTATTTGAGGACGCAAGCATTTACCTTGAATACAAAACACACCGTCAGGTGAGCTGGATTGTTCACACCGGGCTTCCTGAGAAATATGGTTGCACCAGATGGCAGCTAACTGGGAGCGAGACCCAAAACTGGAACTTTAAAATGTGTCCTTTTAATTTGTAAAAAAAAACTTTTTCTCACTACGCAAAACAGCAGCTAATCTGCATTTTGTTAATTTACATCAAAAATATTGAAACAGCCATCTACCTTGGCAGTGGTTTTGCTGAGCGGCTTTGGCCCCACGGACAAACTTTTTGCTGGAAAAATCCAATTTTAAAAATATCGCATCCATTCTGGGGGCAAATACTGGGCGGCATTAAAAGCTGAGCGCACTGTAAATTATTTCTGAAGTCATGAGATAATACCTGACCTTTGCTCATGGAACGGCGGCATTTCAGGTTATGTAATTGCCTTTTTAAAGTAGGATTACCAGGGAGATAGACATCTCATCCCCCGTAGATTCGCAGTAGTTGCTCTGATGAAATTCGCCGTTTGCATGATGGACGCTGATGATGGAGATACAACCTGAAGTATACCCAGTCAAGGTTATGGCCGTTGTCCTTTCATGATTCAGTCCATAATAATTCCATGTTGCAACAATGAAAATGCAACGTTGTTCCGTCTTCTTCGATGGGAACAGCAAGAGCTGTTGATGAATCTTGGGCCAACTTTCTGAAGCTGAACCCAGTCTCAACCTGTTACCTCAGTCTGCTACATGTCGCATCAGCTGTACGCGCACGTGATGGCAGTTCACGTTTTCCTTTTAAACGATGGACACGTCCGAATCAGTCGCATTCCAAAAGGCTGCGCAGAAAAAAAAAGATTTTAAAACAGCGACTGAACGCCTCCAGAACAATCCGTAGGTTGATGTGCGAAGGACGAAGTCAGCAGATTTTCAAGTGGGTGACAAGCAGAATGAGAGAGAAGAGCCAAATTTCTCCTCAGTGTGTCCAACAGGGAAGTGGCTGCCGAACGGACAGCCGCAGCCAGGAGCTGTTGGACGGCGATCAGAACTGCCTCGGAGGGGGGGATTCCACATTTTTGGAGGGGGTTTCGAAAGTCGTTGAGCCGCATCATTTCATGAATGGCGATGAAGAGTGAATGATGTTTAACATACATCAGCCCAGATACGAATTCAAAGGCTGCGGTCCCTTTGGGAAGGCAGATTCATTTAGAACGACAGCAAAAAGTACAGCTGAATGGGATAAAAGGAATGTTTTACTGCTGTATACAAAGCAATCCAACGCAGCCGCTTAATGGGAAAAATTGCATTTTATCATCTGTGTCTTAAATTTCACTGTAATGTGTCATCCTCAGTGTGAAACTGCCACCGAAAAGTATTGATCGCTGTTCTTGTGGCCAAAAAAACCCCCACAACGGTGTGACAATATAAAACCCTGAGGCACCCGTCGGCTGCCTGTTTCAGGCGGCGCGAGAGGTGACAGACAAAATAATCTCCGTCTTGGCGCCTTCTTGCATTCGCCAACTTGCGTCTGGGAGCGAGACCAAGACAATCTCTCCTGTTTGAAGTTAGCCGGAAAGGTGGGGGCGGGCGGCAGGTTCCTTCGCAGTCGGCAAAATTTCCCGTCCTTTGTGTATCTATCGCCTCTCGAAGACTTGTTGTTAATCGCAAACACAAAATGAAAGCGTGCAAATTGCGAAGACGCCGGTTGCAGCCAATACTCGCAGCCATATATGACGCGTCGGAGGACTGTGTATTTCTCCAACGCAGCGTGACTCACAATCTCAAGAAGTTCTGACTGAACAGACTCAAAATGTACTTTGACCGGCCCACATTTTGGAGCAGCTTTACATTTTCATCAGAGCCATATTGTATTTTCTGTTTTCTCGCTGCCAGCGCCTGGTTCCGATTTTTTACATTTTGGCAGTTTCCTAGCGTGGTTAGCAACGTCTTGCGTCACTGCAAGAAGTTCGCAGGAAGGAACTAATTTGGTCGTACGAGTGAATGCGTGTGAAAGCGAATGGTTGTTCGTGTTTCTACTAGGCCCTGCGATAAAACTGGTGACTTATCGAGGGTGTGACCCCGCCTTCAGCCAATGACTACTGAGATAGGCTTCAGCAAAACATCCCGGCGACCTTGGTATATGAACAAATGCAGTTCAAAAGGTCTAGCGTGTAAAATTTGGCTTGAATTATTCTTTATATATTGGTAAAAAATTAGCATACGGCTACTTGCTAATCCCGGGCCTGGTCTCTCATTTAACACTGACGGCCATCAATCACTAACCTCGCCGTCCATGGCATCAGTGAGTGACTGGGAATTCAGCGGCTCTTATACTTGAGCAACCTTTTCCTTTCACATGGAAAAACAGCGAGAAACGCAAGAAGCGAGCGCATGCCGCTAACAGTCGCCGCTAAAGAGCGAGAGCGCCGACGGTCTTATTAGAATAGAATTTTAAAATAGAACAAAGCAACACTGAAAAAGAGAAATTATGTTGTCACTTTGCTCCCGACTCAGATCTGGCGACAGGTTACTGGAATGTACTTCCACCAGTGCCACTCACTCCGCCCGCAACCAAACACGAAGCCTCAAGCTGTTGCTAGCTTGTTCAGCTGGCAGCGAATAAATGCTTCTGAATGCGACGGACGAGAAGAGTCTGCGAGATGAAAAGACAAAATCAAACTGGTGAATCTGGCAGCCGTTCCAGCTGGCACATCAGTTGGATCTCTTAACAGATACGTGGTGATGATGATGGAGCGAAGAGGCGATTTGACTGATCCCTCTCGTGCTACTCAACATTTTCCTGCCTCTTCCCATCAGTGGCCAATGAGCTTGCTAAGTGCAGCTATTCAAACTGTCTCATCTGTTCTGTCTCGTGGACTTTTTTTTTTTTTTTAAATTCACTGTCTGTCTGCCCTCCCACCCCCAACTGTGCTCTGCCTGTCTGACTGGTCGTCTCTCTATTTTCCCCACTTGTTCAAAGCTCTCTTGTACTCGTTCCATTCTCTGCCCGTCGCCCTTGAGGCAGACTCTCAGAGTCAGCGGGCGTGAGTAACTCGAGACAAATATAATATTGCATACGACGCATGCAAACTTCACACTTGCGGACGAACGACGCCGCGCGGTGCTGACGACGCGTCGTGGGATGATGACAAAAAACAAACAAACAAATGAAAAAAAAACCCCACATGTCTCAGCATGTCTCTTTTTTGCGTTTCGAATACATCCGTCGGAGCAAAACGAGGACGGCGAGGGGCGCACTTTCTGTGGCCGATGCACATGAATACACACGGTGGACCCATCTAAAGTGATTTTTGTCTTAAAGCCTCAAGCCATCTGACCCAAATGGTTGATGGATTCTGCCAGCCAAATAAAGCCAGGGGAAGGGGTAGAATGTCTGTGTTTTAATCAGAGACAAAAGGACGCTTCTGCTCTTTGCTGGACTGGAACCTGCTCTGTGCAACACAACGCAACACACAGAATATATGGTGCATTTCGTTCAAATCAGTGGCTGACATTAGCTCGAATATCTCCTAAATCTAAAGCGGAATGCAGTTCCTTCCAGTTATCGAAAGCCATTGTTAATATTGTTGTTGTGTAATTAAGATTCTAATCTGAGAAGCACGTCCCAACATGTCCTTACGGGGCCTTTACCATGTTCAGGCTTTTATCATTTGTTTCCTGGAAACAAATCCAAATTGCTTCTCAGTGACACAACAACGTTACACAAGTCCTTTGAGGCAAGTCATCCTGGGGGAGGCCAATGTGAAATGCGCATGAATTGTGTACTATATAACCCTAACCCTAACCCTGGCTGTTCATAAATAAGGGGGCGGAACATGTGCCATCTTTGCTCTCTCTCTGAATTCTCCATTCAAAATAATGATGAGTGTTCTGTCTCCTGATAGCAGATACAACCACAGATACCACAGATACAACTACCCACTACGTTCTTTTAACTTTTTTAGAACGTTACTGTTGACGTTACCGCTATTAATCATTGTCATTGTCAGTATGGGAAGTCATATTGCGACGGCACTTCACGGCAGCACAATTATGATTCTTTGAAGTTCTGGTGGATTTTCTTTTCAAAACAATCTGGAGTTTCAGTCACAAGCCAGAAGCTGACTTAACCTGGTGCAACATAGGGAAAAGGCCGAGCAGCTGGCGGCAAGCTCACCACAAAATGACACCGAGTGGCTTGTGTATTTTTTCGAAAAAGAATTTAGTGCACCCTTTGACCTAATCTGGTTTAGTTGTATTTCTATGGTACTGTATTTATTTGACTTTCTTTTTCAGTTAATTTTATAACAGAGCCAATAACTTGCTTTCCAACACCCACATTATTTTCCCCCTCCTTTGGGATTCTGCTGCCAAGCATGTTGGTTCGCTCTGGATGAAGCAGCCATCAGCAGCAATCTCAGTAAAGGACAGTTTGACACGAGAGGACACTCTGACCGAACCTGTCCTACCGGGACTGTTCAGTCACAGCTGCTCCTTCTCAACAGCTCCAGATACAAGAAGCGATTTTAGACATTGAACATTCAACACTCAGCAAAAAACAAAAAAACAAAAACAAATGTTGAGTTAGAAAATAGCGCTAAACAATCGAGAGATGCAAACAAAAAAAAAAAAAAAAAGGCATCGCCCGGCCCCGGCTGCTAATCTATTCCGTGCACGCCTCGTGCTCGGCATCAATTAGGCCGAGGCTTTATCGCTGCACCCGACACATCGGGACAGTCTCCGCAGATACATCAATGTCCTGCCGCTTCTCCTTGTCAGCTGTTTCCAAAAAGGATTCCGGAGGCGCTGGTTTTCACACTTCACACTCAACCCACTCGCTGTCCCGCGCTGCCTCCGGCCCAGCTGCCTTGCTGGCGGCTGCAGCCAAGCGCACGGCGGCTGCGGGGACTAGGAAATAAAAAATCTCTGTGTGGGATCTTTTCACTTTAGGAGAGAGCGTGCAGCGGTGGAACGAGAAAAAAAAAGGCCTTCCGTCGTGGACGGAGAAGCGTTTTGTGTGGCTGATCAGTCCTGACGGTCCTGCACTGCCGTTACTTTCTCACCTCTTTATTCAATTTCAATTGCAATTTTACTGAGGGAAGCCCCTTGAGATGAAACATCTCGTTATCGAGGTGGTCCCACATGACAGTAGACACACATTACAATTAGGGATGCGTCGATATCGATACCAGCATCGGGATTGGTTACGATACCGATACTGGTGTCGGGTGTCACATTGATGTTTGTGCTGCAGCGACACTTGTGACAGTCACCATGTTCTAGAAAGACATGCTGAGGAATGAGATCTGTGGAGAACTACAAAAAAATCAAAGTACTCGGTATTTGTATTGTTGACTACTGAAAAGCAATTACTTGTACTGTACTCGTTCTGTAAAAACGTGGTATCGGCTCATCCTTGATTACAATGACACACAGCTCTCCAACTTCTGCAGCCCACCACACTACAAGCCTCTCAAGAGAATAAGCCACAACACATATACAGTATGCCCGCATGCCTACCTATATACACAAATGGCAATACGCAAACGCATGTCCCCATGACAACACAACATCTTGAAGAAACATCCGGAGCAGCAGAATGCCGCTGCGGTTTAGAGAAAATGATAAATGAAATGAATGAAGAAGAGAAATGATATCAGAGACAAGAACAGTTTGTTATTAAGTGGGAGAGAAAAGAAATTTGTTCTAAAGGTAAAAAACAAAACAAAACAAAAAACAGGTGATGGATTGATTGTTCTAATCAGATGGAGCTTTGTACTTGAATGACCTATTTCTCTATGGATTTTTGGGACGGTGAAAAATGGATTACACATTTGTCTAGGAGGAAGTGGACATGTACATTGGATGAGGAACTTTATTCAGATTCCACAGTCGTGGTCGCTAATCCTCCCTTTGGTCACCATGGAACAAAAGCATTACCCAGGCATATAAACATAAACACACAGTCCACTGTACCAAATCCAGTCAAGTTCCCAGAGCCTGGAAACACTGTGTGAACGGTACATCACTCCAGTGCAGTGGGAGCATCAAGCATCGTGCAAGCCTCCCCCTGCTAGCCTGAGCTCCTCAGCCGTCCCGTTGCTACATTCGTCACCCCCCACCCCTCTTTACCCCGAAACACGTCCGCGACCTGACAACTGCCTCCTCCAGGCGCAGCCGTCCTCGTTAGCCACACACCAGGAGCGCAAACACACCAACACACAGACACAACGCGCGCTGGAGAGCAAACATGTAAACAGAGCGCAAAACGGTCAAAACACAGTGCGCACGCGGCGCATCCACCAGCATCTCCCCTCAGCTAAACGACACAAAAGCCTTATTAAACGGATACAAAATATCACCTCTGCAAACTTGCACGCACGCACGCGGCAAAACCTGTAAACAAAAGATTCTCTGTGACACGGGGGAGGAGGAGAGACGATACTTACCATCTTCCGCCTGGAGTCGGAGCAAGAATGAGCTCCCCGGCACATGCACACGAGAACATGCGCACTCTCGCCCACTATTTTTTTTTACACACACGCGCGCACACACTTCCTTGACTGTTGGACGGGGGAGCTAGCGCGCGAGAGAGAGATGGAGAGGGTGAGAGATGAGGAGCAAGAGAACGGCGACGGAGGAGGAGGAGGAGGAGGAGGAGGAGGAAGAGGAGGACATGGAGCGGTGCACACAGCCCTGTCCTTTATGGTCCATGCCTGAAGCCTGTGTCATGTGCCCCCCCCCTCCCGCGTCACCCTCTCTCACGTCTTTCTCACCTTCTGTCGTTCTCACACCGATTGGAGGTGAAGTGTGTGTGTGTGTGTGTGTGTGTGGAGAGAGGGGGGGGGTGGCGGTGAACACGTGGACGCCGTTTATATTTATTTCAATTTGCGGTACATTCGCCACCTCCTCCCACTCGCCTTTCAATCCCTTTGTCATCTCCGAATCATTAGCACTCCCCCCCTCTCTCTCCCTCCATCCCTCCATCCCTCCCACAGCATGTTCGTCCCCTCTTCCGCTCTCACCCTCCGTCCTCACCCTCGCTGTGATAAATCCTCCGGCGGGACCACCGGCGGGATGAGGAGCCACTTTTATGAGTCTTGCCGTGCTAGAGGAGGTACCGTGACGCACCGCGGCCTCGCGTAAATGCTCGCGCCATGCATAAACACACACATATGCACGAAGAGTGGAAAAAAATAATTAATAAATGCGAGGAACGACGACACAGCAACCACACAATAATAATGGTAACGCAACAACAAAGAAACATCCGTTCAGAGCTTCCGCCAGGAGAAGAACAACCACCCTGTTTTCAGGCGAAAGGGCGTTGACGACACCTAAAAGAAATGACCCCGTCCGTCTCGGTTTGAAAAATGAAACAAAAGAAAGAAAAAAAAAAAAATAGGATGACGAGTTGTCGCTCGCCTCCAAAACAACAATAATCAACCTCGACACCGATGTGAAGATTCCTTGAAGCCGACTGACTGCCTGACGGGAGGCACTTCTACCAAAAGCTGCGGTGCCTTCGGGCGACGGCAAAGGCCACGGTGAACGTCACACTTTCACTTTCACACAGTGCATCCAGTCTCCACTAACTGATGTGGGAATTTGCAAATTTAAAAAAATTCCCAAAAACATGAGTTACTTTTTATTCATTTATGAGGCTGGCAGTCAAAGCGACATCTTGTAAACATTTGGAGTTGGAGACACGATAATTTTGATTACAGAAATTACGCTTAAAGACCCCATAATCTGCTGATTCTTCTTCTTCTTTTTTTTTTTTTTTTTTTAGATTTTTACTTTCATCCCAATTAGCAAAGGAGCAGCTTCACAACAGGACTGAAAACCTGGCCGGGAGTGTTTTTCACTAACTTGAGAGCAGCCTCGCTGCCCTTGAAGGCATCACGAGGGGATATTTTCCCGTGCAAATGCAACACAGGAGAATATACCTATGCATACTTCATAGCGGAACGTCTGGACCGCACACGCAGCCACCTTCCCTTCCACACAGACTGTAGATGATCGATCCGTCACACCGCAGCCGCCAGATATTGGAGCGGTGCTCGCGCATACCACCGGGGCATAAATCATTATTTCCCCTCCGTCTTATCGTTTGATGCGACGATGCTGCGATCAGGATACAGATCGTCCACAACGCAGTGATGTCCGTTTTACTCAGAGCAGCTTCTGGGTCTGCACACCGGATGCTCCAAGTCCCAAAGTGAGGACTGGGAGGTGCGTGGAGCTCTGCAGCTCGTGCTCGCTATACTCAGGCTCCAGGCAATATGTCAGCAGAAAAGGTCATCGGGAAACGGAGAGGGTGAAAGTGCACCCGTGCACGACGGGTCGTTGCCCACGTTGGAGTGCAGAAAGAGGTTGGTGATTTACAGAAGCCTTGGCCGCGACTCCGAGGACGTCCATCAACGCGGCAGAAAACCGAAACGAGGCTGCATCGCCTTGCAAGTGAAGCCAGCATGCGGAGGAGTTTTGTCCAAGGCGCAGCGCGAAGGGGATTCAAAGACAACGCAGACATGGACCGAGTTGATAGCGGTCTGAAACACAACATCCACCACAACGGAAAAGCAGCCGCGCTCTCAGGTCGCTTCACCATGAAGACGGTGACGGAAGAATTAAAACGCACCACATCGCACTGAGAGTTCACTATTCTGCAAAAGCACAAAATGCAGCATAACTGATGGTTCAAAACAATGGCAGCGTCCAATCAATGACGACGCACACCATGGTCCATCAACTGGATCCAGCATTGCGGGCAAAAGTTGAAGTTGCACTTCCTGATTTGTTGTTTTTTGCATTTTCTTTAAATTTACTGTTAACGTTGATTGGTTGTTGGTGATTGGCTGTTGTGTTTTGCACTTCAGGGGCCACCGTAGAATTCAGGGTGCTGTGATGACAACAAATAAAATTAAACAAACGTATCTTATACTCCTCTCCACTTCCATCTTATACTATTATACTACACATTTGACTCACTGAAGTCAAATGCATACAAAGTTGCTCCGTGGAGCCACGACTAGTTTGGACTTTCACACATTCCTGCTCGGTCCTCACACAAGTTCTGCCCTCTCTCGGTCAGAGCCGTGATTTAGAACGTAGCGGTTCAGTCGGGCAAACGGTCAAGCGCAGCGGGGGACTGAGAAAGAGCTCAGTGGGAATAAAGAACGTACAGATGAAGGCGGATGAATACGAACATAATTGGGTGACGAGGGGAGATTTCCAGCTGCACTTCTTCAACCCACCTCTGCTGGACGAGCCAGCTGGCTCACTGTCGCGCATCTGCAACACTAGCTCAAACGCCGGACTTCCCGCGACTCCGCTCAAATGTCAGGGGAGGCGAAACCGGGTGGGATTGCGCGCGGCGTGGCAAACATTCCCCCCCCCGTTGCCCGCCGAACTTCACGTTCGCCGTCCGCCGCGCGAGCGGTGATGATGTTTGGAGATGTGGGCGCGCACACGCACGCTGTCAACCATCCTCTGAGTCAAAGCCCCCCGTCTCCCATATGCTTCATTAATTCAAACTCACCATTACGTAACTGTACTAAATGCTCACAAGAGTGGAAGGGTACAGCTTCCCTCCTTCTCCGGGCATGTGTGTGTGTCTGCTGTACGTGTTGCGCTGTCTTCTGTGTGTGTGCGCGTGAGAGAGAGAGAGAGAGAGAGAGAGTGTGTGTGTGTGTGTGTGTGAACGAATGAGATTCATTGTGACAGTGAAGGAAAATCTGGTTGCCTGAATGATTGTGGCGCGGCTCGCTTTCTAATCCTTTTTGTGTGTCTGCGGTTGCGGGCGGCGCACAGTGCGAGGAGGATCCAGAGCAGAGAGAGTCACTGTTCTCCCTGAAGGATAACTTTGTGTTTCCCAATTTGCTGTGCGTTTCTGTGCCATGTGTGATTCCAAACCTGTTGGCTCTGCAAACCATGATTTGGACAAAAGAAAGGAAGGAGTGTCCGCTGATTATTCCAGCTTTATGCTTTAAAGCCCAGCCTGGATTTCACACACTTGCGGCTCCGACTAATGACTGCGCTTAAAGTCGGGGGCAACTATTGACAACTAAAACAGCGAAGTCAATCCACTTTCTGCTCGGACAGAGCGGCAGCGAACGCGGGGTTGGTTTGGATGTACGGCACCGAGATAATCGTGCATTAAGACTCATCGCTCACACCTACAGACAATGCAGATTTTGCCAATTTAGCAAACATGCAAATTCCTGGACTGTGGGAGGAAGTTGGAGCAGAGCACCAGAGAGAACCCACGCAGGGACGCGGAGAACTCACTCCGAGTCCAATCCAGGGCCTTCTTGCTGGGAGCCGACTGGTGCCAGACGCTGCTATAAATTGCGTAATTAGTCAGTGGCTCTGATTTAGATGTGGCCTTTTTTTTGAACCTTTAAAGGGTTTGTCAAATAACAGTGAATGGCTTTTTAGCAGCGTTTTTTTCTTTAGCAAGCCCATTGTTGATTGGGAATATAGTTCCAAAAAAGTAATGTTGATGTGCATTCAAACCAAAGCAATGAATTAGTTAGCCTGATATCTAGCTTGCGTAGCAATGAAATATAAATGTTAATGTTTGATAAACCAATATACTATATATATTTTTTTTGTTTGTTTTTCCTTTCAAATTGCTTATCATATGTAATATATACATATAATTGTATGTATACACATATATATATGAGAGCTGTCAAACAATTAATTTTTTAAAATTGTGATTAATCGCAGAATCTTCATAGTTAACTGCGATTAATCGCGGTTTGAATTGCATGTGTAAGATTCTTTTATTTTGCATTTCAAGGCAGTTTTAACCGCATAATGTAAAGTATTTCTTACCAGAAATTGGCCAAAGGACTGACTATGGGTTAGTAAAAGGGACAAAAAGGCTTATGCCGGGTTCACACCGGATGCGGAAGCGCCCACCACGGTCGACAAGCGCTTCTGCTCAGCTGTTGTTTGCTCCCATTCAGAGCTACTGTATTTTTTCAACAAGATCAATTTCACATCGTCCATCTTGACTTGACAACAACTCCTCTCTGCCTCTCTCTGGCTCTTTCCCTGTTTGCTTGTGTGTTTATACACCCAAATGTCCCGAATGTTCTGGTATACGGCACCGCGTCTTAGCTTTGCTTCTCCTGTGATCCCTCATCGCATCATGTGCGACTGACTTCTACCGATTCCTGATTGTCGCCACTGGTCGACGGCATTGACGAAAAGTTGCCCTCGTAACGCAAATGTATCGTAATTGTGAGCGCTTAACTACACCTTTTTCGCACGCTAACAAGTACTCCTTCGCAATGACACCTGTGACTGACATCGCAAATGAGAAGGGAGCCGGAAGCGCTGCTCTTGTGGCGACGGGATTAAAAAGTCCTGCTTGGTGAAATCTCCTCTCAAAAGACAGAAAGAAAAAAAGACCCAGGCAGCAAATTCAAACAGCCCACGGACACACGTGAAATGCATCAACAAGCACCGGGCCACTTTTGGCCCGGTGGGATGTTGTGTACACACTGTCAGCAGCCGCTCGCGTCCCGGGAATTTTGGCGAACATATGGCAGCTTGTCGCTGGGAAGGGGGTAAAAAAAAAAAAAAAAAACAGTCCCGCGTCCGAATCCTAACAAGCAGAGAGGCTTTACCTTTAGAGTGGCCGCTCAACACTCGCGCAACGTGTGATTTAGATGCGCTGTCTTGCCCCTGGAAAAACTGGGTCAACGGGAAGAGGCTCCGACGGAGACGGAGGCGGGAATGAGGAGAGGACAAGTGCGGCTCTAGCACCCCGGGTGACTAATTATTTAAGGCCTTGCGCGAGCCGAGGTCAAGAAAAGACCTCAAACCAAGGTTCTCCTGACAATGGCCACTGGATTGGATTAGGGAGGACTGTGGGGAGGCGGGCAGAGGGGGTGAGGTCAAGATAAAGGTCAGGTGCGGCATCGGTTCAGAGACCCGACGCTGTTTTGTTTGCTCCGTTACAGGCGTTACTTTGGTTTTGCTTTAGGGGGAAAGAATGCCAAGGTCAAGAGGTCAAGGTCAGGACCGAGGGCCTTTACGTGCCGACCGCATTTGTTCATAATGTGGACCAACTTTTTTTTTTTTGTTGCTTTTTTGGCAAATGAGAATGAGAAGAACCAAGTGCAAAGCGTGCATGTGTGAACTAAAGCAAACAATTGTGAACTTTTTGCGAACGACAAAAACGGCAACGGTTGACAATCTCATTGTGTGTGTGTGTGTGTGTGTGTGCATGTGTCAGCACTCAGCACAGCATCTGTACTACAATTTATCATATCAGACATTTAGCCTATCCTTATTTTTCTGTCCCCAAGTTCAGAGAATCACCAGACTGGAAGAACTTATCGGCTCATATCAGATCAATTTCGTCATTTATTGTTTTCAATCGTGCACTGTCTACTCACCTATGCTTGTTTTATTGAAATTACAGTAACTCTCTGGTTTGTTGAATTGGTTATATTATTTATTATTTGCTGTTTCCTCAGTCTCAGTGTTCCCCCTTGTGGCCTTCTTATGGTTGTTATTGTTTTGAAGTCTTCTCAATCTCAACAGTGCTCTTTCTCTTGGTTTTGTTTGTTTATTTGTTTGTTTTCTTCAACTTGTTGTTGTTTGTTCATATGTTTGGACCCTTTTGAAAATGAGATGGTGCATCTCAAAGGGTTGGAAGGGGGAATTTTCAAACTGCAAGACAAACCGAACTGTACGGACAGTCCTGCTGACATCGACCCCAACTGACAGAACTTCATCTTTCTAGGGGCTAAAACCTTCCGATTCCAGCTCCAACTTGTAGAAGAGGGTGTGGCCAGAGCAGGCGTGGGCAAACTACGGCCCAGAGGTCATATGCAGCCCGTTAAACTTTTTAATCCGGCCCCCCGACCTTGAGGAAATTATATTCAGAGTAAGTAAAAATAAAATAGCTCTATTTCATCCATTTTTCAGTGTTTTAAGAGAATTTCAACAAAGAGCTAAATAATGTGCGGCTTCGAAAACATATTTTGTTTTTGCTTTCGTTCACTTTCAACTGACATGATAGCACATGTTTTCTACATAGCCCATGATATATTTTTTCCTCCTATGAGGTGGGTCACCAGCTCCGGCCCCTCTGTGACATTTTAGAACCCATTGTGGCCCCACCAGTCAAAAAGTTTCCCCAGCCCTGGGCCAGAGACTGCTTCTCTCATTCTCTTTGCAAGCATGATGAGAACTTCTGCTTTGCCAGTTCGTCCTTTCAAAACAAATATTGTATTACCTTGCGCCTTCCACAAAATTGATTGTCAGCGTAAAGATGAACATTTACGTGTTATGAGCCAGGGCCTCTCATGTGTGAAGCCCTTCAGAGTAGAAAATCCACGCAAGAATACCCAAATTAGAAATAGGGAAGTCTGATATTGTCAGCCTCCTGATATTATCGGCCGATGAAGGCATTAAAAATTAATATCGGAAAATATCGGTATCAGGAAAAAATATTATAAAAATAAGACTTTTAAAATGTCTCCTGAATTCAGTAGCCATGCCAAAGAATGAATTCCTCGAATTTTCTGGTATTACTAAATAGTAAATAACAATACTTTACTTTACTCGTCTCTACTACGCTTGATGATGTCATCAAACCGCATCAAAGCATAACAGCAAGCGACGCGTGTGTTTCAGCAGAGTGGTTTCAGTGGTGGCTGGCTGCTAACAAAATAGCTTGTTTGTTACTGACAACATAATGCGGGACATCCAGATCACGATACAAATTAGCCACAATGTGTTAATTCCACGACCGCATATATCGGTATCGGTTGATATCGGTATTGGAAATTAGGAGTTGGACAATATCAGGATATCGGTAAAAAAGTCAATATCGGGAATCACTAATTAGAAATGCTAATCTCAGTTGCCAAACGCGTGGACGGCCCCCATTTTCACCCGCAGCTCGGCCACACACTCGCACACATCCTGCGTCCAGTCTGCAGCCAGTTTACAGGGTCGCTCGGCACCACAACGAAAGGCTTCTCCGCTTCCACCGTCTCATGACCCGCCCGTGCACCCGCCCACCCCGTCCCTTCTGTTCCCATGGCAACCACCTCATCCTGCTTCTGCAGCACCTGCCTGCTGTTCGGGAGACGCGACACTGACAGATGAGGTGAGGAAGAGAGAGAGAGAGAGAGAGAGAGAGAGTGAGTGAGAGAGAGAGAGAGGGAGAGAGAGAGAGAGAGAGAGAGAGAGAGAGAGAGAGAGAGAGAGTGAGAGGAGAGAGAGAGAGAGAGAGAGAGAGAGAGAGAGAGAGAGAGAGAGAGAGAGAGTAGACACAGGAGACACAACAGTTGACAACAAGCTGTATTTTTAAACACCTGCGGGAGAAAGCGGTGAAAAACACTTGGACATTTCATACATAACCAAGTTGTTGTTGCTGCGGAATCGGGAATATGTGTGTGAGCTGTGTAACAAGCGGAAATGAAATAGTCCCTTGTTTTTTTTTGAGGGACAAAAATGAATTTCATTTTGATTTGAGTTCATTTTAAAGGTTATATTAAAACTGGAAATGAACGACTTTGTAGGTGTTTATGTTCATGCACGTGACCCACAACCTGCTGCCTTCAGAAAACAGGAACAAAAAACACACACACACGCACAATCACCCAGATAAAACAAAGAGACATGAACTGCACAACAACCTAAAGCGCGCAGCACACACACACACACAAATATATGACAGACAAAACGGAAATGGACTGTGATTAAACCTAGTATTCTAGTTTAGTACTACAGATGTCCAAGAAGTAGAACATGGTGTACATGAGGCAAATATGTTTGTTTTTAACTGAAGATGAGTGAATATAAAAAAGCAGTGTGAAATCTTGAACGTAATGTGATAAAATAAGAAAGCTTATTTTTACAAGAGCAGAAGGGGGACTTTTTTGTGATTAGCCGCTATTCAGTGCTTTTTGCTGGTGAAACAATACTGAATGCAATATAGGCAAATTGGTTCAAACCTACAGTCATGCAGAAGATTGTTTAATCAGTGTGGAAGCGGGCAGATAGTATTGGAGCCCAGAGACAAAATCCACTTGCTAAACATTGGACACTCCCGCGCGATCGTCTGCATCTTAATCGCTACACAAGCGCAATGACCAGCGTGCGAAATACAAAGGACTCTGGGGCAGTCCGGCCCCCCCGATTAACCTGGTTATTGATTAAGGTGCACATATTTTTTCAAAAAGCTAAAAAAAGGGGAATATTATTGTCACAAATTGTCAAAATATTTGATTTTTAAAATACTATTCACAATTTTTTTTGCCAAGTGAAGCTTGTGTGGGTGTCTATTTGTTGTTATGTAGACTGTCATGGCTTGCATCCATGAAATATTGTCAGGTTATAACAGGCCTCCTGCATGTTAAT